>CM029366.1:15572349-15650348 GCA_017165825.1 Hepsetus odoe | reverse complement strand
GTGGACCAGTCCAGTTTATTGTTGATGTGGACACCCAGGTATTTGTACTCCTCCACCGTTTCAATGCACAAACCCTGGATGTCCACCGGTGTGATGGGGGGTGACTTCCTGCGAAAGTCAATCACCAGCTCCTTCGTCTTGCTGGCATTGATGCGCAGATGATTTTGATCGCACCAGCTGACGAAGTCACTGATGACCCCCCTGTATTCCTGCTCATTCCCCTCCGACACACGACCAACAATAGCAGTGTCGTCAGAGAACTTCTGCAGGTGACAGGTGTCCGTGTTGTGTTTGAAGTCTGCCGTGTACAGGGTGAAGAGGAAGGGGGCGAGGACTGTTCCTTTTGGGACTTTGAATGGATGAATGAATGGATAATGTGAGACTGTTTGGTCCACCCATGTATACGATATATATATATAAAATGTCAATAAGTTTTCCTGCAGACTTAATGGCATAAAGTTATTTAACATAATAACCATATATATTTATATCATAACATGAGCTACTAAGTGAAACACTGGTGGTAGTAAAATGACTGTGGAGAGCAGTAGTAATATAAGTGTGAGAAAGGCATAGGTGTCTACAGTACACAATACTCATAACTACAGTTTATCTGTGAAAGTGACAGTGTAGAAAATATGTTTTAAAGCTTGTTACACAATTTTACTGGTTTGGGTAGAAACTGTCCCAAAATCGTGTTGGGTGTAAGCTGTAGTCTGAAGCTCTTTTACAAGAAGGCAAGAATGTCCTAGAGCAGGATGACATTTCTGGAAACTCTGTGTAGATGATCTTTTAAGCTATTTTCACCTGCAGCAGTATTGTAACAGTACTGCAAAGGCTGCTTGGTGTTTTGGTGAAAATAAAAATTCTTAGTAATCATGTATGATTTACCATTTACCAGTGATTTAAACAAAGTATTGGATTTGATTTCCTATATTTCTACATACACAAAGATTTCTGATCCTTAAGCACAATGTCATTTAGGACAAGCCAGTCATAAAGAAACAAAATGATTTTCCCAATTATTGTTTTTGGTACTTTATATGTTGCATTAGAATTTGTTTACTGTGCACTGGTTAATAAGGCCTGAGCACCATCTAGTGGATTTTAGCTTAAGCTACCGAGCAAAAGCTGTAGGAAATGGATGACAGATACTGTACTGATTGTTTATCAGATAATCATGTCACAAAAGAAAGCAGAGGAAAATTCCACCTCTTTTGAAATCCTGTCAAACAAAGCCCGACAGAATCAGATACAATCAGATATCAGAGAATCTCCTTACAGAACACAGAAATAGTTAAATGATGTCTTATGAACGGCTTTTTGCTTTCTTATATCTTCTTCTTCTTTTTCTTTCGGCTGCTCCCGTTTAGGGGTCGCCACAGCGGATCAACTGTCTCCATTTCTTCCTGTCTTTTGCATCTTCCTGCTTCAACCCGACCACCTGCATGTCCTCTCTCACCACATCCATAAACCTCCTCTTTGGTCTTCCTCTTCTCCTCTTTCCTGGCAGCTCCATCCTCAACATCCTCCTTCCAATATAATCATCGTCTCTCCTCTGCACATGGCCAAACCAACGCAACCTTGCTTCTCTAACCTTGTCTCCAAGACGTCTAACCTGAGCTGTCCCTCTAATATACTCATTTCTAATCCTGTCCAACCTCGTCACACCCAACGAAAATCTCAGCATCTTTAACTCTGACACCTCCAGCGCCGCCTCCTGCCTTTTAGTCAGTGCCACTGTCTCCAACCCATACAACATAGCTGGTCTCACTACTGTCCTGTAAACCTTACCTTTTACTCTAGCTGGTACGCGTCTGTCACAAATCACTCCAGCCACTCTTCTCCACCCATTCCAACCAGCCTGCACTCTCTTCTTCACCTCTCTTCCACACTCGCCGTTACACTGAACTGTTGATCCCAAGTATTTAAACTCCTC
Source organism: Hepsetus odoe (assembly GCA_017165825.1). NCBI lineage: Eukaryota > Metazoa > Chordata > Actinopteri > Characiformes > Hepsetidae > Hepsetus > Hepsetus odoe. The sequence goes on along the minus strand of CM029366.1, from coordinate 15,648,409 downwards.
CACCTTTGTTACCTCCACTCCCTGCATCCTAACCACTCCACTTTCCTCCCTTTCATTCACACTCATGTATTCTGTCTTTGCCCTACTCACTTTCATTCCTCTCCTCTCCAGAGCATATCTCCATCTCTCCAGGTTCTCCTCAAGCTGCTCCTTACTCTCACTACAGATCACAATATCATCAGCAAACATCATCGTCCACGGAGACTCCTGTCTAACCTCGTCCGTCAACCTGTCCATTACTATTGCAAACAAGAACGGGCTCAGTGCTGATCCTTGATGTAATCCAACCTCTACTTTAAATGCATCCGTCACTCCCACTGCAGATCTCACCACTGTTACACTGCCCTCATACATATCCTGAACTACTCTCACATACTTCTCTGTAACCCCAGACTTCCTCATACAAAACCACAACTCCTCTCTAGGCACCCTGTCATATGCTTTCTCCAAATCCACAAAGGCACAATGCAGCTCCTTCTGACCTTCTCTGTACTTCTCCATCAACACCCTCAGAGCAAACATTGCATCTGTGGTACTCTTTCTCGGCATAAAACCATACTGCTGTTCACTGATCCTCACCTCTTTTCTTAACCGAGCTTCTACTACTCTTTCCCATAACTTCATGGTGTGGCTGATCAACTTTATCCCTCTATAGTTACTACAGCTCTGTGCATCACCCTTATTCTTGAAGATCGGTACCAGTACACTTTGTCTCCACTCCTCAGGCATCTTCTCACTTGCCAAGATTGTGTTAAACAATCTGGTCAGAAACTCAACTGCCATCTCCCCTAAACATCTCCATGCTTCCACTGGTATGTCATCCGGTCCAACAGCCTTTCCATTCTTCATCCTCTTCATCGCTGCCCTTACTTCCATCTTGTTTATTTGCTGCACTTCCTGGTTAACTCTTCTCACATCATCCAGTCTTCTGTCTCTCACATTTTCTTCATTCATCAGCTCCTCAAAGTATTCCTTCCATCTGCTCAACACGCTCTGTTCACCTGTGAGTACGTTACCATTTCTATCTTTAATCGTCCTGACCTGTAGCACATCTTTCCCAGATCTGTCTCTCTGTCTAGCCAATCGGTAAAGGTCCTTTTCTCCCTCTTTACTGTCCAACCTCTCATACAATTCAGCAAACACCTTATCTTTGGCCTTCACCACTGCTTTCTTCGCCCTGCGGTTCATCTCCTTGTACACCGTTCTACTTCCTTCATCTCTCTGTATGTCCCATGTCTTCTTTGCCTCCCTCTTCTTTTGAATACACTCCTGGACTTCTTGGTTCCACCACCAGGTTTCCTTATCCTCTTTCTTCCTTCCGGATGTCACACCAAGTACATTTCTAGCCGTCTGCCTGATCACTTCTGCAGTAGTTTCCCAGCAATCCGGAAGCTCTTCGACACCTCCCAGTGCCCGTGTTAACTCCTGCCTGAATTCCACCTTACAGTCCTCCTCCTTCAGCTTCCACCACTTGATCCTCGACTCTGCCCTCACTTTCCTCCTCTTCTTGACCTCCAAGGTCATCCTACAGACCACCATCCTATGCTGTTTAGCTACACTCTCCCCTGTCACTACTTTGCAGTCTCTGATCTCTTTCAAACTGACCCTCCTGCAAAGAATATAATCCACCTGTGAGCATCTTCCTCCACTTTTATACGTCACCCTGTGCTCCTCCCTCTTCTTAAAATAAGTATTAACTACAGCCATTTCCATCCTTTTTGCAAAATCAACAACTATCTGACCTTCAGCATTCCTCTCCTTGACACCATGCCTACCCATCACCTCCTCATCACCTCTGTTCCCTTCAACAACATGACCATTAAAATCTGCACCAATCACCACTCTCTCTCCCCTGGGTACACTCTCTATCACTTCATCTAACTCACTCCAGAATTTTTCCTTCACTTTCCTCTTACAACCAACTTGTGGAGCATAAGCACTAACAACATTCATTATCACACCTTCAACTTCCAGCTTCAAACTCATCACCCTCCCTGACACCCTCTTCACTTCCAAAACACTCTCCACATACTCTTCCTTCAGGATAACACCTACTCCATTCCTCCTTCTATCCACACCATGGTAGAACAGTTTAAACCCCCCTCCAATACACCTGGCCTTACTACCCTTCCATCTAGTCTCTTGCACACACAAAATGTCAACCTTCCTTCTCTCCATCATATCAGCTAATTCTCTACCTTTACCAGTCATGCTGCCAACATTCAAAGTTCCTACCCTCACTTCCAATCTCCTCTCCTTCTTTCTCTCCTTCTCCCTCTGGACATGCCTTCCTTCTCTTCTTCTTCGGCCAACAGTAGTCCAATTTCCACCAGCACCCTGTAGGCTAACAGCACTGATGGCGGTCGTTGTTAACCCGGGCCTCGACCGATCCGGTATGGAATTCTGTATCGTTGTCCGCATATTGATTTGGCAAAGTTTTACACCGGATGCCCTTCCTGACGTAACCCTCCCCATTTACCCGGGCTTGGGACCGGCACGAAGAAATACACTGGCTTGTGCATCCCTAGTGGCTGGGTTTTTTTTTGCTTTCTTATATAATTTCTTATATAACCAAAGTTGTCCATTAAAAATGTAAAATGCTACCCAACTTCCATTTAAAACCTGTTTAAATAAGTGGCATTAGTAATCAAAGAAATTGGTGCAGAGTCTTTGTAGTTGGGCTATAATAAAGCACAGCACAAACAAAATCTGGTTGCTATAAAAAAAAAAAAATCTTCTACTTCTTCTTTCAGCTGCTCCCATTTAGGGATCGCCATAGTGGATCACCCATTTCCATCTCTTCCGGTCCTCTGCCTCTTCCTCCTTTAAACTGACCACCTGCATGTCCTCTCTCACCACATCCATAAATCTGTACTCCCTGCATCCTAACCACTCCACTTTCCTCCATTTCGTTCACACTCATGTATTCTGTTTTTGTCCTACTCACTTTTATTCCTCCCCTTTCTAGAGCATTTCTCCATCTATCCAGGTTCTCCTAAAGTTGTTCCCTACTCTTGCTACAGATCACAATATTATCAGCAAATATCCTCATCCAGGGGAACTCCTGTCTAACCTCGTCCGTTAACCTGTCCATTACTATTGCAAAGCATTGATCCGTGATGTAATCCTACTTCTACCTTAAATGCATCCATCACTCCTGCTGCAGATCTCACCCCTGTCACACTGCCCTCATACATATCCTGCACTACTCCCACATATTTCTCTGTAACACCTGACTTCCTCATACAAAACCACAACTCTTCTCTATGCACACTGTCATATGCTTTCTCCAAGTCCACAAAGGCACAATGCAACTCCTTCTGACCCTCGCTGTACTTCTCCATCAACACCCTCAGAGCAAACACTGCATCCGTAGTGCTCTTTCTGGGCATGAAACCATACTGCTCTTCACGAATCATTACCTCTTTTCTTAATCTAGCTTCTACTACTTTTTCCCATGACTTCATGCTGTGGCTGATCAACTTTATCCCACTATAGGTACTACAGCTCTGTTCATCACCTTTATTCTTGAAAATCAGTACCAGTACACTTCATCACCACTCCTCACTCCTCTCACTTTCCAAGATTGTGTTAAACACTCTGGTCAGAAACTCTGCCATCTCTCCTAAAAACCTCCATGTTTCCATTGGTATGTCATCCGGAATATCAGCCTTTCCGTTCTTCATCCTCTTCATCGCTTCCTTCCATCTTGCTTTTTTCCTGCACTTCCTGGTTCACTATCCTCATATCATCCAATCTTCTCTCTCATTCTCTTCATTCATCAGCCGTTCTACGTACTCCTTCCATCTGCTCAATACGCTCTGCTCACTTGTGAGTACATTTCTATTTCTATCCTTAATCACCCTGACCTGCTGCACATCCTTCCCAGCACTGTCTCTCTGGCTAGCTAATCGGTATAGGTTCTTTTCATTCCTCCTTACTGTCTAACCTATAATACAATTCACCAAACATCTTTAGCCTTCGGCATTGCTTTCTTTGCCCTGCACTTCATCTCCTTGTACACCTGTCTACTTTCTTTATCTCCCTGACTATCCCACTTCTTCTTCGCTTCCCTCTTCTTCTGTATCCATTCCTGGGCTTCTGGGTTCCACCACCACGTTTCCTTGTCCTCCTTCTTCCTTCCAGATCACCCAAAGTACCTTCCTAGCTTTCTGCCTTACCACTGGTAAAGTAGTTTCCCAGCAATCTGGTGCCCATGTTAACTTTTGCCTGAATTCCACCTTGCAGTCCTCCTTCTTCAACTTCCACCACTTGATCCTTGACTCTGCCCTCATTTTCCTCCTCTTCTTGACATCCATGGTCATTCTACAGACCAGCATCCTATGCTGTTTAGCTACACTCTCCCCTATCACTACTTTGCAGTTTCCAATCTCCTTCAAACTGACCCTCCTGCAAAGGATATAATCCACCTGTGTGTAGCTTCCTCTACTCTTATCCTCCTTCAGGATAACACCTACCCCATTCCTCCTTCCATCCACACCATGGTAATACAATTTAATGGTAATACCCTCCTCCAATACACCTGGCCTTACTACCCAAAGAAACAGGCTGCTATAAAAAAGTGCTTTACAAATAAAATTAATTCATAATGAAACTTTCTTGTTCCTGGCCATACAGTTACTTACTATGCTCTCAATGTTGTCCATCAATGAATAGGGAACTGCATGAGACTTCTACTGAACAGAAGCAGATATTATTTGGTTGCTGAGTGATTTTCACAGTGAAACCATAATTGAATTCATGGTAGTGTATATGTGGTTAGTGTCGCATCAGGTACAGAAGCATTTTAAAACACTGTGTGCACTCACTGTCACTTTATTCAACCAGAGGCTTCTCTTTTTCTACAGACGATTTGTGTAAGTCATCACCTAAACCTTTATCAATAGTCTGACTACAGGTGCTGTCAGTGAGATGTTTAAAATCCCACAAACAAGTGTGTAATTACACTTGTAATTGCACTAAACACAATACCATGCCACAATGTGCCGAGCAAGGTCCACCATCTGAATAATATATGGTCATTAGCATTTTTGCAAGATATTTTGTAATCAGATGAAACAGTTATAATTTATTATATTTAGTTACTTTTGAATTTTAAGCTGTTCTAAATGAGTTCGTTTGCAATCTAGGCCAATAGACCAATGCCTTCTAATCAAGCTGAGAACTGTGTCAAGCTCCTTCAAGGTCGAGGAGGAGATAGAGATAAGAATGAAAATGTTGTTAAAACCTCTATAATGCACTTTGTGACTACCAAAGAGCCGTTAGTGCACATTCGACCATATGGGCCCAGTTCTAAATTGGATATTGCCAAATTTCTTTCATAACGTTTGAGATTCAACCTGGATATAAAGCATACGATTGGTCTAATTTAATGTTGCGCAGTGCTGTTGTTATTATTGTCCATGGTGTTTCTCCAGCTTTGCCTTTGCACCCCTGTGACCCTGGTTTGGACAAATGGCTTAGATGGATGGATTGATGGTTGGAAGGATGGATGGATGCATGATGTGGGTGAAAATGAACATTAAATAATACACCCTTAATTAAAATGATTTGATTTGTTTGAAATGGTGGCAGAGGGTTCAGTTCCTAGGTAGGACATTCTGGGTCTTTTCTGTGTGGAGTTTGCATGTTCTCCTCGTGTCTATGTGTGTTTCCTCTGGGAGCTCCAGTTTCCTCTCATGGTACAAAGATATGCATTTCAGGTGGATTGGAGATGTTACATTGCCCATAGGTGTGAGTGTGTTTGTGAGTGTGAGTGTGATTGTGCGTGTTTGTCTGTGTGTCCTTTTAACCTGTCCAGGGTGTTCATCCACCTTTCGCTCTGTTAGAGCTGGGATTGGCTCTCGCACACCCTACCACCCTAATTAGGACAAGCAGCTAAGAAAATGAGTGTGAAAGTGATTTGTTTGAAGTGTGTTTCACAGACGCAGAGTGTTCAGTTATTAAGGGAAAAAAAGTTGTGTCATTTGTTATTTTTTTTCTCAAATTAATTTGAGGTGAACATTCGCCAAGTGTGATGGTTCCTTAAATTTTTTTTTATGGTTGTATGTTGTAGTTTTACAGTAATTTAACAAAGTACATACATTGTATTCAAATCCTATAATGTTATTCATGAAAAATATATTTGGCATGCTGCTTGGCTGATGAATTATTTATTTATTTTTTAAATGTGTATTCAGAGTGGAATCCGTTTAAAGTGTCTTTGTGGTACTAAATTATGCATCATCTTAAATGTTAAGTTGACAGATTAATACATATTGGAACTTAAAGGCATAGTCTTTACTACATTAGAGTGTCGACGATGAAGCACCACTAAAAATTCTTTTAAGACCTGAGTTTGCGCTTAATCAGGGTTTGGGACAACGTGCCACTGAAAGTCAAACAAAGCAATGTGGGCACATGCTATCAAAAACTTATGTCATCCTGAATTCCTGAGTTTGTCTGTGTGTTCATGGAGATACATGCACATGCACATGCACATTTGATCTCCAGAGGAAGGACACAAGTGGCTACACACGTTTAAGGGACTTTGATCCTGCATTTCACAAAAACAAAAGCAGAAATTGGATTTGTTATCATGTTTTGCTATAACTTAGTAGTTAAGTGATATCTTAGGAAATGATAGCAGGTCCATACCTCAGTATCACATTCATAACCTACTTATTACTGAACTAAACGAAAATGTGCGTAAAACTAAAAAAAAAAACTGTAAAGATCAGTATGGTATAACAGTGCATCGGCCTTAAGGATGATGTTTTTTACATTGCATTTTAAAATTATGTGATTCTTTGTGACACTGAACTGATTCATCACAGTGCTGTCCTCTCTTCTACAATTCCAATGAATCCAAAACTGATCTGAATTAAAATGTCAACATTATTACATAAAAATTGAAGGGTGATTTATTTTTTGTCCACAGCCTACGCAACCTGTAAGAAATGAGTTTGCTTCCCTCACAAAACACGTCACATATTGCGTCACATATCAAGACTTCAGGGACTTCCTTTGTTCATATGCACAAGGCAGAGCTGTTACACATTACTGACAGCTGCTTGGCATTCACAGCACTTTTTCCAATTACTAATATATTCCTTTTCACCAATAAATACACGCTGATCACTATTCACAGACATTAATGTAAAGGTATAACAAGAATATAACCATGCAATAACAAAGTTTGAACAACCTACTTAAAAACACCAGCAAACAAACTTTGAATTCAAAATATGAGCTATTTGGATATGGAAATACTTCTTTAATGATGAGAGGACACAAAGTTCCTTATGCAAGAAAGAGACATAGATGTAAATCAAAGTGACTTATAAAAGTGATGGAAAAGTGATATGACAATGCTGGAAGTTAACATAACACCAATGTCACATTGTAACATCACGTTCACGTTGTAGTAATTATTATTTTGTACATTATTATTATTTAAATAGAAAAATAAAAGGCTGGTATTTTTCGACAGATTGAGGGATGCTGTGATGAAGCTAAGAGCTCCGTGTTTGGGTAACTTTTTGTCACACTAATTTTTACGTTTGTACATCGATTTTCCAGGGAAAAAAGACCATTTTCATTACATTGCGCTTACATCAATGGCACTTAGCAGACACACTTTTACAGATGGACTCCTAATCACATGGACAGTCTCTCTGCATGATCTTACTCAGGATATAGGTGTGTAACCTACCACTAGACCCATGCCAACACGTCTTTGTTTCTATTGAGATATAAAATGTATATTAAGTCTTGCATGCCTTGGTGTGATCTGTTAGTATTGGCATATATCAGAGGAACCCCATGATCTTTCTGAGATCAGCTGTGTGATCAAATAGCTTGATAAACTGCAAAATATAGAAGATTTCCCAAAGCAGCTGGTTAGTGATGTGTGTTTGTTTCGTCATCAGGGGGCGGGGCGGCACTGTATAAATACGAGGGCCACTCGCTCCTGCCCCTCGCCAGTGGAGTTTGACTACCAGATTCTGCACCACCCAGGGCAGACGGGAACACAAACACAAGTAAGTCGCCAATCGCGACACAGTCGGCACGGCTTTTAGGTTTGAGTCTCTGTCTTTATAAGCGTGCTGTTATTTTGTGTGATTTGGTGAAGTGAGTGGTGAAAAAGGCCGTGTGAATGGGGGTCGCGCTGGCTCGGCTCCATGTCCGCTTCACCCTCCGGTCTGAATGCCGACGTGGACTTTAGTGCGGACTGTCAGCGGCGCCTGACCCGTCTCTCCGAGCCCCGCGGGCAGCTGCAGTCGTTCAGGTTTAAATCTGCTCTCGAGACACCTGTGAGGATACAGATGGAGAGGAATGTGCGATTAAAAGTTTTATTAATCCAGGGCAGGAAAAAGCGAGGGTGCTAGCCGTGTGGCTAAAGCTGCTGCTGCTGCTGGAGCTACGTGTCACCACGGCGCATGCGCAAGTCAAAGTTTCCCCGAGTTAGCTGGCTAATGTGGTGGCCGTAAAAATCAAGTTTTAATTCTCGGGAAATGTAACAATATCCATACCCCCAAGCCATGTTTAGTCGCCAGCGTATTGCTGTCCACCCAAAAGAGACGTAGGAGGGGGGAACAGGGCGCTCGTGCGACCCTGAATGGATGTCGAAACGTCGTGGCTAGCTAGTTAGCGCTAGCGCGTTAGGAGTTGACGTAGCACTCGGACACGGTCGGTCAGTGAAAGTTTTTTTTTGGAAGACTTTCTTCTTTAAAATACATGGGTTTAGGTCTTGACGAGGAATATTCCCTGCCAGCGAGCCGTTCGCTCCGCTTTTGTGGTTAAACGTCGTGCTTTAATGGGGCAAATCCGCCCCTGTTTGTAGGTTTCTCAGTTCTGCGCACATAACTCGAGCGGCCACGTTAACGGAGGAAGGGCCAGCTCACCCCCTCGTCACCCACCAGCACTGTTTACAGCCCCGCTCTTAAAACCGAGACCGAATATTTCGTATTTGTGAGCCTTTTGCTCCGTTCGGGACCGTTTGATTCAACCTGTTCACCGTCGAACGGCCTTTTCGGCGCGCCACGTAAGCGCCCAGGTCTTCAGGTATGTGGGAATATTGGCCTGAAATCTCTCGCAGCGCAGCAGATCGCAGCCTAGTCAGTGTAGCCGGATTCACAATCCGCCCTGTCTGTCGAATCCAACACCACGTCAGTCTTACAGTAGGCTCGTGTGTTGGGTTTGGGTTTGGTGTAATTTGATCCAAAGGCTTGATCGTCAGATCGGGTTATCCTAAGACCAGCGCTTTATTTATGGACTAAAACAAGTATTTTATCTTGACGTTGTCCTGCAAGGTCATTCTGTTCGTGCTCAAGCTGATCAAGGCAAAGTCAGTTCTGAAGATAAATATGATCACATCGGGCTGATGATTAACAAACGGGGGTAATTTAGTCTAACACTTGATTACCTGTCCCAGGCTTTGTTTTTCAGCTTTCCTTGATCAGACGTGCTGTGTATCTCCTGTGGTTCTGCCTCTTGCACCCAAAACATTTTAAGAGCTTTTTAAAAGGAATGTAGATGTGTAGAAGACTTCTGATCTGCTCATGTTTGTGGAGGAATAATTCGGTTTTTACTTTCCAGGCAAAAGCTGGCAGGCTGACAAGAACGGGCAGCTTTACAGGACGGATTATCTGGTAACTGACCATTTAGCTGGTAAGATCATAGTGCTTGAGTTACTTACAGCATCTTTATTTGCTAAACACAGCTTGTGTTTCTCCGCATGCAGTTACCGCACAAAGCTGTGGGCTTCTTCTAAATACAGATGATAAAGTTGGTTTTAGCTTTGCTGTGGTTTGTCTCATCTCCACTATTTGCTGGGTTCTACCTTGGTGATTTAGAGAACCAGCAATTGTCAAATGTGGGTTCCCTGTGGATGCACCAGTTATTTGAATAGCCATTTAAAATTGTGCTTAACAGTCTAATTTTGTAAAATTATTGGTTGTGGCATGGACGTGAAAATCATGTGGAAGGCCTAAAGTGGCTGAAAGGTGCCGTTTGAGCATTCAGGTTTTTGCTGGAGTTTGAGTCTTCTGTAGGCCAGCAGAGGAAGAGGCCCCCCTTAAGGGCCTTCTGAGAAAGTTAAAAAGGCCTTGTTTCATGCAAACTATCTTTGTTTCAGCCCCAGAGGTAGCAGTGTGCGTCAAAACAAACTTGCTGAAGATTTTGCATGACAAACTCCTTGCCAAACTCCATAGCAAAAAAGTGTAGCTCCAGGGCTTTGAAGTCATGTGACCATCACAGAAGTTTCATGTTTCCGCTCAGCTTTTTGTTTTGTTTTGTTTGTTTGTTTTTTTAATATACAGAAGAGTGAAATTGAGTTTCTTCTTGGACTATGATTTTGATGTCAGAATGCCACACTTTAGTAAGGCCAGAGGAAAGCAATCTGATCCTTTAGTGTGCCAATGAAACATTTTACCAGGGAGGTTTGTCTGTTTCCCATTATACAGTGGGGTGCTTGCGTAACTGAATTCTGAGATGTTTGTTTAAACATGACAAAGTAAAGGTGGTGGTGGATACGTTTCTTTGCTGCCGTTTCACCTACATGGACTGCTGCAAATAAGGGTTATGGGGGAAATCCTCTTAGCTTTAGAGCTCATACAACTAGCTCCTGGGCTTAGAATTAGTCCTTCACTGGGGTGACAGACGGCATGTGTTGCCCTACATGTCAGGGTGAATTCATCCTCCTTTGTTGAGCTTGACAACTGTTAGACCTGACTGTTAATTATGTATTTGTTTTGTCTATATACAGTTGAAACATTTTACTTATTTTAATACATTTCTTAACTTGTGTTAATTTTAAAATGATCACATTCATTGTCCACCCTTTCAGATAAGTATGTGGCTTTATATCTTATCTCTCGATCACTATTAATCAGATGAACTCTTCCTCTTCTAGTGGCACACTCGGACTCCGTGTAAGCGTGGGATTTCGACCATGAGCTCAGTCGCTGTACTTACGCAAGAAAGCTTTAACGAGCACCGCAGTGGCCTTCTGCCAGAGCAGGTTGGAGGTGAGAAACGGGACGGACTTGTGAAACTCCATTAACAGTTGGAACCCAAACCTATGTATTGGTCCTGTTGCACATATGACCTACATCTCTTCCTCTTGGTTTGCAGCTGCTGTGGCAGGGTCCAGCGATGCAGTAGATGAGGAGAACCTCCCCACCTACAAAGATGCTTTCCCCCCTCTGCCTGAGAAGGCTGCATCACCTGAGGGAACCCAAGAGGCTGGAAATGCCTGGACATCCAAAATCAGGCCTCTTAAATCCTCAATCATCACCCAGGTATGGGCTGGGTTCACTCCAGTTGGTTAATTTCCTGAATAAGGAAAGGACAAAGGTCTCAAAGGCCTTAGCAAGTCCCATCATTGGAGTGACAGAGCCCCGAATCCAGCATATGCCACATTAAAGGACCATCTACTCATGTCCTCTGATCGTGCCTGTGCAATAAAGATTCTTTTTCATACAGAGAATCTTTTTGGTTTTTGGGTGAGTCGGTCACTTGTTGATGCCAGGTTTAAGATGTACATGTGCGAAAAGTGCAGTGTTCCATCAATCAGGTTATCAAATCACATTGACACAATGTGTTAAGAATATCAGTTGGAGATGGGCAAAAAAAAAAAACCAGCAGCTTTGCCACTCTTGCTAAATTGACACCAAGTGTACAGTGCATGCTGTTAAGTGTGCAATTTGTACTGATGTGTGGTAATTGTTTAACTTTTCCTTGAATACACCTGATCCATTGAGAATGCTTTTCTCAGACTCCCTATACCATGTCCCTATATACTTCTTTCTCACTATTGCTTGTTGGCACAGTCACTGTTATTGCAAATTTTATAATGCATTTATAAAGGCCAAGTATTAAGCAAAGAAAGCACTGAGGCTTACTGGTCCTGTCAGAAAATCTCCTCAGATTTTGGAAGCTGAACTGCATCCGGCCTGGTTAGTACCTGGATTGAAGAGTTCGTGGGAATAGCAGGTGCTGTAAATTTTTTGGGGCATCAGTAGCCTAGTGGTCCCATACCAGCAGGTTGCCCTGAGGGACCAATGAGCAAGGGACAGTCCCAAACACTACTCCTTGGTTGCTGAAAATGGTTGCCCTAGCTTCATGGTGTGTAGGGGTTGAATGCAGAGAAGCAGTTTGCTGTCTGCTGTGTGTCCAAACTGACACATGGTCATTTTCCCTTCTTTTGGTCCCTATGCTCTTGTCTAACCTAGTACCTAACAAAACTAGGCCACTGATGTCTGCTGCTTAAATGCTGGATGGACAAGAAACAAAAAGCCTTTGGTAGGTAAGGAAGTATAATATTATGGACTTGGCACAGGGTTTTCTGCTGCAGTAACAGGATTAGTATTAAACAGCAGAAGACCATGGAACAGACCTCAATAAGTGCATTAAACTGGATGCACTAAGGTCACTAAATCCATTGCCATGCCCTCAAACAGAGGGTAGATCTCATGTGTGGGAATTGGTTTCATTTGCGCGTATCCCAACAGTCATCTTGGAATGCTACACATTGCAGCTTTGAACCTGAACATTATAGAATTTTTCTGCAGCTTGTTAGCAGTCTTGGGTTTTCTTTAACATGCAGCTTGGATTACCAAGGCTAAGTTTAGTATATTTTCATGTCTCGTCTCTTCCCTGTTAAATGTGTTATTCCTTAATTTTAATCTTTCATTTGATCCGCGCATCCAGAGTCCATAAAAGATCAGGAGACATTGAGTAGGGGCATTACACATGACATTTATCCTGTGGTGTGGGTCAGGCATTAGAGAAGGGGGTGTGTGATATGGTGGGCACTGTAGTGAGCAGTGGTAGCGTGGCCGGTAAAAAGGTATTTAAAAAAAAAATAAAAAAAATAAAAAAACAGGTATTAAAAAGCACTGCAATCCAGTATTCCAATCTGGAAATGAACCGCTCAAACTGCTTAATGCTTCATCTTATTTCACTTTTGATTTGGAAGTCTGCATCTGACCCGACCCCTCCCCTGCACAATGTTCTTGTATTAGGTTTTCCATGTGCCTCTAGAGGAGCGCAAGTACAAGGACATGAACCAGTTTGGAGAAGGAGATCAGGCTAAGGTCTGTGTTGACATCATGCACAAGACTGGGGCCCACCTGGAACTCTCCATGGCTAAAGACCAAGGCCTTTCCATTATGGTTTCTGGGAAACTGGATGCTGTTATGAAGGCCCGCAAGGAGATTGTGTCCCGACTGCAGACTCAGGTTTGTATTGTCTTTGTAAATTACTTGGCAAGTCACTTGACAACACCATTGATTCTCAAAGTACTGCAGAGTTGTCTGGATGCATGTTGCCTCAGTAGAGTGGCACAAGTCCTTTTCCTTTTGATTTTAACCTCTAAAAAACCTTTTAACCTGTACAGTAATTACATTCTCTGTAATGAATTTCAGCTCGACAGCTTGTCTTGTCAAACCATTTAAAGCTATTGGGGAAATGAGATGCAACAGCTTTCAGCTGTAGTTTAAGGCTACTAATATTGTAGTTTGGCTTTCAGTTCGTAGGTTTCATGTCTCCAGATGTTGGGTGGAGGGGGGCCTGAAACATACTTGTAGTCAACTGAAAGAAAGCAAAACTTATCTGCTGTAACTGCAGCAATTTTTAACTAGATCATTATTGCTCATGCTTTCCCAGGCATCGGCTACTGTAGCGATCCCCAAGGAACATCATCGCTTTGTCATTGGCAAGAATGGGGAGAAGCTGCAGGAGCTTGAGCTCAAGACTGCCACCAAGATCCAGATCCCAAGACCTGATGACCCCAGCAATCACATCAAGATCTCTGGTACTAAGGAGGGCCTGGAGAAGGCAAAGCATGAGATCCTGCTTATCTCTGCTGAGCAGGTAGAGAACTCTACAGATAGATAGATAGATAGATAAATAAATAAACTTCTTTAAGAGACCTCAATTAAATCTTTTTCTTCTATATTCAGCATGCTTTTCAATAGATTGTTTAAACTTCATGGGTTGCAAATGGTTACTATTCAGTACATTGGAGAACACAAGCTGCTTTAGCTGAAATCTCTTTCTAACCACACTGAGTCTCCCGACTGCAGTCTTGGGTTCTTTTGCTTATAGTTTTTTTGCTTTAAAAAATTAATTTCACTGAGCAAGTGTGCTGCTATCCAGAACAATGTCTTTGGCTGAAGTGACAAAATGTAACTGATATTAAAAAAAAAAAAAAAAAAAAATTGCAACACACACAAACAATGCAGCCGTCTGTGCAGTGTTGCCAGGTAGGACAGGATCCTTCATTGTAAGCAAATTTTTGGTTAAAAACTTTTTGATTTGCCTTTTCATCACTCATTTTAGGATAAACGTGCAGTGGAGAGAGTTAACATCGATAAGGTATACCACCCCTTCATCACTGGAGCTTACAACAAGCTAGTGGGGGAAATGATGCAGGAGACAGGAGCCCGCATCAATGTCCCTCCACCCAGTGTCAACAAAACTGAGATTGTGATCACGGGGGAAAAAGAGCAGGTTGCCCTGGCCGTGGCCTTGATCAAAAAGGTTTATGAAGAAAAGGTGAGTAGTACTGTTTCCCCGTCCTCAATTTGAGAACAATGTTTTTAGACGTCTGCACACACTTAACAAATTGTACTGAAAATTGTGGTTACAAGGCGACCCAGAAAAATGGCTATTTGTTAGATTAATTTCCTCAAGGCTCTTGCAAAGCTTTTTCTCTCATTTCAGAAGAGGAATGCCACCACTATTGCAGTTGAGGTGAAAAAATCTCAGCACAAGTATGTGATCGGGCCTAAGGGCAACACCCTGCAGGAGATTCTGGACAGGACCGGCGTCTCGGTCGAGATCCCACCCCCTGACAGCAGCTCAGAGACGGTTATCCTGCGCGGGGAGCCAGACCGGCTTGGCCAGGCACTCACTGAAGTGTATGCCAAGGTAAGCCAGACCTCATTTGTGCTACATTTGCACTACTGACTTACCATTCTTACTACAAGCATCTGTAAACCTGGGTTTGGTCACTGGCACAAACATAGGCTGTAGGTCAGTGCATTTGTGTGGTTTGTGGCCCCTTTAAAATAGTGTTAAGGATTTCATCACTGCCCACATCAGAGAGCTTCTATTGTTCTGCAAGCCTGTCAGAGTGAATTTTGATGTTCACATTATGAATGCTTTTCTGAACTTAGATTTGTGCATGGATCTAAACATGGGCGCTTTTTTTTTTTTTTTCCCTCCCCACTTTCTTCCCTCCTTTCCCCCCTTTTGCCCAAAAAACAGGCCAACAGCTATACTGTGTCCTCGGTCTCAGCTCCTTCTTGGCTTCATCGCTTCATTATTGGCAAGAAAGGACAAAATCTGGCAAAGATCACCCAGCAAATGCCCAAGGTAAAGTCTGACAGGTTATTTATTGAGTTTTTATTTATTTATTAAAAGTTAAGGTTATTTTTATATTAAGGTTATAAGGCATCTGTGCACTATATTTTATTTGCAGGTGCACATTGAGTTCACCGAGGGAGAGGATAAGATCACTTTAGAAGGACCCACCAAAGATGTGCAGATGGTGCAGAGTCAGATTGAAGCCATTGTCACAGACCTGGTAAAGAAACTGAAATGGGGCAGCAAAGTTTTGTTAAGGACAGATGTGAAACTTGGTTGATCATGGAGTGCCCCAAATAATGTGCTTTCTCACCCCCTCTGTAGGTTACCCGTATGGATTATGCAGAGATCAGTGTGGACCCCAAGTTCCACAGGCATCTGATTGGGAAAGGCGGTGCTAATAGTTAGTATCTTTTTTAATTATTTTATTTTTATCCCCCTCCCTGTCTCTCTCCTTTTATTAAACTTTGTTGCATTTTCTTAGTCAACCGCATTAAGGACCAGTATAAAGTCTCTGTTCGCATTCCACCTGACAATGAGAAGAGCAACCTGATCCGTATTGAGGGTGATCCCCAGGGTGTGCAGGAGGCTAAGAAGGAGCTGCTGGAGCTGGCGTCACGCATGGTGAGAAGCAATCCTTATGTTCTCGGGATACTTCTAACTCTTCTCCTGGAAAAAGCATTTGTGTGGAGTTTAAATAAATCTTTTTTTTTTCTTTTTTTTAAGCGCCACACACACACATGCCATATGTTTGCAGCTTAAATTTTAGCCCTCAAAATTGCTGCTTGCTAGCACCAAGCACCTTTTAGGCAGGTTCTGAGACTTGTGCTCAGAAAATGCCCACTGTACAATAAGCTCATGAGGATTGCTCTGAAATCTTCAGGGCTCTAAACTAGGGTTGCTTGGCAACAGGTGACCCACGTCCTTCAATGCTTGTTGTGTTCTGCAGGAGAATGAGCGTACAAAGGACATGATCATTGAACAGCGTTTTCATAGAGCCATCATTGGGCAAAAAGGGGAGAAAATTAAGGAGATTCGAGACAAGTTCCCTGAAGTAAGTCCCAGAATGACTTTCACAGTCATCTGATTTAGAAGCAACTGTACTTGAAGTTAAAAATAATGTGTTCCTTTGTTTACAGGTCATCATAAATTTTCCTGACCCTGCACAAAAAAGTGACATTGTACAACTACGTGGGCCTCGTACTGAGGTCGAGAAATGCACAAAATTCATGCAGAAGATGGTGGCTGAAATGGTAAACAAGTGATTTTATAACTGGTTTCATGTTTTGGTTTGTCTGAAGGCTAGCATACTTTTCAAATTTCTGAAAGCTGTAGGCATGCTCAGATTGTTGAAAACAATTTTCTCCCACCCACCCACAGATGGAAAACAGCTATTCGGTTTCGGTCCCCATTTTTAAGCAATTTCACAAGAACATTATTGGAAAAGGAGGAGCAAATATTAAAAAGGTAATATTTCAAAGTAGCACATTGATAAGTTTGGTTTGCTGTGATATTATAATTTTTTGTTTTGATTAATAAGAAATGGCATGTCTTTCTTTAGATTCGTGAAGAGACCAACACTAAGATTGACCTTCCTGCAGAGAATAGCAACTCTGAGATGATCATCATTATTGGGAAGAAAGCCAACTGTGAGGCTGCAAGAAGCAGGATTTTAGCTATTCAGAAGGAACTTGTAAGATTTTCACAACCTGTCCCTTTTAATCTGTAGTGTGTGTGTATATAGATGCATTTGGATTGGATTAATCATGTTGGTTTTTTCTTTTTTTTTCTTTTTTTTTTAGGCAAACATTACAGAAGCAGAGGTTTCTATACCCTCAAAGCTGCACAACTCTCTAATTGGCTCCAAAGGTCGCTTTGTGCGTTCAATCATGGAGGAGTGTGGTGGGGTGCACATTCATTTCCCCACAGAGGGATCTGGCATCGATGCTGTTACAATCAGAGGACCAGCTGAGGAGGTGGAAAAGGCAAAGAAACAGCTTCTGTCTCTGGCAGAGGAGAAGGTAGGTGTTACTTAAACCCCCTACCCTGAAGTTCTGATTTAATAGCACCAACAAGGTTTAGCACTAGGAATGAACTGAAGATTTGTTGGATAGTGTAGATTTTTATTTACATAGTTCAGATTTCTGCACTTTAAATGGGTGGTTTGTCTACCCAAGTTGCATTTATTTCTGCAAACTTAAAGATGAGGCACAAGAGTGCATCTTAGCATGCTATTCCCAAATAATCTAAATATTGTGCTTTTCTAGAGGGCAACATGTAAATTCTAATTTGTTTTGTAGCAAACTAAAAGTCACACTGCTGAACTCCGTGCCAAACCTGAGTATCACAAGTTCCTCATTGGAAAAGGTGGTGGAAATATCCGAAAGGTGCGTGACAGCACTGGTGCCAGGATCATTTTTCCCACTGCTGAGGATAAGGACCAGGAACTCATCACGGTCATTGGCACAGAGGAGGCTGTTGCAGAAGCTCAAAAAGAGCTGGAAGCATTGATCAAGAGCTTGGTAAGGTCCTGCTTTAAATGGCTACAGCAAGCTTATTTGAAATTTGAAGGGTCTTTCAATAAGTGTTTGCTAAGCCGTTCTGAATAAACTGTAAAGTTATTAGGAAAATAGCTTGGCACATTAGAGCTGGTGCTTTTTACTTATTTTTTATTTATTTATTTTTTTTCTTCTTCCCCTACATAACTGGCTTCAAGGCAATCACATGGCTAGCTGCAGCTTGTTAGGCTGAGTGGTTATTGTAAGATTTAAAAAAAAAAAAAAAAAAAAAAATCTATTCAAACAGGACCTCTGAGCTTGGTCAGAAAGTATGGAATTTTTGTCTAATTTGCTTGTCTGGAAGTATTACAAACAACCTGAGAGTTGAGAAATGCCATAAATAAGAGCTCTTGTTTTCTGACACTTTAGGATAATGTGGTGGAGGACATCATGAACGTAGATCCCAAGCACCATCGTTACTTTGTGGCACGTCGTGGCCAGGTCTTGAGGGATCTTGCTGACGAGTATGGTGGAGTCATGGTTAGCTTTCCCCGTACTGGCTCTCAGACTGATAAGGTCACATTGAAGGGTGCCAAAGACTGTGTGGAGGCAGCCAAAAAACGCATGTTGGAGATCATTGAGGATTTGGTAGGTTAAATACTCTTGCTCCTTTCTTTAACACTCCTGCCATCCTTCAAAGCTATAGCTATTTTTAAGCTATAAAGTTTTGGGTTAAATCTCTGATCAGTCTAACCTTTTTGTCTTTACAGGATGCTCAAGTAACCATGGAATGTGTGATTCCTCAAAAGTTTCACCGTTCTATTATGGGACCTAAGGGTGCTCGCATTCAGCAGATCACCAGAGATCACAATGTGCAAATAAAGTTCCCAGAGAAAGAGGACCTGCAAGGTACTTGCTGTTATCTTGTTTATTGCCCTTGTATTGCTGCTGCATGTATTCATTGTCAAGTAATGCTTTGCAAAGGTCTTTGAGGCACTAACCCATTGATCTTGGTTGCAACTAATGTTGTATCCAATTTAGCTACTTTATTTTTGTGTAGCATTTTGAGTGCATAAACTTGAGGTTGGTCAATCATGAAACTTTAATGACCTTGCTCCATGCGAGTTATCAAAATGACCGATTGAACAGCACTTACTTCTGCCCTTTTCTATCACCAGTCAAGGCATTTTTGTACAATAGTCTGCTGTTATGCAGTAATTGGGATGAGGGCTAAAAGATTGTTGCTAACACATTTGATAAACATTGGTGTGCAACTGTCTTGCTGTTTGAAATTCCTTTTTAAGCTATTCGCGTCTGTCAGATGTTCTAATCAGCAAGATTGTAATGATTAAAGTTGATATATTTAGCTCCCCCAGCTGAGGCCCAAGTGCAGGAGAATGGAGAGGCTAATGGTGAAGTGAAGGAGCCAGCTGACTCTGCAGCCCCAAAGAAATGTGATGTGATTGTGCTCTCTGGCCGCAAGGAGAGATGCGAGGCTGCTGTGGAAGCACTGAAGGTACTGCTCTGAAGCTGGTGTTCTTAATCATGTTAAAGTTAAATTTGGAAGATGCTCATGTGATTGCTGCTCACAGGCTCTGGTCCCGGTCACAATTGAAGTGGAAGTGCCTTTTGAGCTTCATCGCTACATCATTGGGCAGAAAGGAAGTGGCATCCGCAAAATGATGGAGGAGTTTGAGGTTGGGCCTCTTTGAATCAAACTGTATTGGTTTTGTATGAAATGGCTAAAGTGTGATCTGACTTATCTACATTTGAGTAAACCATTGACTACCTGTAAACAGATTGTTGGCCCTACAATATAAGCCTTTTTCTTGTAGGTCAATATTCAAGTGCCTGCTCCTGAGCTCCAGTCCGACATAATCTCCGTTACAGGCCTTGCTACTCATTTAGATCGCGCTAAAGAAGGTCTTCTTGAGCGTGTCAAAGAGCTGCAGGCTGAGCAGGAGGATCGGGTAAATTCTGGGGGCTCTTTGGGTCTTTATTTTATTTTATTGCCTTCCTCAGAAATGCCCAGTTTAAAGTTGTATTCACTTGGATTCTCAACAGGCTCTCAGAAGCTTTAAGTTGACCATCACTGTGGATCCCAAGTATCACCCCAAGATCATTGGTCGCAAGGGTGCAATAATAACTCAAATCCGTTCTGCACATGAGGTCAACATCCAGTTCCCCGAAAAGAATGATGAAAACCAGGTATTTAGTCATGATGGGGATTTTTGGTGGATTTATTTACTGACCCTTGTCTAGATTATTTTTCTGACTTGTTGTCTGTTTAGGACCAGATTACCATAACAGGCTATGAGCAGAATGCTTTGGCAGCACGTGATGCCATCCAAGCTATTGTGGATGAACTAGAGGAGATGATCTCCGAGGACATTACTTTGGACAGCCGTGTTCATGCTCGCATTATCGGCGCTCGTGGCAAGGGCATCCGCAAGATTATGGAGGAGTTTAAGGTTTGTGCCAAATTTAAGATGGCTTCATTTTATCTTTTGGCAAATTTTGGTTAAATTTTACATTCAGTTTACAGATTGTCTTAAATTTAATTTATTTATTCCCAACCCCAAGGTTGATCTGAAGTTTCCTCAGAGTGGGGCTGCAGACCCGAACTTGGTCACTGTGATGGGACGCCCAGAAATGGTGGATGAAGCTATTGATCATCTCCTCAACTTGGAGGAGGAATATGTATGTGAACTTGTTTGGGATATCTTGAATTTATAGTTCTGCTAATTTAAGGTTGATGGTCAACATTTACTTCTGGAATAAACTAACATTTTTGTGCCCCCACCTGTGACAGATGGCAGATGTGGTGGAAAACGAATCAAAGATGGCATACATGAAACCATCTGGTACTGCAGCAGCCAGTGCAGAGGAACCACGTGGCCCATCGAAGGGCTTTGTGGTGAGGGAGGCACCCTGGACTACTAGTAGTGAGAAGGTAAGCCTTAACTTAATTAGGCTTTTTAAAAATGTAGAAATATTATTTTCTTTATATATTTACAATTATTTATTTTATATATTTTTTTGCTTTATAGGCCCCAGATATGAGTAGCTCTGAGGATTTCCCTAGTTTTGGTGCTCCCGTGGCTGCTGCAAAGGCTTCTCCATGGGGACCTAAGCGGTTCTAAAATGGCCTGTGCTGAGATGTTGCATCATATTTATCCCTTGCTCTTCTTCACTGAATCCTTTTTGGATGTTGAAATTGACACAATACCATTATTTAACCCTCTCCCATTGCCAACCAAAAAAAAAATGCCTGCTGCGAATTGGTGTGCAGAACTAGAACCTAGGTTTACTGCAGTTCCAGAAAGCAGTCAGTGTTCTTGAGCATGGAAGCAGACATTTCATTCTTTTCTACTTCATTTGGTGTCTTTAACCTGGTCTGCCTCTAGTTTTGCCCAACTGTTTGGAAACTGTCTGATTCAACTTGTTTGCATTCAGACAATCACATAATATAGAAACACTCTTGGCAGTGCTTCAGGTCTGTAACCACCCAGGTTCAGTAACTCAGTACAAAACCTATGACTGAAAAAAATGTTCTGGGTTGATCAAGCTGCTCGGTTTCTTAGTTGCCTTTGCGGTGCAGGGGGGGTGGGGGTGTACTGTATACCTCTAAAAGATGCTTCTGATGGAAGTCACTCACCCAAAGGAAGTGGGTAACTTTATTATTATTTTTTTTTAATACATGTGCCCTAAGGTAACTGTATGTGATCTTGTTGCAATCATTACAGTGGTCTTCCCCTAGTCCTGTCACTTCTTTCTGTAATTTGTGGCACTGGGTGGGATATCCGTGTAGAGCACAGCAGTAGAAACTTTCAGACCAGACCAGTACTTCACTACAAAATCTTAACCAAACTGCCAGTTCCTTTGCAAGTACCAAGATGTGGTGCCCTGTTAAACTGTAGTCCCGGGACTACAGAGTCTCTTTGGTCCACGCTAAATTGCTTATTTCTCTTCCGTTTTTGATAAATGAAGAAAAAAAAAATGTTTATTGAAAAACTGGAACCTGTTTTGGAAGGGTAGAAAGCATACCATTTTGTGCCAATTAAATGTCAATGTCATGTTGCTCATCCTTGCTACTGGGTCAGTGTTTTAGCCCCCTTTTTGTCTTCCAGTTGCTATGCAGGTTGGTCTGAAACCATAGCAACGACCCTATGGATAGCCTTAAGAATTATGCAAACATAAAAAAGGAGGAAAAAAAAAAAGGGTAATCCTGGAATTTATTGTCCAAAAAAGAAAAATAAAAATGGAAAATGTTTTGGCTTGTCAGTTATTTTATGGGCTTTTAGGTGATGCTTATAAAAAAGGAAATGAAACTATTATTTTGGGAGCTTTCCGTGTTAAAACTTGAGAACTTTGTGGAGTTCAACTGAACCATGGACTTCAGCTCTTCTGTAACTGCCAGGCCGACATCAGTCTCATTTCCCTACTACACACTAGCAATGAACTATACAAGCCTAATTTAAGTTAGATTAAAATCTGCATGTTGAGGTTCAGTTTCAGCCACGCATCAGAAGTTTAAATATTTGAAACACGTACATGCGTTACATTATACAGTATGGTGTTGTCTGCGGTGCTGGAGCCCTGAACGTTTTCCAAGCATCCTTGAAAAACGTATCTTCTGTACAAAGCAGTGATGTAGGTGTTGATCCTTACTGTGAAGGACTCGAGGTGCTTTAGCGTCCTCGACTCTGAAAATGGTCTGATGGAACGGAATGCAGTGTCTCTCTGTTCACAGTTGTGCTTTGTACTAACCACATCAGCCCAGATGTTTAGAGGCAGTTTTGTTTTGTGTCTAAAATGAATGATTCTGAGAACATGGGCGCTTCTGCAACTGCAGATGTTTTGGATTAAACGCAACAAGCACTGAATTTTGCATCGTTTAGTAACTTTTTTATGCATCTAAGTATTTTCTGGTTTCTATACACAAAGATGTTTAACTTTCCAACACATCTACACAAAATCGTAAGGTGGGTAGTCTTTTTGAAAGTGAAGTGAAAGTGACTATGCTTGTCATCGTGACAGCACAGCGCACAGTTAATCACAACAAAACTGGAACCTCTGCATTTAACCCATGCACGCAAACAGCAGGGGGCCAGCTAGGAAAGTGCCTAGGGAGCAGTGACGGACAGTACCTTGCTCAAGGGTACCTCAGGGCAATCTACTGGCAATCATCCGCTCCCCTGACCACTAGGCCACCGCTGCCCCTCGAAAATGCTTGTTGGCCCATACGGGGATCGAACCCTTGGCATTATTAGTGCCACACTCTGGGACCAACTGAGCTAACCGGCCACGTTTGGCCACAATAGTTTATATTACAATTTCAATTAAAACAATATCATTTATAGGCAGTTCAGTAGTGGGACATCAACATGGGTGCTGTTGGGACCGATGGGAATTTTATTTTAATCTTGTACTCGATCACATTAACTTGCACCAGTGTGTGTCCTGAAGATGCTGTAGAGGAATGGCAGCCAGCCAGGTCCGCTACATAAGCTTGTGCTAATGTAGATGAATTCGATAGTGACATTTCTTTTTTAAATGAAGCTCAAAACACCGTTACTGAGCTTTATGGTGAGCACTCAGAAGAAGAGGTGATTTTTACCTTGCGTTTCCTGACCTTGAGGGTCATGGGAAGCCCAGCCTGGCTTCTGGGTGCTGACTTGCTCACTTCATAGAAACTAGATTTGTTTAGTAATATAAATATAACATTTGTATAACATTTGTTTAGTGATATGAATATAGTACATAAAGTGATCTGTAAGTGGTCCTACATTTTATTCCATCGTATTAATTATAGATCGTTCTTCCAGTCGAGCTGTGTAATAACGCCGGGCATATATCTGGTGCTTCGTACGTCTCTGACACCCCTCCTCTGAGCAGCTCCAGCATCAGGAGAAACACCAGCTGGTCCTTGAGGAACAAAAGGTCAATCATAACCACCTTCACCCAAAGGTGAGGTCTTTGGATTGTGGGCATCGCAACTACTGACATGAGGCCTCCATTATCTGACATTTACATATTTTATCCTCCACTTCTCTGATTTGCCTCTTTTTCCGTCAGCTGTGTTCTGTTCAACATCAGTGCAGAAGAGCTGGGAATGAACGTTTTTGTATTATATGGCACGGCTGCAGACTGACAGACTCCAGACTGACTCTCATACGACTCTCGTAGCTCTCATCAAATGACTGAAACAGAATTATATAGAAAACTTTGTTTCTCTGTAGAAAACTTTGAGAAAAGCGAAAGAAAAACGCTTGCTGGCCCGTACGGGGATCGAACCCGCGACCTTGGCGTTATTAGCACCACGCTCTAACCAACTGAGCTAACCGGCCACACACACCCGGCCCGTCTGGGACACCCTTCACCGTCACCCTGACACTCTCCACCTGAAACACCCTTCACTCTCACACCCCACACTCCTCACTCTCCACTACCCACTCCACATCCTGGGTTACTGCTGTCCGTCACTTCTTCGCCTGGAGAGTGAGGTTTGTTCCGCTGATGGTCAGGGGAGGGGAGCCGAGCCCCTGAGCACCGCTCTGGTTTAAGCTGGGTTCATCAGTACTTTCTGCTGGTTCGTGATCTTTTCGTGACTCTTTGGCGTGTTTAACCAACGTGTCTTAGCGGCTCGCTGTTGCTATGGTTACTGGCCCAGCAGCTGTTAGAGAAGTGTCCGCAGGAGGGCGGAGACGCGACTCACCGTCTTAAAGCTCCGCTCGCGCTCCCTCCGCGTGGCTCGTTGGTCTAGGGGTATGATTCTCGCTTTGGGTGCGAGAGGTCCCGGGTTCAAATCCCGGACGAGCCCAGCTTTTGTTTATTTTCGTTTCTTTACCAGAAAATAACACATAAAAGCACGCGACACCGTTATTCTTCACTTTCAGAGATTGCTGTTCTTAAACGACCCTCACAGTGTTCTCGTGAAGGGGCGGTCAGCTCCGTGGAAAGGTTATTAGGCCTAAAGAACACGAGTTAAACCCCGCTTCTGTCTCGAAGGTTTAAATCATGTTTGACACCAAGCCGGAGGTTAAAAGTGATCGGGACAGACTGGGGCCTGCGGCGGCGGCGGACTCTTCACCCGTATTGGGCGGCGCGGGGCGCAGCTCGCTGTGCGCGTTGGTGGTATAGTGGTTAGCATAGCTGCCTTCCAAGCAGTTGACCCGGGTTCGATTCCCGGCCAACGCAGTCTCGTTTTGTGACCGATGAAGTCGGAGTTTTAGACACGGAGTTTTAACTTCACCTGACCGAAGACCCGTTATTTCTCAATAAGCTACAGGTCAGTGACACCGCCTTTAATGTTTTTTTTGGTGTATCTCACGTTTAAAACATTTTATTGAAAAAAATAAACAGGGTTTTAAAATAAAAGTCTGGATTTTTGTTCAAAACCAATTTAAAAATTACAAAACATCACTGGCCAAATCAGACAGGCCATTTTACTGGAATTTAATGAATCATTTATTAAAAAAATAAAAAAAACAAAAACTATATACGAAAAAAAACTGCCTTTTTAGCTGATTAGTCTTGATTTTTCTTGAATGGTTTCTGAACACTACATTGCCCAAATCAGGGTCACTACAGCTTTTTTGCTCTAATGTAGAATAGCGAGTATTAAATATTTTACTAATAAACAAGAATTTAGATGAACATTTCTTGATTTTTCATCAGTAGGTTTTTGTGTCTGGACTGTCACTCTGCCCAAACCAGACACGCTGCTTCTTAATGAAGTTTCAGTGGCAGTTAAAAATCTGACACACTCAGGTAATGTAATGAGTTTGCTCGGTGTAAATGTGGAAAATAATTCAGTCACTTTTATTACACTTACCAAAAAAAACAAAAACAAAAAACTACAGTGTAGTTCAAACGAGGAAACACACTCCAGTAGAACTTACTTGACTTTGGGCTTTAAATTCCAATGTGACCGAAGAGCCTCGCTCTTTTCTAAATTCCCTGATTTTATTTATTCTGGGTTTGTGTTCGTTTTCAGCTTTCAGAGACTAAGAAATGTGCCATACTTTTAATTTGTAGACACTGTCGCTACCGTCCCCCTCAGCTATGCACGGGAGGCATTATGGGAATTGTAGTCTCTCATTAAACCGGTGACCACTGAGAGGCAATTAAAGCGACTTTTAGGCTGAATCGTAAGAAAGTTGCATCCTGGCAAACGTGAGAACTTTTTAAAGCGAAGCCTGTTACGCGGCTCATCCATTAATTAAGTGCATGTTGTGTCTTCTCAGCGCAGGCTGAAAGACGCCTTGCTTCTATTTAAGCACATTATGAATTAGAAGCAGTAATTAAGCAGCGGTGTTCACGCGCGGAGAAAACAGCAGCAGAAGTCTGTAGGAGGAAAACCCTGGCCTGCGAGCTGCAGAGCAGTTCTGAAGGTGTTCGCTCACACCTACAAAGTCTTCATATTTTCTCTCCCTCTCCCTCTTTTTTTTTTTTTTTTTTTTTCCTCGCTCTCACAGGAGCTTAGAGGCATAATCATGGTACAATTAAGATAATTTCAGAACGACAGCTGGTGGGTAGAGAAGTAATTTTCACGCTTCCTAATCGAGGAGGCCTGTCAGATTAAGATAGAGAGATGATTTGAGGGAAATTGTCTTGGCCAGCTCTTTGGAGTGAGGCCCAGGTGGCCGCAGGTATCTGCTCGTCCACGTCTTCTGCCACCCTGGAGGAAATTTGGTTTTGATTTGCCACACTGGAGAGATGACTGGAATGCCAGACTTCCTCTTTACTTGTCTCTTGAGGGGGGATTTTTCAATTTATTATCAACCTTTACTTGCCTTCCACCGCCGTCTTCCTGGACGAAAAACCAGGGTTATCCCCACACTCACATCTCTGTTTCTACCTGTATTTCTTTCATCCCTAGACTCATTCATTTAGTTGCCCCTTGCATACATAACATATTAACCGCACATTCAAAGTTTCCTTGGTGAAGTGTTCACCCTCTCGAATGACATGGTGTTCAGTCGGCTGGGAGGCATCAGGTAGACCGATTACCCCCAAAACCCTCAGTGCTTGAGTCAGGAGCACTATAATGCAGGCCTGGTCTTGGGATGGCATGCTTTTTTAATGATTAAGAAGATTACAGAAATTACAGGATGATCATTTATTAAGCTATCAATTATTCATCCAGGAAAGGCTTTTTTTGTGTGTTGTTGACTGAAGCATTCAAACCACAGCCTTAGTTTTAGGTCTGTAATAGCCTCCATTATTGCATAAAGTGTATTTTCTTGAATTTAACACATCATTAGATATATATTGTACTTTATCTATGACAATATTTTAATTATTTTTCAGGAAACAGATCTATGTGGTCTACTGGGCACATTTCCTGGGCATTTTGAAAGTCTAATATGTCAATGGTTGTTTTTTTAAAGGTTTTCTGAATTTTTGCATTCTTTCACCGGGAAATGTAGTACCACCTGTTTGCCACTAGATGGCAGGGAAGATCACCAATATGACATTTCTTCTTAATAACTCTTAAATTAGAAAAAAAAAAAAGCCTTTTAAGGGTTGCCTTATCACATTTTCTGTTATATAAACTAACTTACTCACCCATTGTGTAAATGGTAAGTGATGATAATGTGATGGAGAGAAAGCTACATCATTGTGGAACATGTGTCATGTATGTCTTTAAAATGAAATTCTTAAGTGGTCTATGAACAGCCAACTTTTCAGTGTGAGCCTACTCAAAACATATCTGAATAATTACTTATCGCTATTGTGGAAAATAAATGTGAGCTTATGTCAAAATCAGACCAAAATCAGAAACCTATAAAATAATTCTGACTGGAGCTTTAAAAAGAGATATATCATTTTGATATCACAGACCTTGAATCTTTTTTAGGATCCATTTGTCCATCTGTCCCAGTTTATATAAATATATATATGGGTTTATGTAACATTCACTTTCCATAAAATAAAATTTCGATGGTCCTACGTGATAACTGCAGTACGGCGCTCTGAGATCAGAGAAACCAGTTGCAGGCATAGCCGTCGCATTTCATATGGCTGTATGGACAAAGCTCAATCATACAAGAGCGACAAACCATTCAAAAAATGATTCACTCTTCAGGGCATGAATTTGGGAATACAAAGTGCTATGACTGAGCTCAGTTAGGAGGCTTAATCATTTTAAATGCCACTGAAATTAAAAGGCCCTGAACAATAATTATCCTGCTCGCCATTGCCCAACCACACTTAACATGACTTAACCTTCGGTTAGAGAGGGCAGATGGATGGGTGCAACCAATCATGGCTGCTGACGCTGCTGCTCTGTTTTTTCCTTCCTCTTTAATTGATACTGTGCGTGGCTTGCATCGCAGCCCTCCTGGGTTTAACCTTTCAAAAAGCAAAACTTGACAGTGATATTTCAATCTGAGTGGTCCCAGTGTGTTAAAATTACATTTACACATCAGATGCCTATTTTCTAGCACAAGAGGACATGAGTCACGCTGAATGCTCCAGGACATGCATTTTAGGGACAGTTCCATCCTAACGACAGGGTGTTTGTCTAAAATAATTTGCCCTGTGGCTGATGAAATCATGATTTTCTTCTCACTCCTGAGGATCGCTAGTTTGCAGGTGCATTTTTATCCAACACACTGCTTTCAAGCAGCTTTTGAGTGTCATGTGCATACCTTTTACGCTTGAGCGTGAAGGAAAGTTGCCACATTTGAAGTGACTTCTTTTGCCCCCTCTTTGTGATTTAAGATAGCAGGTTTTGTTTGTTAGCCGGTGTGTCTCTGTTTTGGGGTGGTGTGTTCTGGTCCGCTGAACTGTGACACAAGAAAATGACTGAGGTTCAAAGCGTTGACAACACTAAAACACACGTTTGTCTTATTTTGTACTTTTTTCTTTTCAGCTGTTTCTGGTTGAGAGATGCAGAAAGCAGCATTTCTGTGCATGATCTTGCCACAGACAATGAGATAAGCGAAACCACTCATAATGCTCTTCCCAAGAATTTCTTTCACTGCTTACTATATAATCGCAATCTGATCATTCAAATGACCTGATTTCATTTTGGGGCCAAAGAGTTAAACCGATGTGTAATTTAAAACACGAACCAGTATGAAATACTGTTACTAACCAAGGTCAACAACACCTTTGCTCTCCTGATTACTTTAACTCACAAAAGGAAAGTTATAAAGCCTGTGCTTAGTATTACTTTGTTGTGCTATATTGACCAAGAACCATCAGCTATTGTCAATGCCCCCAACTGTGTAGAAATAGCCTGTACACTGGGCAATGTAATACCCTTTACTCATACCTTTCAACTTGAATGATGAGTGTAAGTGTGGCCATTTTGGTTTGGTGTGCACTTGCTTGCTGGGAGATAGCACATATAACTTGCAACGCTCCACAGTCCTGCTCTAAGATCCATGGTAAACGGATGTGAAATGGTTGGAGAAAAGGGGATTTGGTGAGATGGACCAGCACAATGACGTTGTCTAGAAAACAGCCCCTCAAGTCGCCTGACTTTGGTGAAAAGCCCCTTTAGTATTTCCTGTCAAACAGAGCAATTTTTTCTTTACTTCTCCTTAAGTGTCTAGACAGTGCTTTTCTTGCTTCGTTGGTTCTCTTCGACAGAGACCAAATCTCCACTCTTGGAGGTGATAAGAGCTGTTTTATCAGGGCGTCAGAGGGGAGAACCAAGCCCAGGCGAGTGTCACTCAGGTGGGATCTGTGGGGATGTGATGGCCCCTCCCCTTCCTCTTCAGTGGGAGAGTAACCTTGACCAAAGCTTACAATGTCCACACTGCAGCAGGCACAATACACATTTGTTGTCTTCCTGTACATACAGCCATTGTTCAACATTTAAGCTGAGATTTGCAGACATGAAAAAATTTGTTCAAATCCTTGCAGATCATTGAAACAATATTTAATTCCTCCTGGAAAAAAACTGTCTCCTGTATACCTGCACCTTTTCATGTACACCTGCATGTATGTAATAGAGCAATCTAAAACAATGAAACAGTCTTAAACTGTCACTGCAGTTGCAACTTCTATTATGAAGTATGAGAATCACCTGAACTGTTATCTGACGTGGTCGCAAGAGGAAGTTCAAGCCTAGGTTGGTCAGAAAGATAATAGTAGAAAAGGGCCAAAGAAAACATCCAGAGGCATTCCAGATGAACCCCAATATCGGGGAACTCTCTGAACACAACATTCCTCACATTTTAAACAACAACGGACTCCCTGGGAGAAGACCCAGGAGGACTCCACTATTGAAAGAAAAACCTAAAATGCAAGACTTTATTTTAATAACATGTATATTAACAAACTACAAAGTTTCTGGGAGCATGTGTTTTGGACTGATGAGATAAAACTGCTGCTTTTTGTCAAGCTAACATCAGCATTATGTTTAGAGGTGGAAAAATGAAACCATCAAAAAAAACACCATCATACCTACTGTGAAATATGGAAAGGAGGTTTTAGGTTAGGTTTTAGGACAGCTTTGCTTTGTCAAGCATGGGGGGCACAATAAAGTCTCACAACTATCAAGGCATCCTGGAGCGAAACATACTGCTCAATGCCAGGAAGCTCTGCCTCAATCTCAGGTCATGGGTCCAAAAAACTCAACTAATGTCTGATACAAACATTGGACTGTTCTTAAATGGCCCTCTATGAGCCCTGATCTGAATCCTATTGCACATCTATGGAAAGATCTGGAAAAACAAGTGCTTTGGTAAAAAGATTCAGAAGCTACAGAGATCACATGTTTGTGGTAACTGCTGCCAAAGATTGTGCCAGAAAATATTAAGGGTACCATCATTCAGGCTTCTGGGACGGTGGTTATTTAAAGAATACAGCGAATGATGTCTATGAATGTGTTTTAGATGTTACTTAGAACATGGTCGATTATGTTTGTCAGAGTGAGTCATAACACACCGTCATCTTTAGTTATATCATCTCTCTGTGTTCATTACTATTAGTGCGTTCATTATTTCTTATTCTTGCATGCTTTTTCCCCATCTAATTACAACTATTCACATTGTGGGCATTGCAATCTGAGCACAGACAGCCAGGAAAAATGAAAACGTAACAAAAAATGTAAAAGCTTATAAAGTTTTTCCACTGTCTGAAACAACTCTACAAACAATGTTTGGCAGGGACAAAGCAGCTCTCTTAGCTATTACAATGAAGTACATTAGAGATTGAGGTCATCCATTGAGGCCTGGCAGCACCTATATTCCCTTGGTACAGGGCACTAGGGTGATACATCGCGCATTCAGGCAATTCCCAGCTTTATGTCCATCTTCATGGGATATTGTCTGTTTTGAAAAAGTCCCTGGTCCCTGAAGTAAAAATCAATCCATGAATTGTGCAGTGTCCCTTGTTTGAAGACTATTGTGGCTTTATTCCCCAGCCAGGTAACACAAGAATGGCCCCTTTCTTCTGGCCATAGTTGATCCACAATATTGGCTACTGGGTCCTTAATTCCTTTCTATGCTAGGTAACTCTCCAGCTCAAAGTAATTCAGGCTCCTTTCTCTCCATTTTGAATGGAGAGCTTGGCGTCATGAAACGAAAAGGATTCAATAGATGGCGATGATTTATTCAAGAGAAAGCAACAAGACTTTAGTATGAGATGCATAGCACTATTCTTTCTTGAAGGACACACGTTCATTTTCTGTTGCACAATAGAAACGGATTCTATAGCAGCCTCAATATATTCACTTTTTTTTGCTCGCTCTTGTCTCTCTTTCATACACAAATGAATTGATAAGAGACAGTTCTGAAAGAGCAAAGTTTACTACAGGAATTTAATGCAGGAACTAAAATGAGAGCATTTCATTAACATTGTACAATAGTGTTATGGTTTGGTAAGTTTTCTAGAATTTAGAAATGGTTTGCGTTTCAAGCAACTTCAAGTGTCAGTGGAAACTGTCAAACTTGGATTAGGGGTTGCATCTGGCAGACATGTGTCCTTTTTGCTCTTGTATAGGTTTTTTTTTATCTGGATGGAATATAATTTTTATCTTAGTTCATTCAGGATGACAGTTCTTCAAAATCACTGCACACCAAGGGATATTCATTACTTTTTGTAGACCCGCCTGGGTAACCCGTCAAGTTTTCATCTCCTCTCATCTCTCATCTATTTCACTCTCTCAGAAAGCCCATTTTTCCTGCCACTTTTCCCTGCTTTACTTTGCTATGACCTTCTGGCGTAAATTGCTTGGCTTGTGTTATTCACCGTTTGAGATTTAACTGAAACAATATTTCTACAATGGATGTCCTACACTCTTAGGAACCCAAAAACTCTTACTGATAAAACCCTGCACATACTGCTTGTCTCCCTCCTCTGCTCTTTACTGGATGACATTTTGGACTGCATCATGATTCAGCTGGGTTCATTGTAAAGAACAGCATTTAGAGCTGTGGTCAATTAGATATGAGTGACAATGACTAAATGATGGCTAAACTAATTCATTAAACCCTGAGCTGAAAGGGATCATTTGTTTTGTTATCTATGACTGTTAAGGTGAATTTTAACAGAATGTTGGACTGCTTAGTGTGCTCTTGGTAGTGTGCATCAATCTGTCAATGATGGACTTAATTATTTGCACACATTTTGCATGAATGCAGTCATAGTCCTTTATTTTTGTACATTCGTTGAATCCACATGTTTACTCATGGCTGGTTCTCTTCTTCCTTTTGCTTTTAACTTCATGCTAGACTCTTTTTCACTATGTCAGGAATAGTTCTCTCTGGTTGAGCTTTAAGAGCTCTCTACAAATCCTAATGTGAGCCTCTTTATTGAATAGAATGGGCACACCTGCAAGCATTAAGTCGATCGTGATATGAGATGGTGGGTTCTACTGCACCTCCTGCCTCACCTCAGATTACTCTGGAAACGGAGCCCATTTTCCTGTTTTTACCATAGTGCAAGGGAGACAAAAGACGCTACTCTTAATTTGCAGGTAAGCCTTTCTCCAGTGTTACTACAGCCCACATTTAACTGACAGAATGACTCGTAGCTTTTGCCAGGGCTCAATTTGGGGATATAATGGCGTCTGGAGCTCTCTGCTAGTCCATTGTGGAGAACAGGGAGACGTCGTGATCATTTAGAGAAAACCCCGAAAATGTCCCAGAGGGCTTTAATCTTTCTTCATTATTTCTCCATTATGGATAAATGCTCTCTGAAGGCCTCTCTCTGGTTATAAATGAAACACTTTGACTCTTTCTCCATTCCTCATTCTCCCGCCTCTGCACCTTTCGCCCCCTGCTTTCATCTTTTACACTGCCACGACTGCATAAGAGGGCTGGCCATGTGTATTCCACTTGCAGATAAAAGGATAATTGAGTTGATAAACACAGAGGTCGCACTGAGTTAAGTGTTAAGGGAGTAGAGAAAAGCTTTGTCTTGCAACAAGGAAGTACTGTACCACATTTACATTGGACCATTTTGGTGGGCTGCTTAATGGTGTTGGCTGATGGGATACCTGACAGAAAATAAAACCATCTGGATCAATAGCACTAAGAGACCATCCCCACAATGACCTTGCCTTTCCACTTTGTACTGCTTTTACCAAACTTAGATGAATTTCATTCGGTTATAACATATACAGGATATACTATTCGCTATATACACTACTGTGCAAAAGTTTAGGCAGGTGTGAAAAGCTGTAAACAAAGAATGCTTTCAAATAATGATTGATTATTTTTATCAATTTACAAAATGCAAAGTGAGCGGACAAAAAAAAAAATCGAAATCAAATCAATATTTGGTGTTACTACCTTTTGCCTTCAAACCAGCATCAGTTCTTCTAGGTACACTTGCACAAAGTCAGGGATTTTGTAGGATTATAGTCGGTGTCTGATCAACCAGTTTTACCAAACAGGTGCTGATGATCATCAATGTCACACGGAGGTTGAAACACAGTCATGTTTGGAACAACCTACCAGCCGAGTTCCTTCAAAAACTGTGTGCAGGTATACCTAGAAGAACTGATGCTGTTTTGAAGGCAAGGGTG
Source organism: Hepsetus odoe (assembly GCA_017165825.1). Taxonomy (NCBI): domain Eukaryota; kingdom Metazoa; phylum Chordata; class Actinopteri; order Characiformes; family Hepsetidae; genus Hepsetus; species Hepsetus odoe. Next base: position 15,614,542 of record CM029366.1, on the reverse strand, counting down.
GTCACACCAAATACTGATTTGATTTAGATTTCTCTTTTGTTCATTCACTGCATTTTGTTGATTGATGAAAATAAATGATTTACACGTCCATTTCTGAAAGCATTCGTTTACAGCATTTTTTCACACCTGCCTAAAACTTTTGCACAGTACTGTATGTTACTGTGCAACAATCTTCATTTTCATTTATACATAGCTGATATATATATAGCTTATATATAGTTTATGTGTAGTGTTATTCACTTTTGTTTTCATACTTGATTACATGTAATGAAATTCTAGACATCTTCACTACTTTTGATGATTTCCACACTGCAGCAGTAGGGTTAATGTATTGCTGGTATTATTGTTGGACTGGTTAAAGTAATGGTGGACTGTATGTGAATAGTAAAAGTAATCTTTAAAAGTAATCTCGTTACCATGCAATGAAAATGCTTCTTCTTCTTCTTCTTCTTCTTTCGGCAGCTCATGTTAAGGGTCGTTAATCAGTTTCCGTTTCTTAATGACAATGCTTATTAAGACCAGTATATTAAGCACTATATTATATAAAAAAGTACTAACCTATGTTAGTAATTTAAAAAAATAGGTCAGTAAAATAAACCTGTCTAATTCTTGCTGTGCTCTGTGCTCGAGTAGTCCACAGGTTAAAGCAGTACACTTCTAACTTCTCCTGTTTTTCAGTTTTCAATTTTCTGGTTCTGACATTAATTAAGGAATATATATATATATATTTTTAACAGCTTTTAGCATTTTTTATAGCATAATTTAGAATAAAACATGTCCACAGAAAATATGAAAGATTTATCACCTTCCCAATAATTAGGGGGGCAAATGGCAACAGACATTCTGTAACGGCAGCGAGTTGCATTGCAAACCCAGCCGATGTTGGAATAAAAGGACCTGATAACTCCCACACCTGGCCCAGCAGGTGTTTTTGTGCGGTAGTGTGATGGAAGAAGCGAGCATTCATGCATTGTTGTGACAGTTCTAGAGGGGAGAGATTTCCGTAAAGAGCATTTTTATGTTTCAAAAGCCACAAGGGAATTCATCTTTTAATGCCACAGCCAAACTCTTCAACTGCGCTGAAACCTTTTTCTGTTAGCTTATAGTTAAAAGAAATAATCAGGCCCTTTTTGGATGTCCTCTGACTTATACTGTCTATATTCTAATCCTGTTTTCTATTATTCTCTGCTTGAGCAGATGAGGATAGGCCAGGAACACTGCACGAGTATTCTGCCTCTTCCTCTGCTTGCTTCAGGACTGATTGTGTCAGGGTTTGAGGAGCAGAATAGAACCTGTTCGTGTTTAGACCCAAGTCCACAGAGACCAGGAGACCTAAAGGAGGGGGAGAGAAGAAGGAAAATGTAAGTGTATTTGAAATATCTTGATGGAACACTCTCTTTTTTCTTCTTTGCACCAGCACGTATTTGTCCACGAGGGTGGCCAGCTGCTCTGGTTCGATAAATCCACAATGGGAGCTATTTGAATTAACAGGAGCTCTGTTCACTCAAGAGCAGCGCTTACTGCTAGACCTGAGTGCATTTCATACTCTGATTTAATAGTTTCCCCCTTTCCACTGCCATTTAAGAACACATTGCAGTCCAGCCGCAGAACAGATTCCCAAAAAACTAAATATGATTTTGAATTTTTATGTTCTGCTTTGTTAAACTTTTAAGTCATAGATATTATAAGATCAAAATAATTAGCCTAGTTAAAAAAAATAGATGAATAAATAGGACAATCTGCTTGTATGAATGGTATAATGGAGCATTTACAACCAAGCACACTGTCTGTCAACACACTTTCCATCCTGATGGTATCATTCAGTAAACCAAGGAACAGTCTGTGGATATAAACACTTTTCAGAGAAGCCACGTCTTCGTGCTGGGCCTACAGAGTCAGCTGCACAGGTACCTCAAGAAGGACCTGAGTCACCTCCAGCAGCCAGCTCTACAAAGTTACAGTGCAGAGGATGTTTTTTGGTGTCAGATCAGAATTTGTCTGGGTGTGGGATTTTTTTTTTTTTTTTTTTTTTTGGGCTTGGCTCAGCAATATTATCTCCCTCAGCCTAACTATGCTGGATCAACCGTTGTTTATTTATCTGTCAGGAACACGACCATACAAGCCACTTCCAAGGAGTCAGAATGAAATCCCTTCCTTTTAAATTCTCAAAAAAAAAAAAAAAAAAAAGTCTGCACAACGTTTTTACAAATCAATCTCAGCTCTTCAGGAAAAAAAAAAAACCCTAAGAATGTGAATAACATGGGAGATAAAAATGAATAAAGAAAAAGCCAGAATGAAACGTGAAGATGTGAGGCTGGAGGGGAGGTGTAGAGAAGGAAAGAAAGAAAGAAAGAGAAAGAAAGATGGAAAGAGAGGGGAGAGGGAGGAAGAGAGAGGGAGGGAAAAAAGAAACATTTTTTTGGATTAAGCACGCATTGGGAAAAAAAAAAAAAAAGAGAGAGAGAGAGAGAGAGAGAGAGAGAAAGAGAGAGAGAGAAGAATCTAAATTCTCGGGTCCTAATCTCCCGCTCGGAGCAGCGCACCGCTAAGCCCTGGTTTGGATGACAGGTCCCCCACCTGGACAAGCTTGGACAATGTCTCTGCAATGTCTCGTTTCTGAGGGAACAGTGCGCCACAGACGGCTAATCACGTCCGGAACCAAAGGCACCTGCCCTATCTGCCTCTACATTTGGTGGGGAATCTTTAAAGAGGCTAAACCTCACTTTCATGCTTGTCTTTTATTCACGGTAAGTGCTTATCGAGAGCGAGCTGTTGCCACTGCCCCGTGTTCCCTCCCACAAGCTTGGAGAATGCTTGACGTAAGTAGCAGCCAATCTGGGTAAATACGAATCTCTCCTTACTGTCACTGTTGGCATATTATGTCCCTGAGGGAACATTCTTTTCATAATATCATAAGCTGCTTAGCGGTGTGCTTCTATTTAAGGCATACATATTAATAGCTATAAGGAAATCATATTAGAACTGTTCCCTGCAATCAATGTCTTCAGGATTGCTGTTATACTTTGTATAAGAAGGTGCTAATAACTTTGAGGCACTTACACTGGGCAGTCTAATCCGTTTGTACGATAAAGGCTCGCCTTAGTGTGAGTGTGTGCCAGATCACAGGACAAGGTGCTTCTGAGGGTTAGTCCTTCACATCCTCTCCTGCCTCTTTCTGCCTCTTTCTGCCTTCTGTTTTGCAGCTCCTGGCCGAATGCGGAAGAGCCTCCCTCGACTAAGAAGCATCCAGCAGGAAGTGGCCACCAGCTGACCCACTTTTCCAGCCACTTTTTTATTCCCACACTGAACTGGAAATGTAATTGCAAAAAAAAAAAAAAAAAAAAAAAACCTAAAAAAACCCTACTGCTTTCATCTCCAACAGGCAAGTCGTGCTTTACTTGGGAAAGCACCACTTACTACTAGTTATAACCAGGAAACAGGCCCAAAAACGACCCAGCAGCTCAGCCATCTAAAGCATCCATTCTTCCTGAAGCAAAAGAGGGAAGGAGCCTGCCGATTATGTAACAGCCCGCTTTTAGTGTACCAGGTCTAATTTAGTGCAAACGAAGACGGTTCTTCTCTCCTCAAATCCTACAGGTGTTCAATCTATCTAAAACAAAAGTTCTGATCAATCATTCATTCATTCATTCATTCATTCATTCACTCACTCGTTCACTCGTTCACTCAGTCACATTTTTCAGGTTTAAGAGGGCAACATATATGTACAACCTGTAGAGCAATAGTTTGAGCTGAAGCAACTATTCTGTCCTTATCTTGGACACAAACGCGCCTTGTTTCCAAAACATAATTTATGTAACTCAATTATTCAAAACGATCAAAGCAGCACAAAGAAATGGACCCCAGGAAGAAGCAGGCATCCGTGCAATTCTTGGGATTCTGATGATAATGATAATTAAATGTTCAGATCAACAAAAAAATCAGTTTTTCGATCATTAACGAGAGGTTCAAGATTTGAGCAGGCTTTCAGAAGAAGTGTTTGGTCAGCAGTTTGCTCTTATATTCTGTTTTTGGATGTGGATGTGTTCAGCACGGAGAGTCTAATGTTCTTCCAGCATTATGATTCTCGTCTGGTATTGTGAAGGACTCCTTAGAGTGGGACATCACTTCTGAACGAATTTAGACTATAAACAAGAAACCACTTAAATGTTCTCTCACAAAAGTTGGATTTACTTGGTCCTGTTTCAAGCAGTTGAAAACCTTTGCATTGTTGAAGTTTGATCCAATATTTAACCCCAGAATGGTGCAGCTGCGGCAGTTATTAGTGTAGCATTGCACCTGTGGCACAAGTATACTTAAAATATTACTCCACGTGCCCTCAGCAGCTGCTAGAGGTAGTATCAGTGCAACAACGGGGAAAAAGGATCTCTTTTTAACCCACAATTATGAGAGATATGGAACCATTGATGATTCATTTGGCTATTGCTAGCAAACAACATTCTTAGGGCGTGTGTGTGCTTCTCTGGCTTACCCTGTGTTTTCTGCAGATGATGTGTTCATTTAGTACCCTTAAGCATGAATGCCAGGCACACAAGGCATTTGTTTACACTGTGAATTTTTATTTCTTGTCATTAAATGCACCATTTGAGTTGCAGTAACTGTGTTCTGTTCAAATATTTGAAATGCTCCCATGTGCCAACTGGAGCTGACTCCACAGTGGAGGCCCAGTTTGCCTTTTGTGCTGATTTAACAATTCTTTTAAATAAAAGGGACCCACCGTTTGCAGTTTCATCTCTGTTTAACTTTTCTATCCTCCAAAAGTCAAAATGGGAATCCGGCACTCATTTTGACGTTTGGATCTGTGAATTAATTGTTAATTCAGTTCTCTTGAATCACCCCTTGTCAGTTTCAAGGGTTTATAATGCTATGAAAACAGAAAGTCCACAATCTAGATTATCAATAGAAATGTATTAGAAAAGATATTACGTGCTATTCCTTTGACCAAAGCAGGTCTTTTCATATTTTAGGCTTCACATTATGTGTAGTTGTAAGTAGACGTATTTACACATAATGTGTATATATAATGTGGTAGCTTTCTAGGTCTGCCCTCTATTGGTCAAGAAAATGGTCTTTAATAAAAATGAACTTTGCAAGGATACAGAAAATGTTAACTCTCAACATTCAAGTTAAAGGCAATAGTTTTTACTCCTGGTCATTTTAGACAATTTTTTTTGTAGGACCTATTCATTGTGAAATGTTATATTAAGTGAAAAAATTGAGATTTATTTATATAACAATATATACATATACAGTACTGTGCAAATGTTTTAGGCAGGTGTGGAAAAAATGCTGTAAACAATGAATGCTTTCAGAAATGGAAGTGTTGATCATTTATTTTCATCAATCAACAAAATGCAGTGAAAGAACAAAAGAGAAATCTAAATCAAATCAATATTTGGTGTGACCACCCTTTGCCTTCAAAACAGCATCAGTTCTTCTAGGTACACTTGCACACAGTTTGTGAAGGAACTCGGCTGGTAGGTTGTTCCAAACATGACTGTGTTTCAACCTACGTGTGACATTGATGATCATCAGCACCTGTTTGGTAAAACTGGCTGATCACACATCGACTATAATCCTACAGAATCCCTGACTGTGTGCAAGTGTACCTAGAAGAACTGATGCTGGTTTGAAGGCAAAAGGTAGTAACACCAAATATTGATTTGATTTAGATTTTTCTTTTGTTCGCTCACTTTGCATTTTGTAAATTGATAAAAATAAACAATCATTATTTTCTGAAAATATTTTCTATATTTCTGAAAGCATTCTTTATTTACAGCATTTTTTCACACCTGCCTAAACTTTTGCACAGCACTGTCTATATACATAATACTTAATTATATGTGTATTATTAATAAAGCAAATATCACTATCTTCTCTATTTAATGAAACCTCTTTATAAGTGGACCATACAATAAAAAGCAGTTAATATGTCTTTTTTTTTTTAATGTATTTATTTTTTTTAAGAATATTAATCTGCAATTTTAATTATTTGAATCTGAGAAAGAATAAAGAAATCAGCTGGTCAGCATAGATAATTACTTTATTCCTTGGTTATTTGACTGTGGTGCCTAAGCAAAGGACACCGTGCTGAAGAATGTCATTTTCAAATCGACCTCTGCCTAGACAGATCATTTGATCATTTATTAAGCACAGTATTTAAAATATTTTTCAACACTAAATTTAGCAATAATGCACAAACAAATGATTTCAGATATTACTGTGCTGGTCTCCTGTTGAAAATCAAACCAGTTCCAACTGAATATGATTTAATATATTTTTTTATTTTCAAGGCTGGTGCTGCTTTATGGAGGTTCCTCTCTGATCTCCACCAGGGGGGGCTGGATCACAGTGTTAGGAGCCCATGAGCAGACAGGAGAGAGTGGAGCAGGAGCAGGGCCACGGTTCTCTGAGCCTAGATGAGTACCTCAATTGTGAGGATATGTTCCTCTAAGCCTCTGGTTGACAGCAACACAGTACTCTTATTTAAAGCAATTTCAAACATGTCTTGTCTGACAAGTTTTAAATCCTACTTAACACCCCGTAACAGCCACGAGTTTACTGTCAGAATTAAAGGGGAGAATTCTCAGAGGGGGAGAAATTATCACTTTCATTTTGTTCGCCTCTGTTCTGCAGAAGGGACATGGCAGGGATGTTTACCTAGGGATGAATACATTATTACCAATTTGCAACACAATGCCTTTCAGCTCCATGAAAGGGCCGCTGAAAAGTTTACCTTATATTTTAATTGCTGACATCACGGATGAGGGAATAAAGGGGTTGCTGGGGTTTGCTGTGGATGACTGGATGGTGGGTCTTATGGGGCAAAGCAGACGTCTCCAGAGATCAAACCCTTCAGCTGGGTTTAACAGAGGACTACACAAGCGCCATTGGTAATGGATGTAAACCTGCATGCTTATTATCATGCCCCATTTCTCTCTGCTTTGTGGATGTAACAAAAGTACGGAGGAACTGTAGGGTTCCTTTTGTGCACTTGTGCACTCTTGCATATACTAGGCTTTATTTTGTCTACTTTTAAAGAAGACCCAGAATTTGAAGAATCCACATGGAGGCTGTGGCTCAGAAATAATTTTATGAGGGAGCAAGAGATATATTGGGAATATTAAATTCCGTTCTGACATAGAATTCTTTTCCATTCCCGTCACAAAAGCCTCAGCTACTTCTCTAAAATCACTTTTCCTCCAATATGTCTTTCTGAACAGATACTAGCTTATTTAATAAAAACTGCAATCTCAGGTGATTAAGAAGTATAAATAAAATTGAATAAAAAAGAGATTTTTATTAAAATACACATAGAAACCTTCCCTGGCCCCAGCTGGGTATGATGTTCTTGCACCATCCATTCTGTGGGGTAGAACACTGATTTCTCCACCACCCCTTTTTTATCTGCCCCAAGAAGCAAAAACAAATCACCAAATGTAACAATCTTCCCCCTGTCCTGGTCGCTCTGGCATGTGAGGAGGTGCACAGATAAGAAGCTTGGTACGTGTCGCTGCTGTGTGAAAGACACTCGTTATCTGCTCATACCCCTGACTCCTGCTTAGTCTAGTCAGCCACAGAAATATGTTGAGAAATCTGATAGGAAGAAATCGGCCCATCTCAACATCAGTCTGAGCGCATGCCTTGCTGGCTGATGTTTACTCTGCCCTGGCCCTCTGTTCTGGAAGGAAATATGTCAATAGCCATTGCCTGGGCCGGATCATGCGGACAGACGGGGCCTCCCTTGGTGACCTCACAGCAATGAGTTGACTGCTCAGTGTGCTGAAAGGGCTGGTAATGGGCAGTGCTCTGGAAGCTTAAGGCTTTGCAGTTATGTGTGTACGTGTGTGTGAGTATGCAAGTTTGTTTGGAATTCTCATTATTAAAGTTTTTTTTTTTTTTCTTCACCAAGGTACGAACAGTTAAATCGTACTATCTAGGATCCAGTTGTGTTTGTTTTAAAAATACATGACATGCACTTTCCCCAGGGATACAATATTCCTTAATGGAAAAAAGGTGCCTTTTTTGGAGTGCTAGCAGGAATGTGGATTCATTGTATCTTAAAAATGTTGAAGGTATAAGGAGACAGTCGGCCCTTCTTTTGTCTAATGGCCAGAGAATGACGGTTTTCTACCATTTTGTGAGTGTGTCTGATAAAAGGCGTGTTGATTATTGTTAGTCACTGTGTGAGTGGACTGGGAGGCTGTGCACTCGCAGTAGGATGGCGGTGGCTCTGTAATTAGCCCTGTGGGGAGCATTGGTTCCTATAGATTTCTCATACGGTGAGCCATGGCCTTGCCTCTTCGCCCCATTCCACTACATCAACACTCAGTCTGCACACACAGAGAGCTGCAGAGAGCCCCTGCTGAGGGTCAAACACAGCACACACTTGCAGAGCGGCGCTTTACACAGCAGCACACTTTCTGGCGATGAATGGACCCGTTAACTGTATGCTGAAAGAAGTGTATGGTTCGTAGGTGAAGTGACGTATTGCTTAAAGATGACCCAGATCCTGTCCTTTTGTGCTCTTTTGATATCCTGAAAAGAGTCATTCAGTGTCAGAATGGCCTTACTCAGAAATGGGAAATTTTAGTGAATAATACAAAGACTGTGACTTACTTGACCTGAGCCACAATGCTTTGGAGTGGTGTATAGGCCATTAGAAAATGTCCTCTTGGTCTAAACTGAGACTTTCAAAGCTGTTAAGAGTTTTGCATTGCAGTCTTCCTCCTTTTTATTTGCTTATTATTTCTTTTTTGAAAAGTTACAAAATTATAGTAGTTAGTTTCAGTTGTTTTTACACTCGAGATGTTATTTCACACCCATAGAGCTTTTAGCACCATCATGTACACACTGCACTACAAACTACAAATTTATGGGTAAGTCATGGACCTTTTTTACTGTAGCTAAAGGACAGAAATGGTTCCTAATTAGTTCACAATTCTAAAATATATTTAAGAAGTCTGTTTCCCAGTGATCCTAGGCATTCATTTCAGATTCAAACACGATGAGGCTGTAGAATCTGGTCAAAGGAAAGGCGCTTGGGTTAGGCATTCAGACTAATTACGGACAGTTTGAACCTTCTCTACTGTATAAAGGTCTAAAAACTACACAATATATTTTACAAACACATCTGTTACTAGGAGTTCACACAGAAGCTGTTTGAATATTTAGTGTAATATACTTTGTCATGTGTTGGTTGAAGCCAAGACTTCAGCCACTCTTACAAAGTTGCACAGTTCTGTCGTTCGCTGTGAGAAACTGTGAATAGGTCACTGTCGTCTTTTGGATGCTATAGGGTAAATGAAAAAAAGCAGTCAGTAGGATTACTGGTACTGATAGTCAGTGTAGTCAAAGAACCAAAATATTTATAGTTGTTGCTCTTATAGTGCCTAATACTAGTGCCTAATTCAACATTTAAGTCTGTAATGCAATGCAGCAGTGCTTGGTGTATGTAAATGTGTCAACCAATATTTGACACATAATCAAAGAGATTGCCTAAGGCGGCTGGGGCTTTGGGATTAATAGCATTATTTACAAAGCTATAGCTGCATACTGCAAATGTGTTTCAGTTAACAGCCACATTCACTATTTGTTCCCTTTGCGGTAATTGCCTTTTGAAGTGAGGTGCTTTCACTCATTTGGCCTGAAACAGAAAACTGATCAGAGAACATATAATAGACTTAAGTGAAATGTGCTTCTGTGCCTTAAGTCTACCCTGAACATCATATGCCTTCGGAGTCAGTGATGTTCCTAGTCTTTGATGAGCTTTAATTCAGCCTGTTTTCTAATCCATATTGCTATGGTGCACAAAATGTGCTCTCTCTCTCTCTCTCTCTCTCTCTCTCTCTCTCTCTCTCTCTCTCTCGCTCTCTCTCGCTCTGTCTTTATATTATGGGGGGAAAAAAAGGTTTTTTGATTTGTATTTTATCAACGTTAATAACTTCCCACCTCAACTAGAACATAAAGACATTTAACTTCAAAAAAAGGAAAAAATTGCAATGTAGTATTTAAAGAGCCATACAATATATAAGGCCATTCCATTCCAGAAAATAATGAAGACCTAAAGGCAGTTTTATGAATTATTTGAAAGAATTACAAACCTAATTATAAATAGCTTTATTTTCACATTTTCAGATAATTGGACCTATTCACTTCTTTAGCTCTTCTCTGTCGTTAATTCCTTTGCCTCAGTCATGTCTTTTATTTGTAACTCTGGGAGGTCTTTCGCCAGGCTTGTCAAAACCAGACATTTGTTGTTGGCCATTTTCACCATCAGCCGCAACTTTGTCTCGTTTGTCAAGTGAACACTGCCTCATGGCGTGTGGATGGGGGTATTTGGAGGTGAAATAAAGCCGATGGTATCCCAAGCAAATGAGGGAAGATTCACACGGAATAATGAAGGCCGGACCCATTTCTTTATGCCTGATGTGTATCTGAAAGGCTATGTAAATACAGTTTCTGAACTGAAGGCCTTATCAGCAGATATACATATCCCCCGGCAACCACTAGCCCCACATGAGGGCAAGCCTTATCTGCTACATCAATTTTAGTGTTTACAAGTCTTCTTTTCCTGTGCTTCAGAACGATAGAAACATGTCCCTCCTCATCTAATGCCTCACCTTTTTCCCTGCGTGACCCTGAAGGTCATTTGTCAGCATATTTGTTATTTACATGTTTGATATTTGAATAGATTCGTGCATAAACCATAATTAAAAGGTATTTACTCTTAGCACACTTTACTAAAGAGGATTTATTGTTGGATATTTTGGCTGTTAAGTTTTGTCAGTGTACTTTTAATGAATCCAGTTTGTCAATCTCATCTTTTTTACTGGAGTAAAATTTATGTATGTGTTCCGTCGGCAGTGACTTAGCTATAAAACAATATATGTTCTACAAATGCAAAGAGAAAAGTTAAGAACAAAGAAACTATCGGCAAATAAGAAATTCAGTATGCTCATTTGAATATTTCAATAATGTATGCAATAATCTGTGTGAACCACCTTTAAGAGTAGCTAATATCCTCTAATTTGGGAAAATGGAGAACATCTGAGATCAAACGTTTGTGGAGTAAGGCCCTTTTATGGTTATACTGTCACAATGCCTGAGGGAGAAGGAAAGGAATGAAAGCAACACACTGCCTGCTGGTGAAACAGGGGTGTGGTCTAAGATGGAATGGAACCAGCAGGTGGGTAATCAGGGGATTCTGCACATGTTCCTCGTTGTTTCGCTACCTTTTTTTTTTATTCCACTTTCATCCCACATTAGGTTTCAGGAGAGGAAGCCATTATTCAGATCAAGAGAAAAATAGTGCTCTCTCAAAGAGTGAAGTTTATACTTTTTATTCTTTGGTGTCCTACCTTAGAAGAATAACATTTAAAATTCCCTCAACCTGGATTCGTTTTTGTCACATCCAGTTTTTGTTGTAAATAAAGGAAAACTCTTTTTGGTTAACACCTTGAGCTCTTCTTGGCCCAGTTTGATTGTATTGCAAATCATTTCGGGAATTCTTACAAGCCAAAATATTACACACTGAACTCTATATTCTGCATTGTTTACCATTTCCCTTTCAACCTCTTTGAGCTGTTTTATTTTGTCGGGTTCATAAAATGTCCTGGCCCTTTGTTTAGCAGAGTGTGTTGTATTAAGAGTAATAGTAGGCCATTCCCCCATGTGTTGTGCTCCACAGGCTGTAAGCTGACACACTTGCCAGGAACAATGTCTCCTCAGGCTGGCTTATTTAATGATAAACTGTGTTTCTGTCTCGGCCATGCTTGTTGTGATGTATGCTGGGAACACAGGGAGCACAGCGGCAGGGATTGTCTCGTGTTTATTAGCGGGGCTTTGCGGCCCATTGGCCAGCTTTGCGCTGCTGTTACAGGAGCCTGGGGCGGTGGAATAGAGACAAGGTCAAGGCTTTGGTGAAATGGTGATCTAGTAGGGGAATGACCTTGACACTGCTTGGCACACTCCCGGCACTGTGTGTGTTTGTGTGTGGCCCTTCGGCCCTCGCTAAGCGCCTGCACACACAATCAGCTTGGCAGGAGGAGAGAAATATCATTTGTAAGCATCGTGGAGGAATCTGTCAGCTGCTAGCTTGTTGCCACGGAAACTGGTGTAGTTTTGAGTGGAGGTTTTTTTTTCACTTTAGGCCTTGGCTGCCAAGTTGAATCTTCTCAATGTTTCAAACAGTTCAGCGACTCAGCCCAAAATACATGGATTCCATGGTTTAGGAGCAGTCCAATCCTTTTTGTGGACTCTGTACAGCGGTTGCCTATTGTGGTTGTCTTGTCACTGAGGATGAACTATATCCCCTAGTGCAAGAAATGTTTTTTTTTTCACATTTATTTACATTCTTCAAACAAAACATTATTCGAGTATGCTTTTTCCTTTTGTCTTTTTTGCTAAAACCCATAAACCCAATTGCAAAATGTATACATTTTGTAATTGGCCTTGGTTTTGTAGTCCAGGTTTTGTATCCTCTCCTAAACAACCCATTTTTCTTTCTCGCTGTCACAGAGATCGAGGAATGGTAGCAAAAATAAAAAAAGAAGGAGAAGAAAAGAGTAGAAGAAAGGTCAACAGGATGTGAAGCTTCTATTATCAGTAATCTTCTCCTAGCTTCCACAAGCAGCTTGTTTCTAAGCTGCTACCTAGCCAAGCATGAAGGGAGTATAATTTTAGCCAATCTCCCGGTAGCTTGGGTGTACAGAAAGCCATTGTAGGCCAGCAAAATGGCCACAATAGACTCACTGGCCCACTGATAAAGATCTGCATAGGTAATGCCAGGACAGCAATAAATGCAGTTTTTGCTTCCTCGCATTCAGCGTGCACTCACTTACAGCCCTGACCACTGTTTGTCCCCTTGGCTTTGAAAGTGATGGATAGCATTTTTGTGGCTTATAATTGCAAGGGCCAGGGCATGTGCAGAAATTGATTAATTTCCTGGGCAAATAATGCATTACCTCGGACACTTCTTTGCTGTTTATCAGCCCAGGCAGCTAAAGGCTTTGTTTGCTCTCTTCAACTTTCCCCAACTCCATCCTATCTTTGGCATTTTAAGGGTTTTTTGGCCTGAAAGGCCTTCAGTCTCTTGTTAACATCACTTGTGCTGTAACTTTGGTATCAAAGCCAGACAGAAGGGCCATGAGTATTGGTTATTGTACCTGAAAAATAGTTTTTTGGATTATTTTACAAAATCATGCTGTTCTTTACAGTTCTTTGCAGAGTGTGATCTGATCTTTTGCTTATTGGCATAATTAATTTTTCCCACATCCTGCTCTTTATCCTTCTGTTTGAAGGCTTCCTCTGCCAGACTAACATGTTACAGTCAGTGTTTTTCCCCAAATGTTTTGATATACATTTAATCTCCTACTGTATGCAATGACTAAAACATCTACTTTTACTTTATTTAATGAATGTATATGCTTTATGTTTATGTTTGATTTTCACCTACCAGTGTGTTTCACAATAGCATTGACATAATGGAAATATATAACATTTCAGCTACATCTTTTTAAAGAAACAAAAAGATCTTATAATTGCCATTGCTGTTTTTGGGCAGACTAGTAATGTCTGGAACTAAATCTGTGTATTGTCTAATCTGAGGTGCTGCTCTTTCAGGACCTTTGAATGTAGCCACAATACACATTCCCATCTCCTGTCCGATCTTCCACAGAGCAGATGCCTCGACTTGAAGTGGCAAAGCTGATGAGGGACGGTGAGTTGAAGATCAAAACAAGTTTTTGAACGGGGAAAAAATGTGTCATATTTTTCACAAAGGAGAAATGAGACCATCATAGACAAACATCTAGTGTCTTCATCAGCAGCCATTTGTCAACAGGGTGATAAGTAACTGGGGGGCGGTGACACATGCTTGTTTTTTGATTTGTAAGCAGGTTATGTTGGCACTGTGCATCTCGATCCCTGAATGGGGAATGAAATGTAGTTTACGTTCACGTAAATATTTCGAAGTTTTCAAACCCAATAAAACCAATGCATTTCTGAAAGGTTTAGATCAATAATTATAAAAATACAAAGCTGCACGTTTCAGTGCCAAGACAAAAAATAGGTATTTTTGTAACTCCATGCTTAATCTTTCCATCACAGTAATATAATAGTGAAGAATCAATGAAAGACATTTGATTCAGAGCGACAGTTGTACTGCACCTGTGTAATTTTTGTTCAACTTTTCCATGGCGAGTGCTCACATTTTTGTGTGAGAATGCCACACTCCCCCCGCAGGTTGTCTGAGATGGAAGAATGCAGTGGTAGCTCGAAGTAAGAAACAGCAATTGCCACTTAATTAACCTCTCTCACCACCTTCTGCTCGCAACAATTTTCCCTGTGACTCATCTTAATAGTTTTATGACCTTGCCGTCAATAAGACTGAGACAGACTGAATTGAGGTATGATTTAATTAAAAGAGTGCATATGTTTAAGAAATGTAACCTCACTGCTATGAAAACAGAGGGGTGTGGAGAGCACAGCGTGCCCACACCATTAAATATTGAACATGAAAGTGTGAAGGCAAGCATAAGTAACTCATACTGCTGAGCTACTGTGTTGGGTTTTGTTAGAGCGGATTTATGGCCCATCTGATTTCTATAGTCCGTGCTGCAAAAGTAGTGCTTGTTTCATCCACCATATGGTGCTAGTGTCCCTTTACCGCCTTTATTTTACCAGGCTTCACACACTCTTCATCTGCATGATGTCTGTCCCCACAGTTTTTAAGCATGTTTAATGATTGGGTTGATTTTAAGTTTGAATAATGCCAACTGACATATTTGCTTCATTAAAAACTGCAATTGTCGCTCTTGTTGATGTTTAATCTGATTCACTTTGTGATCACAATGCATTATTGCTGTAGAAGATTAAACAGTACATTCTGATTATATTAGGCACACAAAACATTAACCTGTAATGGCTTTAATTACACTGTAATTTGCATATGAATATGTAATGTGCTCGCAACGATAGGTTGGAATATATGTGGAATGAAACATCAATTTATTGCATCAGAGTTTTCAGTTCATATATTCATATTTCATTCTTTGTATTCCACCTATGACGATTTATTTCATATACTTAAGCTTCCCATTGCATCTATAATAATGTCCAAAACAGCTAAACTGAAGGGGTGTGCATTGCAAAAGAGATGACAATAGGTTATGACAATGACATTTTGGCCATAACACAATATTTTTGTGATTCTTCAACAGCATGTTACATATAAGAGTCTCTGCTGTCATCTTAGTGACTCCTACTTTCACTTTTAGCCAAGTGAAGAGCCAGGTATTCAGCCATCTTGTGGACAGAAGGTGTGTTATCAGAGCAGACAAACGTATCAAAAGGAAACTCTACAGTACATTACATTTATATGTAATGATTGGTTTTAGCAGTATTTGCATTTTCATGACAAATTAATGTACAGAAATTGCCATATTGTCAAATATCCATCACCTAACAGTACTTAAAAAATTTATTTTTGGTCAACAAAGGATTTAACTATAAAAGTAACTATAAAAGTAGGGTTTTATTAAGCATGGTAACTGATGTGCAATGTCATTGAACATTTTTTAACATATTGTATTGTTGCTGTTAGAACAAAAAATGATTTAAATAAATTGTATTCAGAAAATTCCTGCTGCCTTTTTTAATGTGTCAAACACTTATGCTGATCAAACCAGTAAAAATGGTCTAAATAAAATATTGTTGCATTAACTTAAGAATTTTTTTCCCCCCTTTCTCTATAAAGTTTGTTTTTGGAGCTCCTGACAGTGACAAATATTATGAGCTGATTTTAGAAATCACAGTCTGTCCATAGTCAGAGCTTCAATAAATGAACAATCAGTCATGGCAGGCAAAAGCTTTTTCCTCCTTCTTTCATGATCACTTTCATCACTGTTTAATTTTCATGAATATTCTGCACTTTGAGATGTAATTTTCCTCAGATCAAATATGTAAGATCAACAATGAGAGCATATGCATCTTAAGTACATCAGGCTCCTTGCACAGAGACTTAGAAGCTCAAACAATGGCGGAGAGAATATGCAGTCACCTGCGATGGCCTTGGCCACTGCTAAGCACTCCTGCCATTTTCAAACCACTATCCTGATGAGAATGAAATGACTTCATAATAGTAGGGGTGTTCCTGGGTTTGTACACTGATATGATAATCCGTTTTTCATACAATGGTGATAATGATCATTATTATTGCTGCTGGTTGGGGGGGCGAGGAAATAGTTTGGAATGGAGTCTTTACTCTATAATCCTCCTGCCTTGAAAGGTTAAAGAAGGATTTGAATATTATGATCTTCTCGTCTCTCCTGCAAGGAAATAATAGAGAAGGACCTGAATATATCTTACTTTGCTTTAAAATATTGTATGTTCAAATTGCAGTCTTCCGGTTCACATTACAAAAAGCATCCTCTGGATAATTTGAACACGATGGCTTTGTATTTTCAGTTAAACTACTTGTGTTTCTGTAATGCACTCAGCTGTAATGGTGATTTCAGATGGGCCCATTGATTATGTGATCCCAGGATTAGCCAGAGCAGAAAGATGTAATAACATAATGGATGCTTAATGAAAACAAACACATATAAACCATATGCTAGGCCACTGGAGCTCAAGATGTATGCAAGCATAACCGTCAGGGACTCTAATCTCTGTACTGAGGTTATATGACTAAGGAGAACCTGAATGCAGATTCTGTAGCACATGGAAATGGGCTCTCTCTTCAGCTGTAAATCAACTCAAATCCACTGTTGTTATTAACTTATAAGGATGACATCACCAATATCATAGGGGTGAACAGGTTTCCTTCCAAATAGCTTGGAACAGTGGCCAGGTTACTGGCAGACAGAGGTTTATTAATGGCTTCTTATGGCTGTTTAATACTCTAAATCCTGCCAAATAGAGTTTGGATGGATTTGTAGGGGGTGTCAGGCCAATCTGCAGGTTCATAAACACTGTTGCGTTCAATGTGCTGTGGGTGTAGTGGAGAGAAGGAGAGATGGCACAATGAAATAGGCCTACCTGTGACAGTTCAAGTGAGCCATTCTGCAGCCGAGAGGGGTTTAAGTGGACTTAAGTGAGATTAAATCCTTGTATGATTCACACTTTGTGAACACTGCGGCAAATTGGAAGCAGAGCTCAGTGACCCAGTTCCACTCACCTGTCCTACATGAAACACTCTCTTCAGATAACAGCATGGAAAAGACTAACAAGGATGATATTTTCAGTACATGTGGACACGGGCCTGTCGCTGCCCTGATGTTAAAGTGCTCGGAATTTGTGCATTTCAAAGTATTGCGCCTCATAAAAAAAGATCAGAAATGCTTTCAAATTATAATTCGATATGTTTGTGTAATCAAACTGTAAAACAAATGTACAGATGTGCGCCACTCACAACAACGACAACAATGAATACTTTTCAGGCATCACATCCCTTTCAGTGCCACTCATTTACTGGACACTAAAACACCAAAAAAAAAATTAAATTAATAAAAAATATTGCAACTGAACATTTAACAACATATAGTACATAATACAGAGAATAGCTACAAAACTTACATTTTCATTTCCTTGTAGTTGTGGCAGGATTTATAGTAGTTATAGAATTATATCTCTTCAGGTTAACAGCTGAATCACTTGTCTTTATAAGGTTAAAAAGCTTGTCCAAGCTACAAAGTGAGGCCGGCAGTGGTCTTGCCATGTCCGGCGTGTCTTTCAGAAGCATCACCTTCAGAAGACCAGGAGCTCCAGAGAGGCAGGCAGGGATGGAGATGAAGGAAGCATTTTTTTTTTTACAGCTCCCCCTCTCGTCACCTTGAGATTACTTTTTCGTTACACATGAGGCCCGTAGTGAAACAGCCTCCTGAAGCATTAAATAAAGTTGAGCTGTGTAGCGGCGCTCACCACACCTCACCAGTCAGCCAGCTAATGACTCCTGAGGAGAGACGGGCTGAGTGTACTTGCATTCAGTTCTCGTCCGGTCACTGTGAGAGCAGGTTTACACACCCCTTAATGGAGTCATACAATTACACTCAAACATGCATCACATAAACACAAATATAGACATACACAGGTATTTAAACAACATCAGCATGTGGGATTATTCTTTACTAAACTAAACGTAATAAAAAATCGACCCAAATATAAAAAAAAAATGACCTTCTTACTGTAAAAAGTGTATTCTAAGCCTTAGCCTAACCTTGACCTCAGTATCAAGTATTAAAAAGGTTCTATTCTTTGAATTTGAATTAAAAATTGAAACATTGAAAGTGTGCTTTCCAAGGTCTAGGTGACTTTTGATGTTTCTGCTGCAGGGTAAAAGTTGGTAGCCCAACTTTTTACTAGTTGTCTTTCAAAATCAGGATATAGTTTTCCTACAAATATAAAAAGACACACGTACACACATACATATACATACATACCTTGATGGAGACCGCAATTACACTCATGCACTTATCTACAAAAACACAAAAAACCACACATACACATTCATAATATTACCCTTAACAGCCAGAGGAGATGATGTGTGGCAATTAAGAACAAGATTATCAAAGATTACATGGACTGTAAGCAGCGCAGTCAGTTGAATTGGTTTCATAATGGTGGGCTCCTAATGCTGAAACGCGATATTGATCCCCCAACAAACTCATGGTCCAGTGATTGATATGAAATGCATCATTTCAAATGTGATTAAGAGGGGTGCCCATTTTCTTGTCTAAAAACTCATGTCGGATTTTCTAAATCTTCCCCCCTCATATTCAGCAGCTCATTCAAGCAGAGATTATAACACTTATACATATTAATAGCAGATTTACTCACAGATTTTTGACACCGTTTGCGGACGTGCCGTGGCTGAATGGGGTTATGACTGCTGCAAGGTTGTCAATTATTTCCATTTTTCCCTTCAGGTAGAGATTTTCAGCATTGCAATACTGTACACTTGGCTGCATGAGGGGGTGGGGACTGGTGAGAGTTTTTTTTTTTTTCTGCACCAAAAAGCACCTTAATTGCGGAGGATGTCTCATCTAGAGGTGTGCCGGAATCATTGTGGTTTCGGCAATGCAGTTCCATGAGTTTCAATTTAAATGCAGTGTAAAATGGAATTATTTATTAGTAGATTAACAGTGCACAACACGGACATTGTGGTATTTTATACTGGATATTAGACTATTAGATGAAGCTGATAGAAAATTGATATGCATATATATGATATGAGCACTGTGTGGACAAAAATATCCAGACACCCTTTTTAATTCGTGAATTTAGAGATTTTTTTAGTGCATTCATTGCACATACAGTTAGTACATTCTCCACAGAAAAGCACTGCCAAAAGAATGAGACATTCTAGAGCAGCTGTACATGAGATCTAAGGTTACAGTGCCCAAAGCCAAGCATTGCCTAGAGGGATATAAAGCCCTGCAGCCCTGAAAGATCTGTCTTCACCAGATCCATCCAGTACTTTTGGGATGAGTTAGAGTTAAACTAGAACTAATCGTCTGGCATCAGGGCTTAAACTTGCGAAAGCCTTTGTACTCAGATGTAATTAAATCCCCATAGCAATGTTCCAATATCTAGTGTGAAACAAAAATCTAAATGTGCTATTTATGTGTTTATTTGCATGAGCAGAATTAATATTTGAAAAGTTTGATGAATTTTTCTTGGTAGACTCGAAGATCCCGATTAGCTGGATGAGATGCATAAGGTTACAGCTGTAGCTAAACTCTGCAGGTCACGGATACCTAAGTGCTCAATGTGGAATAGCAACCTTATTTGTTGGAGTTTACAGAAGACCTGTTTCATTTTTTGACAGCTTTACTGTAATATTCAGATTTCACATATGAGTCTGTAATGAAGCCTCTGGATGTATTCAGTCATGCAGCTCTCATGCAGTCCAGTATATCCACCTCCTATTATATGCTGCTCTTTTTCTTTGTGAGTGAGACTGGAAGGGGGGGAAAGCAGAAGAAAAGAAACAAACTCATTTATCCCACAGAATTTATGTCAAGGCCCACAACTACTCCAGAAATCATGAGTTAAGTGGCATAATGAGATTTAGCTTTCCTTTTCTGTGTCAAAGAATTACCAGGCCTGAAGCAGTCTCTCCCCCAAATCTACCCATGTACGCTGGGCATTGAAAGAAGTGAGTTTGTGTGAGTGCCTTAGTGTGTAGAAAGAGTGAGAGACAGGGAGTGAGGGAGAGAAGGAGCGGAGAGAGAGAGAGAGAGAGAGAGAGAGAGAGAGAGAGAGAGAGAGAGAGAGAGAGAGATTGGGTAGAAATGAAAGACTAGGAGGGGGGCAGTTAATGCTAGCTTTTGCCAGCTTTTTTAAAACATGATTTACATTCTCAATGTAATGTATTAAAACGTTGACAGGGCAAAAGGGATTCACAAGATGCTGCATTAGAAACTCAATTTCTATGATGAATTGCCTGAGGCCACTGAATCACAAACTGTTCTTTCCCCCACCTTCACGACTCCCTCCCAGAGCTTGCAAGTTTTTTTTTTTTTTAGTCCAAATCTTCTTAAACCTCTCTCTTAATCTGATCGGCTGAATATGAGAGGGTGAAAGGATTTCTGGACTAAAAAAGCATTCATTTTTTGCCTTGTTGTGCTTCATATTTCCAAATGCTGGGTCAGTAATATTCAAAAAATGCTTAGCGCCCATGCAGGCTCGCCTCCCCATCACTGCTTTGGAGGGCTCACTGATGGGCCTTTCTTTACTGCTCCTGCTATAAGCCATTGGCTTTGAGCTAGTTTTAAATGCACTAAACCCCAAGAATAGACATATTCTTCAGGAAGCACTACTTAGACAGTGTGTGTAGTTAGTGATGTCTTATTTTTAATTGTATTGAATTTACTAGGAACTAAAGACTAAATGGATATCAAGCTTTTTCATGTATCATTCTGTATCCACAGATACAACAGACAGAAAATTGAAAATGTTCTTAAAGAGAAGCCAGACAGCAAATTGCTGACAGACAAGTGGTTTAGCCAAAATTCTGGAGGTCTGTGTTTGTGTCTGTGTTTGTGTGTGTGTGTGTGTGTCTGAGTGTGTGTGTGTGTGTGTGTGTGTGTGTGTGTGTGAGGGATGGTTAATTCTCTCCACCATTCCTGTGCCAGTAGTGGTAATGAGAGAGTTCTAGCAGAATGGATTTCTTCAGCCACAAGGGCTTACTTGGCCCAGTCTGGCCAGTCCAGCTTAGTTGTGTTTGATTAGAAATTGAACAATTGCATTGTAAAGCTCATTGCAGGTTGATGCAAAAGAATGTAGGGGGTACACTGTTCATTAAATCATAAAATGATTTTAATAACTATCTTGTTTACAACTGGGTTTAAGGTTTTACATTTTTAGTTAGAGGTTTTTTTTTACATTTAACTTAAAGTTCGTAGTTAACAGATATTTAGAAATAAGATTGGCATCTGTAGTTTCCAAAGTAAAATTTTTCTATTTTTCTATGAATTTAGGCTTTAGAATTTAAAGCATAATTTAGATGGAATATTTATTTATTTATTTTATCTATTTTAATCTATTTAGTCTTTGTTATAATAAATACATTCTTAGAAATTATTACAAACAACGAATAATTCCATTTATACACACATACTACTACAATAATAACAAATAAATAGATAACAGTAATTACAACAACAACAACAACAAAACAACAACAACAATAATAATAATAAATTATAAAATGTATTTATAATAAATTCTTTTTATATTATTAGGGCTAGGGAACCCTGAACAAGACCTCACCTAAGCACCCCAAAGCCTAAGATTGGCCATTTGTAATACTACAAACTATTGGGCTATTACTGGAAAAAAATAAAACTTTGAGTAAAGCTGGTGTTGAAATAAGTGCTGTGGAGTTAATTCACCAAATTGTAAAATATTTCTGAAACATTAAAAAAATTATTGCTTGTTTACGTCCTTTTTTGCTTCTGGTGTACTTTGAGGTTCAGAAACAAGAACCTTGAATGCACTTTATCCTAAAACACTTCCATCCTAAGCATGAAGTCACAACATTGGGATAAGGAAAAGGGTGTATATGCAGGAAACTGTGAATCAGTCCCCGATGATGAACACAATAAATAAAAGCGGAGGGTATTCTCTCCCCCACAGAGACTCTTTTCATTGTTCTTTTGGCTTGGCCTCTGTTCCGTATGGATGATGGCAACATCCAGCAAGATTGCACCTCTTCCTTCATTGTTCATGCTATACAATGCCATGATTTTACTCCTGGTTTACATTGGCTAAATGTGGTGTGAACATGTTGCGAATGCTCTTAAGTAAGCTCAGCTGGGCCCTTTGTTTGAGGTCTTGGTGATGAGTAGAGAAGGCTTGGAGCTGTCAGCCCCATAAAGAAGCCATTTCTGTGGAGGCTCATCACTGAGGTGGATTCAAAGGGGGTGGGGGGGTGGGGGGGCAGATTTAGTTCAGCACTGTTCCATTTCTGCAAAAAAAGCCCTGCATTAAAGGAATCCAAATATTCTAGCATTACCAGAGGATGATAATGTAAAATCAACTTAATATTGCCACAATGCGATGTGTGACAGTTTTGCCATAATGCGCGTCTGTGGGATTAGGCATTCATTAAACAGGTTTGCCATGCAAAGCTACTGTCACATATTTGTCTGGAAAAAGAGAGAGGATAAAAAAACAACCCAAAGAGCCCCTTTACAATTAGCACCCCATGCCTTATTATAGTGACCAACTTAATCTTTAAGCATGTGAGTTCCTGGCTTTGGATTTCAGGCAGAGATTTCAAGCACCCTTTTGTTCGAAGTGAACAAAAAGATTGGCAAACACAAAAGCTCAAATGAACAAACCTTCAAATGTGCCTAAAAAGAAACAGCATGATTTGTATCAGACAAGATATTTTCATGCTTCCAGTGCATGCATCAGACAATGACAAGATGGATATTTATTCTTGGTACAGTGATGCAGATGAGCTTCATCCTCAGTCCTTTGAGAAACAGGACCTGCCCATCCACCTTATATAAAGTCTTTGTTTCCCTTTTATTGTTACAGAGTTGTTGAGGGAGGAATTGATATGCTGGTTTTAGTACCTTACCCTTTTTATTGTTATATAACCCTTTGGAATGTATCAGTGTTTTAGCCATCATGAAAGAAACTCATACAACACTAAGGAATGTAATTATATAAGGAATGTTATGTTACTAAAGGCCTGAATGTGATGCATTTAAAAGGTGTTTGATGATGTGGGGTCATAGTGTTGAGGGCCATTAAATACAGGTTTAGAATTCATTCCCATCCAAAGCCTTGGTGAGTGCTCTTATATGAATGTGGCGGTCTTTTTACAAAAAGAACCAGAAATGTTTAGAACCTTTCTGCAGCATTGTATTTACAGTATTCCAAAAGTAAGAAATGCTGAATATGCTGAAGTGTTAAAAGGTGGATAAAGTACCTCAGTTGAGTCTTTCACTGAAGTACATTTAAAATCTAAAACCTTTTTTTTTTTTTTTTAATCCTCAGGCCTTGAACCTTATTTTTTCGGCTCACAAAGTTAGTGATAGACTGGAATTTCTATTCTTAAAACTGAAAACAGTCCGCAATCAGGATTGTCAGAGCATGGTGACACTCGAAACAGGATAACGTGATGTACACTGTGTGCACAATTATTACGCGAGTGAGTATTTTGAATATATAATCATTTTTATGCTTATATTCCAATTCCAAGCTGTATAAACTTGAATGCCAATTGGATAAAAGCAGATCAGGTGATGGAGGGTGTGGCCTAAAGAAATCAACACCCTGTTTCAAGGTGTGCAGAATTATTAGACAGATTCGCTTCCTCAGGCAAAATGGGCCAAAAACAGAGAACTGACTCTGAAAAATAAATAAAATGGCTAAGATACTGTGGCGTGATCACAGGACCATTAAATGGTTGTTGCAAATAGTCAACAGGGTCGCAAGAAACGTGTTGAGAGAAAAAGTGCCAAAGAGTCAAACTGCTTTAAGAAGAAGCAAACGTGAAGCTACCAGGAACCCCTGATCCTCCAGTGCTGCCATATTCCAGAACTGCAACCTACCCGGAGTGTCCAGAAGTACAAGGTGTTCAGTGCTCAGAGACATGGACAAGACAAGGGAGGCTGTACCACTGAAGCGCCACTGAACAAGACACATAAGCTGAAATGTTAAGACTGGAACAAGAAATATCAAAAGACAGATTTTTCAAAGGTTTTATGGACTGATGAGCTGAGAGTGACTCTTGATGGACCAGATGAATGGGCCTGTGGCTGGATCAGTAACAGGCACAGAGCTCCACTTCCACTCTGATGCCAGCAAGGTGGAGGTGGGGCACTGGTATGGGCTGGTATTATTAAAGATGAGTTAGTTGAATTTTTTCGGGTTGAAGATGGACTCAAAATCAACTCCTACTCCTACTGCAAGTTTTTAGAAGACACTTTCTTCAAGCAGTTTTTCAGGAAAAAGTCTGCATCTTTCAAGAAGACCAGGTTGGTAGGTAGTGTTTATTCTTCATTTTTTTATTCAACTTAGTGTATGTTATTTTTCAAAACCATTTTTAAAATCCTTACCTCGACTTGGTCTTAAACTTGGAACAAATACTTACCTTGATCTTAATCCTGTAGCTAGTTTCTGTTTTATCTGAGCAATTATAATCTATAATGGCCTATGCTTATGAAATCATACAACGTTTGTAACTCTAAAGCTGTCTAAAGCATGTTTATGATGAATGAATAAAGAAATGATCAAATAAAAAGAACATCGTACGTTAAAAACACTTTTTACAGTTAGTTTATTCATATGTAGTCCTGAAATGATACTGATTGGTCACATGCAGTATGAAGGCATTATGTTGTCATGAAGATAATCCTTTCAAGAGCTCCATCGCCTGCTAACATGAAGGGAATATCACTTGTGTGATTTTTTGCTATGTTTATTTTATTGGACAGAGGAGTTTTGTTCTTAAAATCCCATTGTCATTTTTTATTTTGGTGGCATATCGCAACAAGGCTAGATGAAACTCATCTATCCCAGTAGTCAGTGAAAACCCTGCCACATAAAGCTTAGACCTGTGTGATATCGGTGAAGAAATGTTTTTTGTCTAGGACATCTCAGCCCTATAAATGTGTTTGGCTGCAGAATTCCCTGCCTTTGGAAGTGTTTTATTTGTCATTCTTTCAGAAATGATAAAAAGATTGGTCTCGGGGGAATGTTTTGTTGCTGTCATAAAGGGAAGGCCATGCTGCCATTATTATTTTTTTCCTAGTAGCAAACTGTACGTTTTGAGCCCACTTTAATCTGTTAGGCAGCTGGTCATGTGGGACTTGGCCTTGCCCTTTCGTCACCTTGTCGAGAGTCCCAGTGGTAAATATAAGACAACGTCACTGTTCCTCCTGCCAGGGGTGTCCAGCACCATTCCAGCATACTAATGGTCTTTTGATATGCTTAAGCCTTTAGGGGGATAGACTCAATCATTGGCTGTTTGAATAATTTTGAATGAGTTGTGCTTAGTTTGCTTTAAGATCAGATTTTTGGAAAGAAGTCTATGTTGGTTAATGTGTTCGCCTTTGGTGAGTGTTACATATGTTCCCCCAAATTTGAATTCTCTGCATTAAGATCCATGTGCCACCGGTTTACTTGCAGTACTGCATGATTGTGTCAAGCGTGTGTGTCATTTATGGCTTTCAGAAGAAAGTCACTTAAGGTGATTAAGTCTAATATTTAGGTTTATTATTAACATATTATTACTATTATTATCTTTCATTTGGCTTGTAAGGGATTGAATGACTCCTTTTAGAGCTAGAGTTTTAATAATCAGTGTAGTTAGCTGTCAGCTCCCTGTGGCCTCAGAATGAAGAGCTCCTCTGGGACCCTCAGGGTCATTAGCTCTAATGCCATTTTCTGCCATGAAAGGCCTCCCTCTAGACCCTCTGTCCATGCATGTGATTGTGGGAAAAAAAAAGCACATAAGGTTTCAAAACCTAAAGCTTCCACTGTCTCATTGTCTCTTCAAGATGCTAATAGATTATGGAGTAGTTTGTAAAATGCAATTTGATTTTCTGCCTCTCTTGATACCCTGGTTAGCCTGCTGACATGAGGTCAGAGTCCTGTCAGTGGAAGCGTAAAGTTAATGATCTGATGAGTGTGAAAAAGTGTAGCACATATGTTAGGGGCAGCATTAGTAATGGTAAAACGCTGCAACCACTATCTATGGAACTTCACCATGCATCAAACTGTTTTAAGTATGGTAGAATTAACATGTTTGCAATTTATTTATTACGTAAAATATTCCCCACTGAAAATTTACTTCAGATTTGGGTTTCCAGTGATCCAGTGATGCCTACACATTTATTGGAAAGTCTGATGCAATCACTGGCTTGTATGTTTTTATTTTGGATGGAAATCACTTGCAGTAAAGTATTTCATTAAACTTTTTGTTAGTTTTCAAAACCTTGCCCTGGCTCAAACACTTGAAACTAATTTTAACCTGAATATTAATCCTGTTGTTAGTGTCTTTAGTATATGAACAATTACAGATACCTATACAAGTGAAGTATACTTTTATGTAATACTTTTGCCTCCATAAAGCACATGATATGTATGTGAGAAATGAACTAATAAACAAAGCATTCAACATTAAAATAACACTTTTTAATAAACCAATTATTCTACAGACATTATCCATTAATTGCAGTTATTTTATTAATATTAAAGTGATGCAATATTGACTTTTTTACTCAAATACTGTATTAGGGCATTATGTTGACATGAATGATTCATTTTAATCATTTTAATAGCTCTGTTAAATATCTGTTGCTAATAACATGAAAGCGATGTCACTTCTGATTATTTTTTTTTATGTTTATTTTATTGTACAGATGATTTTCCTGTTTAAGGTCCACTGTTAAGATCGGTGGCATTTCAGGACAAGGGTATCCTCTTATATCCCAATAGCCAGAGAAAACCCTGCCACATATGACTGTGAGTTGTGTGGTATTGATGATTTTTTAAAATTCTATTTCATGTAATTTGCATTTAATCTATATGATCTGTCTCTTCCAGATGCTAATAGATTATCGTTTGTAAAACGTCAGTTGTTTCTGCCTCTCTTCATGTCCAGTTAGCTTGCTGACATGAGGTCAGAGTCCTGTCAGTGGAAGCGCAATGCTAATGACCCGATGAGAATGAAAAAAGGAAGCACGTGTGTAGGGGCAGCGTCAGTAGGGGTGAAACACAGCAGTCCACCTAGTAATGGAGACAAGGGGTGGACAGGTCATATGGCCATGCTCATCGTAAATGGTGCTATTATTGATTTTTAAGTTTCCTCAAGGGGATTGAACAAATGGTGGCTCCTTGGCAAAAGTTGTTTCTGTCAGATGACTGTATATGTGTGGGTGTGTACGTGTGGGTGTGTGTTTTGGAGACGTATTCCCTTGAATGCCGTGAAAAAAGAGCTTGACAGAGTCGTTTGCGACCTTAATTACATCTGAGGGAAAATGGCCATCTTGTGGTTGTGTTAATGAGCCCATAGGGACAAGGCCCACTTCTCAAGTCCTTTACAAAACTCTACAAGTGCCGCTTGTGTTATATTCTTTCTTTCTTTTGGAAAGAAATCTCATCTTGCAAAACTTACAAATCTTAAAACATGTGAAATTCTCTATTAAAATAAAACTAACTAAACTAACTATATATTAAAACTGAAAATTCACAAAATGATCTTAATATACTGTTACAATATTATACTGCTACTGCAGTACAATATATAACGTATAAAACTGCTTCTACATGGCTATTGTTATATATGTGTAACGTATGTTGATCCAGTTAAAAAAAATGAGATTTTACTGGATTTTCCTGTGAACTTGGCCAACAGACTATAAATAAATAACAGTGGCTATATATATATATATGTGTGTGTGTGTGTGTGTGTGTGTGTGTGTGTGTGTGTGTGTATATATATATATAAATAGATAGATAGATAGATATAGATATAGATACATATGTCAATAACTTTTTTCCATTTTAGAGAAATACCCCTATTTGTGATAACTTTATTCACTGACAAAATCCTTGTGGACCTGCATTTCTGGCTGTAAATAAAAAAACATCTGTATATTGATTTTGAGCATTTCACTCTTTATTGTTTGAATTAAACCACACAAGATGACTAAGCTTTCCAACTAATTCTCTTATCCCTTCAGCTGCTTAAATATGCCAGCTGCACTGCATTAATTACAGTGCAAATACTGAACTATATAACATGGAGTATTTCTGTAAACCTTAAGCAAATGGCCCACATTGAACTATCAAAGCTTCATTTTTTGTGTGATGCATGATAAAGCTAAAGGAATGTTTTGCAAGCTGTGTGGTGCGGTGCAGCAGCAGGGATAACGCCTTGCTGGAAAGA
This sequence comes from Hepsetus odoe, assembly GCA_017165825.1. Lineage (NCBI taxonomy): Eukaryota > Metazoa > Chordata > Actinopteri > Characiformes > Hepsetidae > Hepsetus > Hepsetus odoe. Next base: position 15,586,110 of record CM029366.1, on the reverse strand, counting down.
CGTTTCTCCCTCAACTTGTATAGGTTATTCATATGATGTTGTTTTGGTGTGTTGAGAGTGACCCAGAATGATTGAGGTATCAGTCTCAGAATTCCTCAATGCCTGTGTACCTCCTCAATGGAACAGCAGCTTAATGGATGTTACAAAGCTATAGAGAAATGCAGCAGCACTCACCACTGTCAAATCTGTCTCTCCTCACTTTCACACACTGTGACCATTTCACATTGACCAAAAGGTTATCTTAGGGTAGGCTTACAGTGAAGCCTTAGCACAGTGGCTGTTCGACTGGCTATAGAGTCCACCACTCCGTTAGCTAGGATCTCCGTTACATAAAGCTTTGATTTTATCAGGCAAATCTGTAAAGCTGCAGATGCAATAACTGGCTTTTCTTTCAATCTGAGGTTTTCATTAATTAATGGTTGATTTTGTCCTTAAGGCGGTGTCAGCACTGACTCTGCAGTTAATTTTTTCATCTAATCATATGGAAAATGATGATTCTAGGCACAAATAATGAGGGCAATGCTATTTAAAATGATAATGGATGGTACTTGTGTTCTGGTAATGTGGCTGTTTAGATTTTTAAAGACTTAAAGAGTTTAAGAAGTAATCTGTATTTCTTTTTAGACATGAAATCAGGAACCATGCCATTGTGGACCAAGCTGTTATACTCTTAGGATTCTATTAGGTTAGTATTGAATGCTTTTTTTTTTCATATTACCGTTCCTCCACTTGACCATTGTGTGATGAGATTTCAATTTAGTACATTGACTCATGAAAATACCCACATGCATGCAAATAAAAAAGGACTTGGCAAACAAAAGCTCCTTTAAGAAATTGCAATTGTGTGCAGAAGTATAGGACATGTCTATGACACATTTAAAGGAAAAAATATTACCATTTGAAATGGTCTCAGCTGTTGACTGCTAATTAGACGTCCTTGGGAGAACGAGGGTATGTTTTTTTATTGCTGACAATAGGCTCTTTCAATGTATTTCTGTGGCCTTGCTATTTAGGCCTTCTTCCCCAGACTATTCAAGGCAACCAATGGTCCTCTTTTTAGACTATAGTATATTTGGCATTTTCAGTTAGTTCTTTCATAGTCACTGTCATGTTAACTCTATGTTGGATGTATGGGTGGAGGAACCCCTTTGTTTGGCATGGTTTCTTTGATTTGGCTACTCTCTTTGATTGTTATATTTTTTAATAATGGCACACATGTAAGTATATTTTTTTCTAGATTTAATGTTTACTGCATATTTTGTTTTTGATACTGTAATTTGTGGTTGCTTTTTAGATTAAAGGTTTCAATTGATTCTTAGCATGGGAGGAAATGAATTTCTTTCCATTTTAAATTGAAGTTGCTTCACATTACACCAAGCATTCACCAAATACTAAATACAATTTATGTCGATAGACTCAGAATAAAAAAGATGTTTTATTTGCATGGGGTAGAAAAGGTTAATGAAGCCCCAATTCCAGGTGGAGTTAAGTAATTTCTGTGCTATTGATGCTTCGATTAGTGTGAGCAGCTGCAATAGTCTACACACCAGGATCAATAGAGAGGCACAGTCCTGACACAGCGGAGACCTAAGTGTTAATTAAGAAATGAGGTTTGTAAAAGAAACATCTCATGACACCCAAGTGGCATTAACAGCATGTCAGCTTTAGATTTTACGACCATTGAAGCCTTATGCCTGTACAGAATGGAATTTTGCAAAGAGAAGGCCAAGGTGATCATTGCCAGTGTCTGCGTCCTTTGCTAATCAACAACATCTCAAATATCAGTTTATTAAAAAAAATAATAATTGAAATACTTCTGGACCTTTAGACATTGATTATGGGATTTGCAGTGTTTAGTGCTGATCCCATCTGAATTTTATTAACTGCTTTAAATTCATTCTGTTTGCTCATAAGGTAGACAGACATAGAAGGCCACTTCAACCTTGAACTTAGAATTTAGTTGCATCCTGTATCGGTCAATCCTATGTCATCTTTTAATTGTTATGCTTTAATTGATAAGTAAAAACAAAAACTAAAATGTAAAGCTCAGTCTGAGTTAAGTAGATTTAAATGTTTAGAAATTTGTCACATAATTCAAAGCAAAACTAATTTATGTTTTAAAGAGTTTTATTGTTTTTATGAAAAACTGCAATCTAAAAAATCTCAAGGCTTTGCCCATGAATGTTCCTTGATGGCCCTATATCATGGTTCCTTAGGTTTTCACTGATGAAAGTTTTACATAATTGCATGAGCATTTCCTGGGACAACCGCTGATATGACTTAAAGCTCTCTATGAACATTACCTACAATTCAAATGCAATTTCAAAGTTCTTTTAGTTATTGAAATCCCACTTATAAAGTTTAAGTATAAAAAGTGTTTTATAAAAATTTGTTTTTTTGAAACATTTCTATTGTGTTATTTTCCCTTATTTTTGGATTTAGTTTTTCGCGCTTTCGGGAACACAGACTCGGGAGGACAAGTATACACTCCCTAACCTTCCTTTAATTCTTGTGATTATTTCTTGTGGTAGTGCAGTGAAGCCCGTAATGAGATATAATGAACTATTCAAAAAGATTTCTTGTCTTTCAGGTTGGTAAGAATGTATTTTGCACAGATATGTCGCCTTAAAATGAGAAATATTTAAGGTATGGTGCAAACCTTTTATAATCCTGCATATAGGTAAATTTTGTCCAAAAGATGCTGAGAGGCAGATAAATGAAGGAAGTGGCTGATCAGCAAGTTGTGTTCGATAGAGTAGGTTAGAGGGGGCTGACTCCCACCTCTCCATTCTAACCTAAACTGTCCGTCTGCCCTATCTCCATACCCTGTATACACATATTTATGCGGGGAAACAGCAGTCTAAGCACAAATTGGAATTTTAAAAAGGCTTTAAGGCCTCTGAATCTTCCATTCCTCACATTCCCTTGAATTTTCACGCTATAGAAAGAGCACGGAGGGAAAAAAAGTCAAATGTTTATCTTGCTTGCGCAAATACTGGCTTTATTTCTCTGTTTATTTGAAATCTTATCATGCTTTTGGACACTCCTAGGCCATTTTTCAATAACCTCTTATTTGGTTCACATCACATGGTAAGTGAATTTCTCAAGTGCCTACCTACCAGTTAGTTCATCTGAACTAAATATCTTTCATTTCTTAATCTACTCTCACACCTGCTTGGAAGCCAAGTGACTGAACGGGGAGAAAACGTTATTTTGACTCTATAATGCTGCATGTATGAATCACCTTTTTGCAGCCATTTTGCACAGCCCTCACTTAAAGTAGTGCAAAAGTGCACTTGCTTCATGTCAGGAACTGCTGCTCCTGTTTTATTAAGCAAATGCTTAAAATCAGATCTTTAAAATACTTTGGAAATGTGTGCTTTCTTTACAGATCTTGTACAAATGACACTGCTTAATGTCAAAGCTTAATTTGACATTGTATAGTCGTGACACATTTTTAAGAAAATTTGGTGCAGACCATAATTAGGTACCTCTGAAGTTGGACTTGTTGTTGGTTAGGTGTGCAATTAGTGATCCCACTGGTGTTACGGCAGTCATTTAGATTTCCTTTGTTTATGTCCAGTTTAGGTCAATAACAACATAAATAAACACATAAATAAATCAAGACATTATTTAGGCCACTTATTTTATCATCATTAAATAAAATGCAGAATGCACTGCAGTTTCTGAAAAGGAGTTGGCACTAGTGGATTTGGTGGTGGTGTACTTAAAGTGCTGCTACCCAATATTTCCAAGCTCAAATACAGATGATACTCAGATGATAGGGAAAAGAATACTTTGAATTTAATTTATAGGTTACAGTCCCCCTACCTTGTGTTTGCAATTATATCTTAATTAAATCCCACGCCGGGTGCACAAAGATAACTTTATTTGGTTCTGGTGTAAAATGGGGGGTCTTGACACAGCAGTTTCTTCTAAACCCACATGGAGCTGGGCCCTTTTCTGAACCCGTTAGAGCACTGAGTGTGTTAACACACTGGTGAGGCCCCTGGGAGATGAAAAGGCATAAATTAAAGCACTCCCTCAAGGAGCAGAGGGGGAGCTGGGCTGACTAACGGAGGCATTATCAGCAGCAGGCGAGAGGCAAGAGAGCTCAGTTTCATCCCACTTTTCCTTTGTTAACACAAAGCGGGTCACCTCCATAGGAAGGTGAACATAATAAAGGAAGGAGCAGGGCCCCTCAGAACCTCAGACAATGGCAGACCAGTGATAAACTCTTGCTTCTGTTCCGCCCCTCTATTCATTATTTTAAACTTGTTTTGCTGTTCATACAACGGCTGGAACAACAGCAGCAGCCTCTGTGGTTGTTTCAGGAGAAACAGAACGGTGTATATGTTTGTGGATAAAGGAAGGGGTGGAGGGGGGGGGGGCACAGACACAAGAGCATGCACAAAAAACACACACATGCACATGCTCACTTGAGAAATGTTTTAATTATGTACAAAAGAAAGTGCTTAATAAAAGAGGGAATTAAGGCAAATGCTTTGAGCAAGTGTGGGAATTCAGCCAAAAGGAAATGAGTTGATCGCTGCACACTCGTTCTTTCTTTTACTGCCGTCTCTCTTTCACTCCCTCCTTCTCTTTTTCCTCTACTCTCTCTCTCTGTGTCTCTCTTTCTCTCCTTCTCTCTCCCTCTCTTCCTTACTCCCTCCATAAAAAAGCCTGCAACTTCAAGCAGTTTTTTAATCAGCTAAAAAACATATGTGGCTTTGCAGCTAAGACAGCTTGGCCAGCCACTGATAAATGCCTATCACTAATTTGCATACGGTAAAAGCTACCCTTTAATCAGAACCTCTAATCCCTGACGGTATTAATGATTTTTTTTCTTTTTCTCGTATAGTATCATGTTTGCTAATTCCAAAGTGATCAGCTTCTTGTATGCGTCTCATTTTTTGTGCTGGCATAATGGTCGAGTTGAGAACTTCTGTTATCCTACTTTGGCACATAATTAGTACTACAAAGGGGGACAAATCACTGTGAATGGGTCTCACAAAGAGGGGCTCTTTTTTCCTCTCCTTCGCTTTTTTGCACAGTTCTCGTTAACAGTTGTGTCACTTTTTGTAAGAAAAAAAAAAAGAGGGGACTGGTGAAACCACTGGTGAGTCAGAGGCCTGCTGCAGTGTGTTTCTGAGGGAAGAGAGAGAGAAAGAGTGCGAGAGAGAGAGAGAGAGAGAGAGAGAGAGAGAGAGAGAGAGAGAGAGAAATATCAAAATTTACCATGTAATTAAAACGTCTATCATAGAGCTCCTGGTTTAGGGGCCGTGTAGGTCTTTTCGAAATGGCACTCTAGGCTATAAAACACTCCATTTAATTTGACTGCTAAGCACCTTGCAAAGTGCTTCGATTCCAGCCTCCTTTCTGTTTATGTAATATAAATACCCTTCTGCTGGAAGGGGTGGGTGTGCATACTTATTTATGTTTGTGTGTTGTTGGGGGAGGGCTTTGGTGGGGAATCAAGCATTTAAAATAGTTGTCACTTCTGTGCTGAATGCCATAGTGTCACAAGTTGTGTTTTCTTTAATCTTGAACTTTAGAAAAAGAGAGAGAAAGAGAGAGAGAGAGGGAGAGAGAGACAGAGAGAGAGAGAGAGAGAGAGAGAGAGAGAGAGAGAGAGAGAGAGAGAGAGAGAGAGAAGGGGTGGGGTCAGGGGTAAAAAGGTTTGGAGGTTTAGTGGTATGTGTAAGCACAAGGAGAATAAATGGCCATTAAAAAAAAAAATGGTGTGTCAGCTAGGTATACACACTGGCTGATTTATACAATTCATTTGGGCCATTACTTTTCATTAAAGATCAAATGAAATGGGTACTTACTTCCTAAGAGGCCTTTGGGGGGCTGAATTGCTGAGAAGAAAGAAGATTAAACTTTACATTCAGCCCCAAATTTAATTCAGAAGTAATCAATCGCATAATGGGCCAGCAACTGTAGCCTGGGTGATTGAAATGAAATTACCATATTTTTAATCTTAATTTTCCACACTGTTTATCTGACACTGTCAATATAAAATACAAACAGATAATGAAATAGCATTATATTGACACTACAATCATCTCTCGAGCAGCCCTCTGTGATTAAACCGCTGGAATGTTTGATTACATTTTGTTGGCTGACATTACAAATGACACGGATGCTTCGCCGAGACTTGCTGCTGGCTGGAAAATGAGTCTATCCATCAAGGGCTCCTGGCAGCTTCTGCCTTCCAGTCGATCGCTACTGCCAACGGTCTGGGCACCCTTCTGTCAAGCCGTTTAGCACGCTAAAGGAGGGGTGGGGGGGAAGGTTGGAGAGAGGGGGAGATCGAGAGAATGGGGGGTGTTAGAGAAAGGAGTGATTCACGACTCCCTTGCTCTGCTAATGATACAAAGCGAAACAATCAGAGAGAGAGAGAGAGAGAGAGAGAGAGAGGGTGAGATAGAGATAGAGAGGATGTGCTAATACATTAGACAGTGTTCCACAGTGCCTATAAAGCTAGCCCACGATGATGTGAAGGCCCAAAGGGCTACAGTTGAAGAGGAGAAGCTGACCTACTCTTTTGCTTTTCCTATCCATACAAGTTTCTATAGCACACATTAAGAAATCCATAACATTCAAGGAACTACTTGGTACCAATAGTAGAGCTAACTTCGCTCTTAATGTCACAAAAGCACAAGGTCAGTACTGGTGGTCCTTTGAATGGAAGCGCATGCTTATTCAGAGACAAGGACAAAAGCCATCTGTAACTGTAATCTTCACAATTCATTTAGGAACATTGGGCCCCGCACTTCTTACCCTGCACGTTTGCATCTTTACTACTTTTCATCACATGTGGCAAGGTTTCACTTGTATGTTTTTTCTGAGAGAAGAAAACAACAAACAGTCTGCATGACATGAGCAATATGACATTTATATGTCAGATTAGAGTCAGTGGCAGCAATTCAGGTGAATGTGTAGAGCTGCATTCTCCCCTTTGTCTAACAGTCTTGCTTCAGACATAATTAAGGACAATAGTTCATTGTATGTATAAGAATTTGCTCAACATTTATATTACACTTCCACACTTCAAAAGCAAACATGGAGATTCATCAAATTGTCTAAGAACTCTCAACTAGTAGTGTGAAAAACAAAATCCTCCACCAGACCATAAGCTGGCAAAAAAACTTGAAAAACCTGGTAGTGGTTAGGGAGTTGTCCCTGCATCAGAAGATTGTGGGTTCGATTCCCTTACAAGTAGGTTGCCCTGAGGTACCCCTGAGCAAGGTACCGTCCCCGTCACTGCTCCCCGGGCGCTTTCAATAGCTGCCCACTGCTGCACGGTGTTTGTGTGCATGGGTTAAAAGCAGAGGTCCAATTTCGTTGTGGTTCACACTTGCAGTGCTGTGACCTCGCAATGACAAGGGTTGTCACTTTCACTTTCACTTTCACTTTTCACTTTCATATGCATGATATAATTTTTTATTATATTTACACCATTTTCAGAAACTGTTCATTACACCACATTCAACTCTCAATGCAGTGCTTGTGTATGGGATGTATGGGATGTATGGGTAAATAAGATGCATTCATGGGTAGAACTGTAAGTTGTAAGAACTTTCATAAAAAATGTTAAATTGCAAAAGAACTTTTATACAATGTGCTGTATTCATTATTCACTTTTCAGAAGGGGTAAATTAAGAAATGAAAAGGGCTTCCGTTAGGATATTTTTATGATATATGTTGTTTAATTGTTATTTTATTTTGGTACAGAGCTAAATTTAAGACCAAAAATACCCCAAAACCCCCAGAAAACAAACAAAACAAAAAACAAATCATAATTAATAGTCAATAGACAATCAAGTTACAAAAATGTTTTCAACGTGGGGAACAAATAATAAAAAGTTGATATCATGCTTGATATGTTGTTATGCATTCCCCTCAGTTTGCATTAAGGCATTTTACTGACCGTTCAAAACCAATCAAAGAGAACTGCGATAAGGCTTTATTATTTGTTCTTTTGATACACAGTGCACACATTAAGTGAAAGTGAAAGTGACATGCTGTTGAAAAACTGAAACGTAGATTTAGTATTTGACATGATAACACGTAGAAAGAGATACACAAACATGATTCAGTGGACATGTTCTTTCAGATACATATTTAAATTCCTAAAGATTAATTTAAAGAAAAAAGGAAAAATATAAACTTATCCTGAATTAAATTCCCACATAAAATGTCCAATGTAAGTGATATGTAAGAAATGTAAGATGCCTCAGTCAAAGTGAAGTAAGTCAGTGTAACATTTTTGCAAGTTCTCAGGGAACGTATCATAAATATTTCTTTTTTTATTTCTTTTCTATATTCACAGACTTTTTTCAGTCTGATGCATCCCTCACCATTTTTACAGTCCCTCATGCGCTACAGAGAGTATGGTGACTGAGATTTGAGAATTTGTACAAGAGGTTGACCAAACAAGGGCAGACAATTGTTGTCCAGGGGATATAAAAGTGCAAGAATGGCCTTAAGTGGTTTTGCGTTAAAGAGCTCAGTTTAGGCTGAGGGCCAAATGCCACAGTCTGTATGGAATCAGAGGCATCAGCAGGCCTGAAGGTCACTCTGATAAGACCAGGGCTTTCTAACCCAAGAGGTACTTTGTGTTATGACCTTACTGTACCTGAAGGTCAGAACTGAGATGGACCAGCTGGTCCTCTGCAGCACTGGGATGATCAAAGAGACTCAAAGTGTACTTTGTTTCTGATTATATAAAGATAGTTCTGGACTAGGAAAAGGACCTTCCGGGAATTAAATTAATAGGATGGAATCAACTTGACCCAACTTAGACTATTGAAAGAAGTCAACAAGGCTATAGAACTTGACAGTTTTCCTGGAAAAAGAACACGGCTCTGATTGTCCTGAGCTACAGTCGATGATTATTGTGGTGCAGGTTGGGGAATTTTTCAAACCTCTGTGGCTGACTGACCATTTCCCGATTTTAGACAGATTTCGGGACAATCGCCCTGTAGGCTTTTTAGTTTTCCATTCTGCATTTGGCCTGCTGCCTTGCCCATGTTAGCTGTGAGGTTTTAGTGTGAGCAGCACAGGACCTGGCCTGACTCATCCGCTTCTGATCCCCCAGACCTAGAGCAGAAAAAAGTGACAAACACCTCCCTCCAGCCCGCAGGGGGGTGGATATTAGGAAACCATGAGAGGCCTGAGGTCTTAAAGGGTAAAATAAATGAAAAATAAGTCGCAAAGTCAGAGCGGCTGGGAGCCTTTTCTTCTGGAGCTTGGCTGCACAATAGTAGAGCCTGATCGGGCGATAAGAGATGCAGCAGCCCAGTAAAAATCCAATTCTTGAAGAGCAGGGAGCCTGGTGGAGACAGAGAAGCATCCTTCCTCCCGGTCTGTGTAGGGAAGATCCTATCATAATCAGAGTCACATTGTGTCAGTCCTGAAAACAGATCACAAAGCAAAACATATTGACCTGAAGGAAAAGCAGGAAACATTCGCAGGAGTGTTCAAACACATAAAGAAACAGTGACCAATTAAACAAAGCCTTACAAAGTTACTTTTTCTAAATGCTTGGTATAAAACATCCACATGCATTCAGTTGTGACTTGCATCAGTGCTTTCTTTTTTTTTTTTTGCAGAAAGCTTAACCTCACTTTGGTTCAATTAAAGATTTTAGATCAAAACAACATTTTCAGGCATACGACATGCCATGTCAAGAGGTTCTTATCATCATATCTTCTGTGCAGGCCTATTTTTGGGCCTTGCCTATTTCCTAGAACATCTTGCATCTCTGACCATAGGGGAGTCTGTGTTTTGTGGAAAACTGAAAGGTTTTATTTCAGCATATTACTTTCTTTGGAAAGGATCTGCATACAAGTTATAGAGAAAGGCAGAAAGTAATGCATTATTTAGTTCAGCATATCTTTATCCCCTACAACCAAGCCACTATTAATGCCAGCTGCACAGTACTGCATGCTCTAACTTGGATGATGAGAAAGAAACTTGCTCATTCAGGATCAGGACATATCTTTGCCATTGCTGGTTTCCTCTCGCCACGAAAGGAAGGGTGAGAATAAGAGAGATGGAATGAGAGAGAGAGAGATAGAGATACAGAGAGAGAGACAGCCAAGACTCTCCTCCTTCCTCATTGTATCAGGGCGTAACCCTATTTCGCTTCAAAAAATACAGCCACTCATTCCAATTGAGTTGTTGTTGTTGCAGAGGGCTGCCATCGCTATTGGCTTTCAGTGCAACCACGCGGGTTATCAAAGAGTGAAGGAGAAATTGCCTGGGCTCTGCCACGGCCCTGATTGCACTATCGGAGCCGTCAGGGAGGCCCTCCATAAAGGCAGGGGGCACTGGGGAGTGCGAGGTGGCGTCTGGCGCGGCCCTCCTGATAAATCAGAAAGCTGTGTGTTTGGTGTGTGTTTGGCAGCGGCTCGGGCAGTGCCAGGCTGCCGCAGTTCAGGGCCTTGGCTCCTGGCACACAGTGCGCAGCCAGAAACACACTCACATAAGCAGTGCGACCCCCTCAAGACCCCTGGCCCTGCCCCTGCTGCCCTCTTCAAGGTTTGTTTTGTTTCATCGTTTCTGTCACTCTATATTTCCCTCTCTGCTTCCACTGCCTGCTTTCCAGTGCTCTGCAAAGCTGCATTTTTTCCAAAATTGTCTAAATTGTTCTGCCTCCCCAGATTTTATTCTGCATATTTTTACAAAACTTAATCTATTAAATTAGGCAGACAGCCACATGAATCTTTGCTGTTGGCTGTTTTATGAAGCCTTTTTATTCATGGTTTTGATCATAATGTTTGCCTATTCTTTTGTTGGGATGACTGATAGCATATGCAAGTGTTGCCAGAGATTTAAAAAAATATGTTCATTTGTGATTATATAATTTTTATAATTATAAATCAAAAGTCTTTCTGTAATAAATACATATATAAATAAACAGACAAACAAATAAATAAACAGATCTTGAACATTGTGCTTATATTTTGGTGCTGCGTTCCTTTGGATGCCCTATACTCTTTGGGCTGCACAGGTGTGGCAGTGTAATTTGGTTTGAAGTGTTTATTCACGTTCAGAGTGTTTATTGTGCCATTATTAAACATTTAATTAAAAGCATATATTCTAATTAAATACAAGTTTAAAATTCAAACATTTAACCAGCCAGAGGAGGAAATTATGCCACCATTAAAATCACCCATAAATTTAAAAACACTTGGACTCGAATTGGATGGCCAAGTTTATTGGTTCTAGTAAAAGGTTGATTTGTAGGCTTCTCTAGGGCTGGCTTGATAAAGCTGGAACAGAATCAACACCATGGAATGAGTGACAAACCTCTTCCCTCCCCTTCCTACTCCTGTTGCCTCCCCAACTCCCCACACACTCCCCGTCTAATATACACATGTACATGCACATGCGAATAATTCTTCATTTAAATGAAATTAAAAGATCACACCATTCAGGAAGGCACTAAGAGAGACTCGTTTTTAATGATTCTGCCCATAATCCACCTCAGGTGCTTTGAGCAGACACAGATGCTCCTTAATGCAGACAGAAGATTGCCATAAGTCTTCAATTACACACGGTTAAAGCCATCGAGGGCTGAGCTATAGCCTTCTCACTTAGTTAAGTTCAAGTCCTGATTAATTTCTGATTAACACACAAATTTGCTTCAACCATCTAATTTGTCTTGCCATTTTGGCTTTAAAATATCATCTGGTTAGTCTTCTTCGAAGACCTCCTCAACTTTTTTAATGAGACTGGCATTAAATGTTCTAGCATATCATTAGCGGCTTATTGACGTTTCACTGGGATCAAGATCACTTCTGTAAATCATTTTCAAGAAGTCTTTATTCTTTTTAATATGCTGAATCTCTGGATATCTAACTTAGCTAGAGGTGAAAACACAGTTTAAAAGAGGATATAGATTAGCTAAGAACATTTTGGTAAAATGGATGCCTACTAAGAGTTTAGCCAATTTGTTTGTTACTGTTCAGAACCCACAGTTACATTTGCATATGACCCACATATGAATTGCACTCAGATGAGGTAATGCAGTGATAGGTGTTAAAATTATGCCTTTGTCTTTTGAGGACCTATATTTGGTGTCATTTCTAATGATTTGTAGCCAAGACCATTTGTCTTACTGTAACAGTACAGTCTGTATCTTCTGAAAACTTTTTGTCCAACCAAACCAGCTTGGTTGTACATGTATCTGTCAAATTCATCTGCATGTTTTTTTAATCATGCGGTTCCTCTCACAATTTCTAAGAGTTGCACCGTGAGCCATTGGAGGCCCATGCTATGGCATGTCACTGCACAGCTTTGCTGTTTCAGTAGATTTTTGAGTAAATGTCACCTACAAATACTCTTGAAGAAAAGCTGACAGCCTGGCTATGGTTACAGTATGCATTGGTGGTTTATCCATACAAAAAGCAATGCTGTGATTCATTGTGGAAGGAGACTTACAGTTAGCAGTGGAACAAATTGGAGCGATATACTGTAGTTGGCTCGCCCTCGTTGCAGCACGGTTTTTATTCCTACCATCCTGGAGTGGCAAAACGTGAAACGGAAGATGTTGGCATGCTCCCAATGAAGTGAAGATTAAAGAGATTGTGCTATGCTGTGTGAATGGAATTGCAGTCTTTGTCAGATTTTTTTTTTCATGCCGAAAGGTTTCTCTCTAATGATGCCTGATGTAATTCAGCTGAGAGATTGCTACCAGGCTTCAATTAGGCATCAACTTCAGACCCCCACATTCATCAAAGAGGCTACATTTCTGTTTTATGTTTGAACTGCAAAGAAGGTTTTGTTATAATGGTGTATGACTAACACGTCATGAAGCCGTGGTTGTCATAGCTGTTCCTCTTAAATGGGATAATCTAAGTGTGTGATAATCGTAGTTGACAGCTGCTAACATAAACGCGGAGCATACTGGGGTCTGTTTGTCTGGGTTATCTCATTTAAGGCCCATATCGAAATGTTACACTGATACATGTCACACACACACACATACACACAAAAAACACATTTTTGTCACATTCTGCAGCACAATGCTTCTGCATCTGAACGGTCAAACTGAACATGAGCTATTTGGTGAACTTGCCTGCCTGGCCTGAATTTTACTGAAAGGAAGGTATAAATGTGAACCAAGATTAATTACATTTTTAATTTCTTTCTTGCTCTGGGTGTTCTAGAGTTGTGCGGAGGTGACCCTGCTGAGGAACGGGATCACACATTATTCACAAATCCACCTCTGAGTGCTTAATTACTTTTTCAGCCCAGTTGTAATTGATCAAAGCCGCAGTCGATCAACTATATTGATGCTGATGTGAAATGCCAAGTGCACTGGCCTCTAGAGAGCTATCTTCACGGTATCTCCTCCTGGACAGAACACAGCCTGTTAGTGCTTGCAACAAGTTCTGCCCAGTGACACCCCCCCATGCTTCTAACACACCCACATTGGAAACATGTCACTGACCACAACTTCTTTAGTGGCCCCTAGGCTCAAGGGCCAAGGGGGTAGATGCATGCCTCATGTGCGCTGTGTGTATAAGTGTGTGTGTGTTTTTGTGTGTTTCTGCATGCACTCTTTTGTCTGAGTGGTGATGCGGGGGGCCACAGATGCCATCCCCCAGAGACCTAGCTGAGGTTAATGATCTGAGCAGTCAAGCACGAATAAATAAATCACTTCCAGTCAGGAATGCGTATAAATCTTTGCTCGCTCGTGCACCCATTTACGGCAGCAAGCACCACCAGTTGCTAATGATTGCA
>CM029366.1:15549849-15569849 GCA_017165825.1 Hepsetus odoe | reverse complement strand
CTGGGCTTCGTGGCAGCTTTCCCTCCACAACCCCGACATCTGACCTGCAGCTGGATTCAGTGGCAGCTACGGTCATCGGGTGGCCGAATGGACACGAAAATTCTTTAAAATTGCATTTTCTAGTTTGATATGTTGTGGTGTTTACCTTGCATTGTAAATCATAAGAGATGAACAACACAGTCATTTGAGTTGCAAGCCTTTCATCCCTCGCTCCAACTACACAACTTGCATAGTTTTACTGTAGTTACTGAATAATTCAAGACATCCAAGATTGCATTTCTCATGGCTGAAAATGACTGAACCCAGTCATCTTTGCTTCTTTTTTTAATCACTGGAAGGTTACGGTAAAGGGCCCTCCTTTAATGAGACTTTTTTTTTGCTAACTCAACTTATGTCTGTAATCAGGATACTGTACTGCCTCCTCTTGAAGATGACAAATAGGCAACAGATTAGAATGCAGACTGCATATTGATGAACAAGCCATCTATTAACACGATGCATCTTGAATTGTGCTGACCAGTCACAGTGGAGCACCTCCATACGCCAGCCTCTATTGATTTGCCCTCAGCACGCACACACAAAGAAAGAGGGAGAGCGAAACAGAAAGGGAGAAGAAGGGGGAAGAAACAAAACACAGACACAGTGGTGTTTAGAAGTGCATTTCTCCGGCGAACAGCATAGCGGCGTAGATTAGAGCTAATCATTGTCAGCAGGAAGCAGAAGTGGGCCTTCTCGCTGACGGATTAGCCCTGCTGCTGTTGTTGTTTCTATTGTTACTGTCGGGAAAATATAATTACTGCCGAATCTCATCAAAGCCTGCTCTGCCTTCTCAAAGTTGCTGCCCTTTTTTGCATCCAAAAAGAAGGAGTGTGTGGGGGGCTGGGGTGGGGGGGGAGGGGGGTAGAAGCAGAGGAATGATATAACCTGAATATGACTTTATGGAAACTAAAGTGAAATGAAATGAAGGAGTAAAATGCAAAGAGCCCCATGCTTTCCCTGTGTGATACTATTTTTCTGCTATTGTTTCCCTGTATTTTTTTCTTTTTTTTTCCCACTTTGGGGGAAAAAAAAACAGCCATCTTGCTGACACAAGTTTTCACCTTGACTTGACTGACTGTATATATATTTATTTCCTGTGCCACATGGACGCAGGTGACCCCATTCCATTTTGGCCCATTTGATATTCCTGCAATAAATTAGATGGCAATGGAGGTGCTTTAACATGTAAAATAGCGGTGACATGCTAAATAATGAGCTCTGTTGGAATTACGCAGTGCTGGCTGTGGGACTCTGGGGTATTTCCCAGGCCTAGAAGCAGCCTGCATGACTCCGAAGGGGGCAAGACGGCCCAGAGTACGGGGGTAGGGTGCTGAATATGGAAATGGCATTAATATACCCACGCCCAAAGCTAGATTACAGTGTGTCAACCCCGATGGCCCAGGCACACTGTGTTTGGGTCTGCCAACAAAGTAAAGTGGGGGAATTATTTATTGTCGAAATTGCTCTCCTTTTTATTGCTCCCTGGTGGACGTCCAGGCCCATTTTGTTAGTATTATTCTTTCGCTTTAGTTCCATTTATTCTCTTCCAGATAAAGTGCCCATCAAGACTAGGGGGGGTGGGGATGCATGCTTTATATTGAAGGACTGGCCACGGACAGCAGTGTTGATGCTGCCTTTTGGATCTGTCATTCATCAGTGATCATGTTGTGTGTGTGTGTGTGTGTGCATGTGTGTGTTTTACCACTAGTCTTGATGTGTTTACAGCGTCTGGTTTTAGATGGTCACAAACATGATCGTAACCTGGGTTTATGATCCCGCAGCTTTTTGACCCGCAGGATCAGTTGGGTGATTATGAGCAGCCGTTGTCCTTCAGGTGACATGCTGCCGTACTGATTGAATCAGAATCTGGCTTGGAAAGCTGCCCCAGGTGCAGCCATCCTTTCAGAGTGGAAAAAAGCTTCAAAAATCTTCAGGTGATATACATTATGAAGCTAAATACAATGAATGAAATATTTAATTGCAATGTAACATTGCAACATTGCGCAGTAATCTAAAAATTATGTTTGAATTAAGATGATGATGATGGTGATGATGATGAAGTAACCTGAAGTAGGTTGATGATGATGATGTTAAAGCACTAAAATACCTCTGCAGAAATGTATTCTTTTTTTTTTTTTTCTTTTTTTTTTTTTTCTTTTTTTTTTTTGCCGTATACCCCTTTAGTGCAGCTAGTCTGGATATAAGAACAGGACAGAGAGTGAGATTGATGGATGAGACATGGCTGAAGGATTTGTTTTTTCTATCACTGCTGTTAAAAAAATCACTTTGTTCTCCCTTCTCCCCTCCTTTGTCATTTTTCCCCTGACTTTCATGTCGGCTCTGGACAGCTGTAGTATAATGGTTGATATGTTTTATGTACGCGCAGCAGGATTACATTTTTAATGGCTCCATTGGTGCTTGTCCCAGGTCATAAAAAAGTGCAGCAAGAATGTGAGAAAACGTTATTGCACATGCATCTGTGTTCTTACACTTGGGAAGACTCGTCAAACATTAGGATGGCTGCAGGTTCCCTCCTGCCCCTTCTTGCCCAGCTCCCCACCTACCCTGTTTTTCAAAAAAGTGATTATGTGAATTCCTTGTCTTTCTTAGATTTCTTAAATAAATAAAATGTCAAAGTAATCTAAATAAATTGTCTAAGGAGCAATCAGTAAATATTATGAAATTGCAAAAATGGAAAATGGATTAAAAAAAAAAAGCAATCAGTAGTGCTCAGCGTGTCCTGCTGGCCTGGATGAAGTACAGGGCCTGTTCAGGACCAGTCTGAGTTATGGCCGCTGATTGTTAGGCAACATTATGCACACTGTTTGAGCCTAAATAACCCAGTGAGCGCATCATAAACTGTCCCTCCAGCGCATCAGCAGGCCGAGAGGGAGGCACCCCCCTCATAAACAACTCTGTCATTTTAAGTAAGAGCAGGGCTGCTTACCCGGCACCTTTTGCTCGGCAAGCCGCACCTAATTTAGCAGCTTTTAAATCTTTTGCCGCCGTTGTCGTGAGAAACGCACGGTTGCAAATGTCTTTTATTGAATGCTGACTCTGTAGTATTACAGGCTTGCAGATATGCCTGCTGTAATATGTCCCAAGCTTTATCTTGTAATGGTAAAAGTGTATTAATTTTAGTGGACTTGTGGAGAGTGTGTATGAGTATGTGTGAGTGTGTGTCTGAGAGAGAGTGAAGGGGCTTGGATTGACACTATTTGGGATTGGAGGTGCTTTCCACAGCGCTCAGACGTATTTTTCACGCAAGCACTTGGCAAAAGCTGAACGGGAGAAAGCACTTTTGGATTCCTTTACTACTTTAAGCACTGATTTATCAGAAGTGATCTGGAGAAAATGTGAATCACTGTAATAACCACATACAAAAAGTGCACTCAAAAGTGAAGCTTTATTAAAAACCTTGGTGAGAGGTTATATTACCTGCAGGGAAGTGGATTCCATGTCAAAAGTACTTTTTTACAAATATTTCTAATGAGAAGAATACTGAATTTATTTACCCCCACACTACTTTACACAAAGAGTCAACTTAACACAAGCTTGGAGAGCCCCCATAACACACCATTGGTTAGCCAAATTCATATTACACCAGGAAGGGCTAAAACGCTCCTCTTTTAATATGATTTATTTGCTGTAGGCAGAGTGGAAGGGGAAAAGTACATGAATGTCTCCCATGGCAGGTTCTCTTTACACTCCTCCTGTCTTGTTAACCCCAACACAAGTGCCCTACTGCTCTCACTCTACTTAAGAGTGTTTAATAAGGAGTGTATGTGTGCAGGCATGTGTGTGTCTAGGAAAGGCAGTTTTGAGATAAATGTGGAGGAGTCCTGCAGTAGACGGCTTTTCCCCCGGCGGCTGCTGGAACAGCAGTGTCCATGTTTTTTGCACATATGTGTGTGTGTGTCTAGCGTCTCGAGAGCACATTGCCGTGGGCGGTTTTATCCTGCCAAGGGCCTGGACCACCGGAGGCTTCTCTGATGGAGGAAAATCACCGGGCACAAACAGCCACAATGCCTCCCCTTCTCTCATCTCTCCCTCTTCCCTCTTCCCTCTGTCACTGTCTCTCTCTCTCTCTCTCTCTCTCTCTCTCTCTCTCTCTCTCTCTCTCTCTCTCACCCACTTCCCACTCTCCTGTCCCCTATGTTTATCAGGTTTTTGGGGGCACTGTATTTTGATGTCAATAAGCAATTTTTCTTGCCTGGTCTCCAGCCTGACCCCTTTAATCCATCAATATATTATTAGAGATAAAGTTTTGTGGACGCCTGCTGCAGTCACAAGATAAATGACATCTCTGAAGTCACGCATTAAAGACTAGATTAAGGCCCTGTGACTGTGTCTTCAGTACTCATCTGCGCGCCTCTGTCCAACCTATCACACTAAGTGACAAGAAAGAAAAATAATGAACTGAGGCAGAAAAAGCAAAGAGATATTCCTTACACACACACCCCCCCCACACACACACTGGTGTGCACACGCACACAGTGCACGTCTGTCTTCAGCTGGGATTAGGGTGCATTAGAGGAGAGCTGAAGAAGAGGGGAGAGACAGACCACAAGAGAGAGAGAGAAAAGGAGAAAGAGAGGGGGCGCAGCCTCTGTTTGGGCTTTTGCTTGTGTCATGGCCAAAAAAAAAAAAAAACATTATGGGGGGTATTTTATTCAACCTTCTGTCAATCATAGATTTAAATAAACCACAGATTTCTTAAAAAGAAAAGAAAAGATCAAATGAGATTCTTTAAGGCTCATATATGCATCTTCTCATCACATCATCAGATGGAATTTATTTATGTATGGAGACATCCGAAAGAGAGAGAGGGCGGCTGTTTGGCAGAAATCAAAGCCGTTGCTTTGAACCTTACACTGGTTTTATAAGACACAGGCTTTTGATAGTGCTAAATAATCTCCATAGATAATGACCTGAACTGAAAAATGAACTATTTTGTATTGTTAATTTGCAATTTATGCACCACTGTCCTGTTCTACATACCTTTTGACTCAGTAATACCACACATATATCGCACATAATCCCTTAACAATGTCCAATTTTTATGGCTCTGCGATGAGGAAAATGCAGAAATGTTTAAAACGAAGCATTTTTTGTTCATTGCATGGCACTTAACGTGAATCACGAAAGCCAATGAGACACTAGCATATGAAGATTTTTCCAGCTTTCTTCCAGCTAATACTGTATATAGGACTAAAGATTCCAGGCAGTCCTACCTTTACAATGCTAACCTCTCAACCAGCCCCGTTAAACCTTATAGTAATAGCAGGGATTACGAAAATGAAATGACAGCATTATGGGGTGGACTCCTGACTAGCAGGGAGGATATTAGGAGGCCTATCTGGTCGCACTTGGTGTTAAGTGGGACTGAGTGCTCATTAAGTTTGCTGGGGCTGTAAGTCTGTGTCTGCTCAGCCCAGGACTGATATGCCTTGCTCTTCAGGCCACAACGAATCCACAGGAGTTAGATTTTTTTTTTTCTGTTGCCTTCGTCCAGGTCTCAAACCTTGTGTTATCAGGTCCTGTCTGTTATTCTGGTGCTGAGGTGACACTATGCTATGGCGGCATACGCAAAAAAAGATGGGAATTTGAATTTCCCATTAAGTTCCTGCTTGCTGCATGTGTTCCCATGTGGAACGGAGGTAGCAGACCAGCCACTCAGACACTGGAGGAGGATGTACAGCCCTGGTGTCATGGCTGCTTTGTACTGATGTCACTTGTATATCAACTACTGTTATGCAGGCTGCTTTCACAAGTAGCACCTTCTAACCCAGGTGGTACCTGAGTTCATTCATTTGCCGAACTGTTTATGGTGTTTTTAACCCCTTCAACCATATAAGACTTATTTGTGAGATAACACTTTAATCCATATTGATTAAAGAACTATAAGAACTATAAACCTTATATATTAGTTTACAGATTATTTGCTGTAAGCTCTGTTTACTGAATAATGAAGCCTGAAATTAATAAGTATAGAATAAGTCTGGTTTATCCTGTTTAACATTATTTGAACATAAAAATGTCTCCCATTTACTACTTTGGTGAAGTAGCAAGTATTGTGATATTGTGCATCGCTTTATATTATTTTAGAAAAATGTAATAAAATGTTTTATTAAGCCAAAAATATTGGATTGATATTAGTAACCTTACAAATATTTATTACATTTGTATTACTGGTATGAAGCATCATGAAGTAATGGAAAATCTAAGACAGAGTCTTAGTTGAGAAAACTCAAATTTTGATGCACTCATACTAAATAAGTGAAATTTTCATATATATTTTTCAAATTCATAAATATGTTAGTCTGTAAACACATTGTAAAAATGTATTAAATGGCAGCAATTTATCCAGTATTTAGCAGTTTTATGTTTTGCACTTTTTTAAGTATTCAACCTGCACAATACAATTACAAGACTGCATATATAAATACAGTTCATTATTGCATTTTAAAAGTTTTTTTCCATACAAGAAATCCATGTAAAAGCGAAAATGTTCATGTATATGGTTACACAGCTCAGAGAATGACATGTGTTCTTGGATCAACATGAAGAGACCTATGCTTACCCCAAAAAAGTCTTCATAGTTTTGAGTATGCCACAGTGCTGGTGTGAACTGGGACTGAATATTAACCAGTGGGACCATGCTTCATCTGTTCTCTCCACCACTCCACCTATTTCTGGGCATAAGATGCAGCTAGCTCAGAGACCCTCACACAGTACTGCGTTTCACAGAAATACATCATGGAGATGTAATATTATCAACACTGAATTAACATCATGAATATTATTTCTAAATGTTTTTTACCATTTAACACTTTTGAATTATAACTGAATATTCAGTTTACTTGAACAACACTTTAGAATTTAATTTATTTTA
Organism: Hepsetus odoe; assembly: GCA_017165825.1. Lineage (NCBI taxonomy): Eukaryota > Metazoa > Chordata > Actinopteri > Characiformes > Hepsetidae > Hepsetus > Hepsetus odoe. The sequence goes on along the minus strand of CM029366.1, from coordinate 15,562,915 downwards.
AAAAATTGCATTTATGTTATTAAAAGGATGTCAAAAGCCACCAAATAAAATTTTGCCCAATATTCTTGGGTTCCACATTTGGATTCTTGGGTTCTCTTATGGAGACTGAGTTTAGATTGATCATGTTATAATATATCCAAAAAAAGTTTAGGATTTTTGTCCAAGGTCTCTTACTGGCATTGCATTATATGCTTTGCACTCTAGGTTGCTATGTTACCCACTCTGGTACTCCTAAAATTAAACTCAGGCAAGCACACCTGATCAGGAGACTTTCACATAAACCTTTTGGTCTATTAATCTGTATTTATCATCAAGGCCTCAGTCAAAGTCTGAATTAAAATAATTAGATTTGATTATACTTGGATTATACCAGACCTTTTGATGTCATCACAAGGAGACATTGTTTTTGATTCTTTACCAAACCACTTCATGGTTTCCTGATGATGAAGTAGTTCTGCTTGGAACTCCATCAAAGCCAATGAGAAATATTAATTAATCGGGTAAGACAGAAGGTTCATGGTTAAGTATGTTAAACAATGTAAACATGTTGTTTTGCAGTTCTTCATATGTTTTATTCATGCAATGTTTGGAGAGTTAAGGAAAATGAAGGCCCCTATATGTTACAGAATTACAGCATTGTTTTGGAAGTGTGGCTCATGACTGACTATAATGGAGACACATATATGATTCTTGGCAAATTCTTTGCAGACATCATCAGCTAATTCATTTAAGTAAGCCTCTAGTTATTGCATTTTGAAGGTTCGTCCTTCAAAGATTTCTCTTCATTTGGGTGCCAGAGGAACGATTTTTCCAATTATGAGCCTACAATTTCACCCTGTCTTAAATCAATTCACAGTTTTGGCTGTGGAGTCTCAGTGTGGTTTTATTTTATCCATATTTTTGCTAAGATTGATCTTATATTTCCATTTCACCATATCACAGCATTACAAAATAGACAGCATACACACATTGGGTGTAAAATAAAATATGACTATGAACAATCTTCTATGTGGCATAAAATAAAATAACTATGAACAAATGCTATGAAATAGTATTAAAATAAAATGTCTATGAGTACATTAATGTGGTTAGCCTAAGGGTAAATAAAATTAGTTAAGTTTTATTTATATTTAGTTTTTTTAGTTTTTATTCAGATGAAAAACATTTTGTTCTGCTACTGGGTAACAGTTTTTGCTCAGTGATTTTTGTTTTTGCAGCTATGGTGTAGATCAGGGGTCACCAACATGGTGCCCCCAAGGACCACATGAGTCGCCTGCGGACCTGTTTTAAAAATAGCACAACTCACCAGTGAGCAGCGTCTAAAATTAAATTATATCCTGTTGCTATTCTCCTTTAATCACATTTGCATTTATATAGATTTGAAAATGACAATATCTAAAAAAAAAAAAGCATTTGAAACATTTATTATACATGAAATTTAGATACGTTTATGTAACTGGTAGCCCTTCGTATGGCTCAGTACCCATGAAGTAGCTCCCAGTTTCAAAAAGGTTGGTGACTCCTGGTGTAGATAATAGATTTATTTTTGGTCTGTAGCTTTCACTCCAGCTGTTGGTGTTTACAACTGTAATAAACAGTAGGAATACACACAAGCTGAAAATGGAAAAAGAAAAAAAGGCTGATAGATACAGCAACAGATGAAAAAATAACATTTTGTTTTATTAAAAGAAGGGTTGAAAACATTTCAATTAATTTCATTATTAAATAGCATACAAATACAAATTCTTTGCATCAATGCTTTTTTTTCACTGTATATATAAAAAAACAACACATACTTTGTTAACCACAGATACACTACTGCTGCACAATCCCCTTACATTCCAGGCAAATACCTTTTTGTGTCTGCTTTTGCATATGTAAAGTAATCGTATCTGATTTCTTGACTGAATGATGGATTAATTAATAGAACTTACTAAAACAATTGATAGCTGCAGTCCTAGTTAAAATGATAAGTCTGCTTAAAATAGTTAGTTGGTAGCTGTATATATTTACTATACACAAAATGACAGTAAAAGCAATATCAGCTCCATCCTCAAATGAAAGCAAAGATTCCTGCATGTGCAGGAATGTGCTACATGTAATTTGCTGGTCATATTTAAGAACATTTTACTTTATTTATTTGAAATATGTGCTTATTATCATATCAATTGATTTCTTGTTAAAATCACTGATTTAAAAGTATTTTGGCAGATATATCCAGTGTATGGAACTGTAATACTTTTACGAGACTGAGCAGGTAGATGATCTTTCATCCTTGTCAGAGTAAATGGTACTCTACCATTTTTCCCCTTAAGCTTTTTCACCTGGCCCCAGCTCAGTACTGAAAATCCCACTTTAATGATAGGCTCCAATATTGATAAGACATATGACTCCTCTCCAGATCTGCCGACTCAGGCTGAATGAGCTGCAAATTGTTCTCGCAACATGAAAAGCTCTTTCGTACAGTGATAATCATGACTGAAGGCCACAGTCCTACATCGCGATCTAGCTGAAGAAAAGGTCAGCTGAAAGGAAATGAATGGAGAATTTGAGAATATAAAGGATACCTACTGCTATATATTATTTTTTGGAAGGAATTCAAGCATGTTAATATTCTTATGTTTTGGCCTTGAGTTTTCAAGCTAGCCAATTTTGCAAATGCCTGTGTGGAACAGCAACTGTTTGGGAGCTGTAGTTGTGATGGTATAGTGGTTAGTACATTGCGTTGTGGCAACCCTGGTTTGAATCCGGGGAATGGCAGCTTTGGGCAGCAGTGGCCTAGTGGTTAGGGACTAGGCCTCAGGATCAGAAGGTTGTGAGTTCAAATCCCAGACAAATAGGTTGCCAACAAGGTACCTCTGAGCAAGGGACTGTCCCCATCACTGCTTCCTAGGCACTGGGTTTAGCTACCTCCTGCTGTATAGGTGAAAAGCAGAGGTTTGTTTAACTGTGTGCCGTGTTTCACAATGACAAATAGTCACTTTCACTGTGTGCATTTTAAATGTGCACCTTGTTTGTGCTTGGCGTTCAGGGGAACCTGTGGCCATTTGCTTAAGGAGTCATCTATATTTGCACAATGAACTATGCATTTACTCTCTGTAGCCTTGTTAGCACAGAGGCCCTCCATAGTCAACTGCTCTTAATCAAAAGGAGCATTTGTGCATTTTCAGCTTTTCTGCATTTTATAAATTAAAGTGATGGCATTTTAATAGGTGGGTGTTTGCCAACACGAGTAGACAATTGCGTCTCATTGACTATGAGGGGACAGACTGGAGACACACTGAGTTATTAGTAACTCCACAGCCCCCTCCGACCTCTACATTTCCCACCCTTGTAGCTACTATATGTAAGCCTGTGTTTCCTCTCTCTTTTGCCCCTTGCACACTTTCTGCTGCCAGATGATGAATACGCAATGATCACTTAAAAGCACAGCGATGATAAACTAATGAATCAAGATCAGCATTAATCAAAGAGCTTGCCCTTACAGAAAGATGAATGGAGATGCAAAAAGTTCCCTCGCTAATGATGAAGTGCTAACAGTCTTGTGGCGGACAAGGCAAGTGAGGGAAATTACACACCAGGGTTTCATGCATCATCTAGGAAGACATTAGTATTTCAACCTCTCTCTCTCTCTTTCCTAACCGGACCAACCCCCTCCTCCACCCGTTGCCTCAGTTTAGAGACATAATCAAAATTCATTACCAATCCAGCCACCCTGATTAAATGTAGCAGGCTCTCAATTCTCAAGCATGTGCGCTGCAAGACAGGTCAGCTGTTAACCATACTGCCCACCCCTCTCCCTTTTACCCTGCCAGGCCTTCACAACCCAGGGTTTAGGACACTTATTCCAGAAACAGATTTCTGGTACCATGGCGACCTTCATTTTATGGGTTTTCTGTCTATAAATGCACCATGCAGATAGCAGTGGTCGAAATGAAAGAATAGTTTTGTTGTTAAATTTACAAAACAAAGGACATTTTCTATTAAGAATACATGAGCATGAAGTGAAAGTGTAATTCAGGGAAACCTACTGGTGTGGGATTCAAACCCAAACCTACTAGTCCTGGGGCTTAGCTCCTAACCACTATGCCCCTGAACATAGTTTCTGGATCAGAAATAGTAATTTGTGCTACACTTATAAGGTAAGGTTCAATAGACAGATGCTATTTTGGGAGTTTTGTTCATTCTTTAAACCACAGTAATGATTCTCATGGCATTTATTTTTTGAGCACACATGTTCATTTATCACCCATACAATTAAAACCACCTGCTTAATATTGTGGAGATCCCCCTTGGGGCCCCCAAATAGATGTCTTGTGGACATGAACCCAGAAGATGACCTCAGAAGATGTGCTTTTGTTTTTGCAACCAAGACTTAGCAGTTCTTTAAGTCCTGTAAGTTGCGAGATGGGGCCTCCATGAACTGGACTGGTCTATGAAGCTTCAAGCCCATCCTGGCTAGGCTAAGGTGGGGCCTAACCGTGTATCACTTCTCTGACCTCATATTCCATTTTCGCTCTCAGATCACAACTATATGCTGTTTGCCAGCTTCTCTTCTACAATCGATCACTTAATCTCTTAATTTCTTTAACTCACACTTTTCCTCTCTTTTGGTCGGTTTCTTTTATTTGTTTACATGTTTATATATTTATTTATTTTAATTATTTCTGTCCTGCATACCCATATGCGTAGTTTCTTGTGAGAACATGTGAGGAAGACTGAAAGGATATTATATTTTCTTGTATCTGTCATTCTCCTTCTATCTCCCACATGACTTCTTAATCCATCTGAATGCATAGAAGATAATGTTTTGGGCGAAATAACATAAGAGGAAAGATAGACTCCCAAGGACCAATATCTTTATTGCTTGGAGGATAAACGGATTATGTCAGCCGTTTTCTGCCGCTGACAGCTTTTCTTATTAACCGATTTTATTTTTAATCTGCCGAGGAAGAAATGCGGTTTTATGTCACAATAAAACGCTGGTCACATCTAATGCTGCCCTCAAACAAACAGATTCCTCAAAGCCTTGCTAAGAAATTTGAAATAACTTTAAAGAGGGTTTTTGGGGGAGAAGGGGGAGAAAAAGTCTTTATCCACATGCTTGTTCAACTGAGGAGTAAAAGATTTTTAAAGGCCCTCACAGTTGTATGTTTTCTTTTTTTTGTGGGTTATACAGTACTTTTATTTGTTCTTTGTGATGGTGTGGGGAAAGAAAACCTCCATCATGGCAAATGCTGTTGCGTGGTTGAGTTCTATATATATATATATATGTGTGTGTGTGTGTGTGTGTGTGTGTGTGTGTGTGTTTATGTATAATTTGATTAATTAATCTGAAATAATCTGAAACCATACATATCTTGACAGTTTGATAATGAAGGAGATAGTGATGGCAATATTAGTATGTCAATTAAGCTGATTAAGCTAACTACGTCTCTCTTTGTAAACATTAGATGATAATAATAATAATTATAATAATAATACATTTGATATAATGCAATGTGCCAACATAATGTTATATTAGTGTGTGTGTGTGTGTGTGTCTACATGTGTGTGTGCATGTGTGTGTGCAGGAGATGCTGGGGATCATCTCAAATGAAAGCATTTGGGCAGATTTATATGAAATGGTGTTGGGTGTATGTGCAGAGAGAGCTATCATTAACCCCAGGGCTTTCCCTGTCTGCTCTGCGCTCTCATTTCATGCTCCTGATCTGAGGGTGTGAATTAGCCATCGCCCCCGGCAACCCAACTTAGTTACCGGCCGGACAACATGAAAGAAATACACAGAGCTGCATAAAGAATCCTCTCAAAGCCCCCTCCCTCCCTCTCTGCTCCTTCCAGCTACTTCATATTCCTCCCTCTCCCCCCTCCCCACCCCTAAAACCCCCCATCCAGGGTTAGGAGACCCATATCAGGTCTGTAATGTGAGCATGTTGGGCTCACCTTGGCCTCAGATAGTCAGAAGTGGGTGAGAATGGGATGATTTACATGGCCCTTTTCTTTGAGGCAGGGCTAAAGTGCTAAAGCAGCCATTGTCCCTCTGCCACTGAGCAGCAGGCTGAAGCTAAATGAACTCTGTGACCCTACTTTAAAACTATCATGCTTTGGGTCCAACATACAAACTCAGGCCTTTATGACTTTGACATCTAGTTGCTGCTGGCCTCACTCCGGGCCAGCACATTCTTAGAAAAACCTGTTTAAAATAAAGGAATCATCTTTTTCCACAATTTTATTTTTTCAGAACTCAGGAACTGAAGGGAGAGCGTTAAGATCTTGGCTCTGATGGTTTAACTTTTCAAAGACTCACCAGGCTCTTGATTTGATCCAGCAAATTAAAATATAGATGCTTCCTCTTAACTTAACTAGTCAGCTTCCCCTCTCTTTCTGAAACACACACAAGTTACACAGTGATAAATGATGAAATAGGAGGCAAGCTGTCTTTTTTCTCTTTTCTGTTCTGGCGTGACTGAGTGTGATGCCCTCTGCTGAGTGAGTAAGCAGGCCACTGCTGCGGTGATGGAGACAGTCACAAGCTCTGGTGTTATCACCCCTGTTCCTTTCTATTCTGTTGCCAGTTCTACACTAGTCAAAAGCCATAACATGTCAAATTGCCCTAAGCCTCAACCTTGCCACCTGCTCCTGTTTACTCTGGAAAACACAGTAGGAAAAATAAATACACTGTTTCTTAATCACGTTTTTTTAATTTGGCAATTTTTGGCTGAATACACTGATGGTTTGGCCAAAAATCAAATGTACAAGTTTTTAACTAATTTCAGATGTGCCATATGCAATGTCAGAATCTACTGCTAATGGAAGCTTAGAACCACATTTACATTTACATTGTCAGCATTTAGCGGACGCTCTTATCCAGAGCGACTTCCATGTCCTAGTTACAGGGACGGTCCCCCTGGAGCAACTCAGGGTTAAGGGTCTTGCTCAGGGACCCAGTGGTGGTAGTGCCTGAGGTGGGATTCTCTTGAGCCATAGGTCCATAGGCAGGTATCCTACCACTAGACGACCACCACCTGCAAACTTCATGCCTTGGTACATACATCGATTGATGCATACAATGTATTGATTGATACACTGATTGATATCAAACTGAGAAAATTAGCTTTGGTGAACTCTGACACTGTTTGGCATACTGTTACCCATAAAAACAGCAAAACTCGGTACTACTTTATAGCTGTAATAACTGTTAAGTAACACGTCAACGATGTATGTAACAACAGTGTAATTATTCACTTTTACAGCTTTATTACAGTACTTCAAATAATGTTAATATAAATGTTTATCTGCTTCAGTTTTTACTCAAGCAGTGGATTATATAACAACAGAAGGTTAAGTAACAGAAGTAGAAAAAATGCTAATCTTCTTTCAGATGCTCCAGTTAGGGGTTGCCACAGCAGATCTCCATTTCTTCCTGTTCTTTGCATCTTCCTCCTTCAAACCGACCACCTGCATGTCCTCTCTCACCACTGCCATAAACCTCCTCTTTGTCCTTCCTCTTTTCCTTTTTCCTTGCAGCGCCTCAGCATCTTCCTCCCAATATAATCATCGTCTCTCCTCTGGACATATCCAAACCTCAACAAAATCTCAACATCTTTAACTCTGACACCTCCAGCTCTGCCTCCTGTCTTTTCATCAGTGCCACCGTCTCAAACTCTCTCCATGGTAGCGGTCATTGTGAACTGGGTACCTCAGATTTCTGTTTTTGAAATCTTTTTCATTTTCTGCATATTGATTTGGCAAAAGCTTTATACCGTATGCCCTTCCTGACATAACCGTCCCCATTTATCTGGGCTCTGGACTGGCATTAACAAATACTCTGGCTTATGCATCCCTAGTGTACACATATGTGTAATAACTTAAACTGTTCTGCTGTATTCCAGCTGTAACTAAATGCATCAGCAATAGCCACATTGTTATTGCATTGTTAATGTATAACCACACAGTTAAACAGATACTAATACAAAGTCAGGCCCAAAAATCACAGCAAAAGATAGTAGCAACACCACATATTCATGATGTTGTTCATTTCTTACAGATAACAGTGAGACAAATAGGCAACAGACAAAACCAAGCAAATCTGAGATCACGCTTGCAAAGAAGGCCAATTTTTAAAAGGCTTCATATAATGATATATATTTTCATTTTACCTGACATAAATCTACATAAGCCATCACCGTGTTACAGTGTTTTGCTTTTTAGTAGTTCAGTCTTCATACTTCACACTTAGAATTTACTTTAGATTTAAGTAATTCCTTAAACTAAACTGGAACAGTTGTTTTTAACTTTTTTTGCCAGGAGAGACAGTGCTTGTATAGATGTATATTCCATTATAAACTGAGTGTAGTAAGAGGACTTTCTTCGGATTAGTGAGGAGTATTCAGCATTCCCTCTATCAGGATCAGCCATCCTTCTCTGTAGCGTCCCCTGACTTTCAGATGTTTGCATCTAATTTGTGTTTTTAATTGCGGAAGTTTGATTAAACCCAGCCCCAAGTGTTAAATGGCATTAGGCAGTGCCATATGTTTGGTGGCACTATGCAGATATCCATTTCCATAATCATTTTTGCCTGTTTGAGGCAGTCATCGCTCTCTTTTTCCTCTGATGCTGCTATGATTGCATCTGCCCTAACTTAACCATTGCCTCGTGAGTTTTTACCAACGCTCTCTTTCTGTGACCTTTAATCTAAGACTTACAGAATGCTCCCGACTATCATGGTTGTCAGTTCGGAAATTGTAATCTCCTCTGAAAAGTCTTTGCAAGTGGAGCTGGATTACTCCAAGATAATTAATCATATTCAGTTGCATGAAAACAAATTTTGTTTACATGTTTGGGATTACTCGCAATGAAGAAAAATGAGTGAAATTCTGCACGGAGCTCTGTAAGCAAGGTAAGGCGTTTAGCTGCATGTGACGATTGCAGGAGGGAGAAATGTTGGAAGAAAAATAAAGTTCTGAATGCTCGTTGAGGACGCCTTGGGGGCTCAAAACAGACTTTGTATAAAAAACAATGGGAGCGGCCAGGTGAGCTTTCTTTGTCTGATCTGAGAAATAAAGAGAATCTTTAAAGGCTTTTTGCATTCACCGTTTCTAGACTTTTAAAAAGAAACTTCTTTTTTTTTCTTCTTTAGCCAGATTCAGCTGGTTGGTTATGTTTTCTCTCTCACTGAAAAGAACATATTCTTCTGAAAGAGAAGATGGAGAAAAAAACATTTCCCTTTTCAATTACCCCCAGCTCCTTCACCTTCTCCATCCTACCCATGTCTGCTTTCCTCATAGAAGAAGAGCTGGCGGGGGAGGTTGGATGCCTTTCACTGGCATGGCGGCCCCCCTTCTCTGTCTAATTCTCCTCCTATCGTCCTGGCCGCCACTTTTATGCATGAAACACAGAAGTAGATTGAAAGCATTCAGTGGCCATTCAGGCGCTGAAGAAAAGAGATCCTCAGAGCTTTATTAGATATGAAGATCTACAATAAAAATCAATTTCTGGCCTCTTTATGCAGTTTAAATGACAAAGCTTCCACCCATTCAGCCAGCATTGTGTGGCGGAAAGTAATTTTGCAGCAGTGGGCGAGACAAGAGCCTGGTATACTTTCTGACCTGCGATTGCAGATTCTAATATGATACAGACCTACTGAGATAATGGCAGGCACTTAATATCATCTGTGGAGAGGAAGAAAAAGTTATCTGATATCTTTTGGGGGGTTAAACACTTCCATGGGCAGAATACTAAGCAGGCAGAGACGGACAGGGTTTCCTCTGAGCGAGCCCTCCTATGCTTCATGAAAACAGTGGGAAATGAAACACTGCTGCAGAGTCAAGAGTCATGACCAAGGGAGCAGTGTTGACCCAGAGTCTACAGCAATTCAGATAAAACTGCATGAAATAAGGCGTTTGCTTGCTGGAAAACATCCTGGGTGGCAAAGCAATAAAAGCTTTAATTTGCTTCGCAATTTATTTTGAAATATTGTTCTAAAGCAAATGATATTTGATGGAGAGAAATGGCAACTATTTTATCTATAGTATTACCCAGAACTGAAGCAAATTTGAATTTGATCTCTTGTCATTTTAAAATGTTCCTTTGCAAGCATACAATTTCGATGAAAGATTGTTTTCAGCACTGTCAGAATCAGATGTAGCCAACTGATAGACTCTCTAGAAAGAGCAGGCATATGTTACAGGGTTGGCTTAATTTCATTGCACACAAAAGCATACACAGATAACACTCATACCTATGGACATTGATAACAGTTTTTTTAGCTATTTTTTGCAAAAATGGAGATTCACATCTATTATTTTGGCAACTAAGATGAGCTACATACCATAGTAATAAAAACTAGTAGGTGTATCAGATGGCAAACTGGTGTTTCTCTCTTTTTCCCTCACATTTCATATCTTATACATATAAATGTAATGACAGACTCAATTTGATTATTTTTACATATCACTAAGTGACCATTTGCCTATGTATTTAAAAATTGTGGTGTTCAGTGGTATCTAAGCTGTTGACACTGTGTAGGACCGGAGAGCATGTCTGGGTAAAACACATGTGCCAGAAAGAACTGGCAGTGCTTATCAGGTGTAAGAGCCTGACTCTGTTAATAGCATAATTCGATAGGGGGAGAGCAGCCTGCTCCATAGTGCCACAGAGGTAATCTGAGTGAGTTTTACACAAAATTAAAGGCAAGCCTGGGCTCATGTTAGTTTTAGGCACATCCAGAATAGGGTTTCAGCTGCCTGCCAGATAAGCACTTAAGACATGCTGTAAAAGTATATGCGGCCTTTTCTCTCCCCGCTTGTGCAAGATATCCTGCTACAATGAAAATCGTATTATCAACTGTTAGTGTGAGAACTAGTCCTAGCGAATACTAAACATTTAGCTCCACTCTACGACTTTTCTTTTTTTTTAAGTGCCAGGCTCCAAGCCAGGCTTGTTGCCATTACTTCATGTTACAATATTGTTGTGCTCATTCTCAAACAGCTTTTATTTACTGTTTTCTACAGGTACTCAACTAAATCATCGAACTATGCCAACAGACAGACGTCCTGTAAACGATTATTTTTTTCTTTTTTTTTTTTTTGTCTGATTTTGTTGATGATTCAGTTAAGGTCCTTTTATGAAATAAGGCTTTGCCATGTTGGCGTCCCTCTCTGAAGGAGATGTGGCGATGAATTGGTGTAGTGAAGCACCTTTTCCAAGGGCAGAAGAATAAATATCAGGCTCTGAATCCTTGCCACCACGTCAGCACACATCTTGCCTGCTACTGAAAAGCAATTGTTTTATTTTAAAGTCCCCACTCCAAGACAAGCTCTTATTTCAAATTAAACTTCCAAGGTCTCAGAGTCATTTATTTGTGTCAAAGAGGAACAGGAGGAAATTCAGGGTAACAGCGATAAATCCTTAGTGAACATAAAAGATGACAATGACTTTTTGCGGCATTTTCTGAGATGATAGTTTGGTGTTGCTTGTTCACTGGCTGAGGATAAGAAATATCCAAGATGGTCTTGTTCCTTTCAAACGCTTCAGATGCAGAACTAACTGCACAGACGGGGGATGAGGGGGTGGCTTTGACTCGAAGTGTGTCCTTTTCAGGTACAAAAGACACTTATGTGTTATGTGTCATTGCAGGAACTGTAGGTCCTAAAGCCACCAGATGATGTTGATTCACTTATAACCAGTTTCTTGGTGTGGAGTCGACATTAATGGTGGACTGACTTTGGCAACAAAAAAAAAAAATTCTCCCAGCACCCCGGAGACCCCAACACAGCACTGACTGAAAACAAAGATGTTATTAGCTAGCTTAGTCACTATCTTCCTCCTGCACTACACCTCCCATGGCACCACTCTCTCCAATCAAGGCAGCTTATTTGTGCCATTATTTATTTATTTCTTTATTTATTATTGCATTTCTTTTCTCTTCTTTTTCCAAGAAAAACACACCCTAAAAGGATTACGTTGTTCAGGAGAAGTAAAATAATTATCAATGCTTCTGCTGCTCTAATTTGCCATGCATTCTTTTTTTTTTTCGGCAATGCAGACCTTATTATTAAGCGGCGTGTTTGAAATTTGAACGGAACACTGGATTTTGTTCAGCTGATAATGTTTGTCTAACAGGCTAATGGCTCAAAAAGAAAGGAGAATGTTCTTTTCAGGGTTCGCTCTCCACAGAGAATTAGCTACATGCAAAGGATGAGCACAGTGAAGTCATCTATCGTTTTAGACAAACAGAGCATGAAGAAACCTTAAAATGAAAAGGTGTGTGTGTGTGGGGAGGTGACAAAACAAAGGCTTATTTTACAAAGGGGCATTATCGTGATCAATAAAGTACAGAAAGTGCCATGTTTGGCTGCAGGAGGCATATGCAATTGCCAAAATAAAGCAAATCCCCCCACCTTCAGTGTGTTGGACAAAGCAGATACGATTGCTTTGAGGGCCTATATTCAGGTTCTTTCAGTTTCTGAACAACGAAGTGGGTAGCACGGCAAATTAATTTAAAGGATTGCCAAGACACGATCGACACTCGTACAGACTGCAGGCATTGTGACAATCATTTACATAAACACTGCCAAGCACAAAACCTCATGTCCTATTTTAAATGTGCCTGTTTTTTTTAAATCATGCAAACACATTTCGATTTGTTTTTCCGATCTCACGTGACAGATTGGAAGAAGGAGCAGCAGCAGCAGCAGACTGCTGACTCATTTTAGAATCATGATAAACACAATTTAAAATCCAAAAGTGCATTTGATTTTCATCATCACACATTGCTGCTAGACAGCTGCTGAACTATTGACTTTTTGACTGTTTACTAGTTGCTATGCAAATGCAAAGCTGTAGCTTACAGTTGGGCCTATCATATGGGTTTAGGCCAAACATTGCGGTCCAACATATTCCATGTGTCTGTTGTTGGAAACTCAAATTCTCTGCAAAAGAGGCCTTACTGATGCACTGAAAAAACTCTTCAGTAAGTATGCATTCACTATCATTCCCTCCACTGCTAGCACAGACTCTCTCTCTCTCTCTCTCTCTCTCTCTCTCTCTCTCTCTCTCTCTCTCT
>CM029366.1:15518239-15544859 GCA_017165825.1 Hepsetus odoe | reverse complement strand
GAGAGAGAGAGAGAGAGAGAGAGAGAGAGAGAGAGAGAGAGAGAGACCAGGAGTGTAGAGTGAAGCTTTTCTCCTGTAGATGTGGGCATCGTTCCCTCTTGGATGTTGGTACAGAAATAGATGGCAGTAGATCAGTAGTCATTCATCATATCTGCTCAGTTGGGCCTATTCTCCTTCACCTTTGCCACCATAGGTTCAAAAACAGACATTCAGTAAGTTCTTGCTTCAAAGTAGCTGCATAAAAAGGGAAACACCAGGTGATCCAAAATCACTGTCAAATGCAGAAAAGTGGTTAAAATACATGCAAGTGACTGAAAGAGATTTATATGTTGAGATGAATTTACAATCATATATTTCACTTAACAGAAGTAATACATGAGTTCCAGTTTGACAGAGTTCTTAAGATAAATAGATACGCCCAATTTCAGATGACAAAGAAAAAGTGCCATTAGAGAAGGTTTTCTTTCAGACAAGTCATCTGTAGGTCATGGCTTTAAAACATATTATGTGCTATTCCAAATTTGTGCAGAAATTATGGCACTGCGGCACCTTTTTTCCACTTTCCCATTTGAAAAAAAATGAAATGGTGTCAAACATGTGCCATGTACCCCACACCCAGTGGGCTGAGAACGGAGAAAGGCCAAAAATCCCTCACAATCACCCTCTGACCACATCTCTTCTGGCTGGCTCTACACTCCCAGAGTGGCACAGAAAACATGCCGTCAGAGAAAGGCCTACACAGCCAGCTCTCTGTATAACAAGAGACCTTTGGCTGCGCTTCCTTTGAGTGACTGGACTGGAATTGTGGCTCTGCCATGAAGAGCAGTGACATTTGCCTGCGTTGTTGTTTTTAATGGCCGGGGCTGAGGAGTGGTTACAGGCTCTTTTTTCAGTAGGCCGCATGCTCTTCAGATAAGCTGACGCGCATGCTTTAGGAGGCACCCCTCACACAGGCGGATAAGACAAGGGCTTGAGATACGCTGAGCACAGCCGAGCTGGCTGGGGGTGATATATTGTTAGGTGAGTGTTGGGAGATTAGCGCACGTAGAGGCCCGCTGCCATTTGCGTTTTTATCTTGCTGCGAAACTCGGCATCCTCTCAGCTTTGTTTGACAGTGGTGAACACACAGAGCGGGGAAGGCTTGCCTTGTGAGAGTGTATGTGAGTGTGTGTGTGTGTGTGTGTGTGTGCGTGTGTTACTTTTGGCGTTGGCTGTAAGTATGTCAAGTTAGGCAAGTTTACATTTCCAGCAATGCCTAGTGGAGTCAAGAGAGGATCCACAACAGGTATCAGTAACAGAGGAAGATGGGAAAAAGAAAAAGAAAGAGAGAAAGGAAGAGACTATTAAAGGACAATTCAGAAAGATTCAGGAAGAAAAGGAGAAACATGGAAATAAAATAAATAAACAGTTTGACCTTCTGATTCCCCCAATTTCTGCTGGCCGCCGCTCCTCCTTGCCCCTCTCTTCTCCTGTCTTGCCCTCATCCCTGTGTGGGTCCAATCCTTTTTTGAGGGATAAATAGCATTGCCATGCTTTAATAGCCCCAGTCCCAAACAGCCGGCCAAGAGAAATAAAAGGAACTTTCTCCATTTATCTCTGGGAGAAAGGAGTTCCTATTAGGGTCCCCATAGCCACAGGGTCTTTCCCTCCCAGCCTGCGCAGCTTTGGAGATTGCCTGCTTGCTTTAAGATGCTATTGAGTGCTCACCAGGACAATTACACGGTAAGACACCCCCCCCCCCCCCACCCCCACCCATACATACACACAAACACACACACACCTACACACAACCTAGTATTCCTGTAGCTCCATCCTCGGCAGAGTTGCAGTAGATGCTAGTGGTGATAAAGCTGAATGAGTGTGTGTGTGTGTGTTTGTGTGTGTTTGTGTGTGCGTGTGTGCGTGTGTGTGTGTGCATGTGTGCATGTGTGCGTGTGTGTGTGTGTGTGTGTGTGTGTGTGTGTGTGTGTGTGTGCATGTGTGTGTGTGTGTGAAGGAGGGAGGAAGGGAGGTACAACACTATGGGGGCAAAGTGATAATGGTGCACTGAATGGTTTGGAATAAAGTATCATGGCAAAGCGCCTAGAGTCAGACACCCAGGGTAGTAATGCAAATGGTTTTCACCCCACCTCTCCGTCTGGCATAATGATAGCCCTCCAAACAGTATGTATGATGAAACAGAGCGAGGGAGATATATAAATAAAAATAGCACACCTTCACTGAAAATGACTTTATGTTGCCTTTGGGGATCTTCAGACACACCTTTGTACTTTCCCTGTAGGCTCCCGCTATTCCTCCCTCTCTCTCTCTCTGTATGACTTTTTTTTTTCATTTGATAAGGCACAAAGTAGATATTTCTGTGAGAAGCAATACAGTCTGGTGAAAAGAGAGAGTAGTGAGGTTTAAACAGGCCTAACCTCACGCGTACCATGTCAATCTCATTTCAGCTGGTTCAACAGATCAAGATGCTTATTTCTACGCAAAGAAAGAGAGAAATGAATAAAAAGAGGACTTTCTCACATTGATCTTGGAGGGCCTCAAAATCTTTGGTGTGGAGAAAGAGGAAGGAGGTTTAGGAACTGCACTGATGTATTTTCTTGGATTTATCTTTTTTTTTTTGTTTGTTTTTTTGCTTATGTTAAACACGCACTGTACTATGTCCCATATTCATTGGGGGCAAAGCTGACAAACTGCTATACCACTCCACATTACCATTTCCATTTCTTACGTCTCTGCTGGATTGGTCTTTTTCATTTATGAATAGATCAGTAAAATATCCCTTTGCTCTGTTTGTCTGCTGAATGAACGGTCCTCAATGGAGTGTAGCTTCTTTCTCAGCCAACACTGTATAATCACAGACACTCAATATTTACACAAGATCCACAAAGTGATTCCCTAAATCACCAAAATTTCTAAATTTTAATACAAACATTCAACAAATGCACTTAAAAAAGAGTAAGGCACAATTTCATAATAAAAACAATTATGAATACAGTATAAAGTATTATTCCATTGTGCTAGTTTTAAACTTAATTGTTTGTGTAATTTTTAGTAACCCATAACTATCAAGGATGTTAATAGGAGGATTAATTTTATACACTTATATCATATTCTTATTATATTCCCAAACAATGAAAAGGGTCCCACACATTATAACATATTTCTGAAGTGTCTCTGGGGACATTTATTAGATGCTATTCTTGGCAGATGATATTGTTTTTTTTGTATTATTTTAATTTCACGTAAGATGAAACAATAATAGAAAAAATAGCAATTCTGCCTTCTGAGGCATCTTGACATTGGAAGCTGTGGTACTAGCTTCCCTGGAAGTTTATGGTATGAAATGTTGCATCTTTTTCTTTAACAATTATAAATAAATCAACAGCTGTAAAGTTCAAAAGGCGTGCATTTGAGGACACCAGGAAACAACATGACATCAGCAACTTCATTATAGCAGAAAAGATTTGGTGCAACTCCACTGAGAGGTGCATGATCATTTTGTGGGTTTTTAACCCTGATTGATATTGCCTTTTGCTATAATTAGGTTTGGCTGAAGATGTTTCTGATGATCGGCAAATATCAGCTAGTCACCGTCATTTGATATGGCAGTGCCATTATTTTGTTTAATGATGGGCTTCATATAATGTAGTAAAATGTAGTTTTTTAGTTTTTTCAATCCTTTTGCCATTGGGAGTAAAATATTTCTAGATATTTCTTTAATATCCTTAAATTCTTTAATGATCTAAATATAGAGCAGATATGAGGGATATTTTGTTTGAAGCTGATGGCATGCCAAAAATTAACTTAAGCACCCACACAGTGGCTTGAATATTTTTTCTAGTCCTCTAAGGAGCTGAGGTTGCCACTTTCACTTGGACAAAAATGGCCACCTCTTTTTCTCCTACAGTGGCTTTGTAATAGGCTTCCCAGAGCCCTAATATCTTCACAAAGTTTCCTAAGGGTGCCTTTTAGCTGGGCGGTGCTAAGTGCTCTTTGCTGCCTGTGATAGGCCAGTGTGCTGAGCAGGTTTTGGCGATAGCAGCTCTCTGGTGGCACAGCTTCTCTCCCAGGTCTCTCTCTGGCAGAAAGCGAAAGAAAGGGAATAAAAAAGGGGCTAGGAGAGAAAGGAAAAGAGGCAGGAGGGAATTGACACAGAGCTTGGCTACATGCCAGAGCTGGCCTCTTCGCGTCTAATGTACTAGCGGGGATTTATTTAAACAGGGAGAAGAGAGGACAGCTTCACAGCGCCAGATTAATTCCGCTTTTTTATTCAGAAAATAAAAGAGACTTTGAATTATTAAGAGATAGCGGGATTAGGAGCCTCTCTTTCCAACCCCAATCTACACTCCTTTTAATTTCCACTTCATTAGAATTCTTTTTGAAGTATTTTAATGTGGACAAAGGGAGAGAAAGAGAGAGAAAGCAGAAAATATTAAATATCAGTTAAACTGTATTAGACATAAGCCCAAGCCTCTGTTCTCTCTCTCTCTCTCTCTCTCTCTCTCTCTCTCTCTCTCTCTCTCTCTCTCTCTCTCTGCTTCTTGCTCTTTCTCTTTTTTTTTCCACAGTCATATTGATCCTACCCTCTTGCTTCTCAATTATCAACTTTTATTATAGGTTCAACCAAGTGCAGAAAGGCAGATTTTGAAATGAGACGGCTTCTATCTGTCTATTCATCCACAGGGCTCGGGGGCCTATAGAAGGGATCTTCCTCGTGTTCTGCTTACACTCCCTCCCCACTGCTTAAACCCTTTCAGATCCATCAGTCAGACCCAAAATGCACCAGGGCTGCGGGGTCAAAACAGTCCATGAAAATACCCCCCCAGGGTCAAAGGTCAGGAGAGGGAAGGCTTTCCTGCAGCAATGTTTCTAATTGAGCATCAGTGTTGCTTTCCTTATCAAAACCAAAAGTGATTGTTGGTTAAAGGGGTGGGGGTGGTGGTTGGGGCTGTAATGTGACACATCCAGGCAGCATCTGTTGAAAGATGGCTGTTGGTGCTCCGACAGTTTGATGGCAAGGCTTTTTTCCCCTCCACTTCCTCCCCCCACCCCTCCTCGCTCCTGTTCTTTCTTCTAAGCGGTTTTGGAATTGTTACTTTTCTTCACATGATTGGTGATATCAGTGGCGTGGGCTGTGTGCCCTCTCCAGCTCCCAGCAGCGGCTAAAATGTGATTGTGGTTTGGGGATTCTCTCTCTCTGTCAGGCGACCGCTTCCTAATCTCTGCCAGCGCTTTGTGTGGGGGGATTACCACTAAAAGTGTTAGCGCATATTTACAACTTCTCCAGTAAACTCACAACAGCCACTCCTGCTGAAGCGGCCCAGCCGCCACGGCTTAGCCACGTTTAGCATATGTAATCAAGCCTGGCTTTCTAAACAAGTGTATCTGAAGGACTATGTGTGTGTATTTAGTCTCACTAAAAGGAGAAAAGCTGTTTGACCTGGCAATTTAAACACTACAGTTGAGACACTGGATTACCTGTGCAAATTGGAGATGTTTGTAGGTCTCATGCGTTGGGTGTGTTTGTGTGTAAAGGAGATACCATTCTCCTGGGGCAGATTCCACATACCTTGAGATACTTGTGATTCCACATACATTGAAGCTCCAGCTGGAATTTGCCCAATATGGTCTATAATGGGTGTAGAGGTTGGATGATTTATGACCGAATAATGTAAACCTGATAAAAATACTTTGTGGTGGCGATGTACTTCAAGGTTCTTAATCAGGGAATAATTTTTGCCTGTGTTAAACTTCATTAATTTCTATATATTTTCATTTTAATATACGTGCATTGTCTCATTGGTCTGAAACACAGCAACTCCTCACTCTGCTTCTCATTCTGTCCCTGGTCATCATTGTGGATAAAGGCTTTTGTGTGCAGTTTAGCAGTTGGAGTCTATAATGTGATTTGTGGAGTGGATTGCTCACTCTTTTAGGATCATGGGCAAACAGTGGCAAAGAGCGATCAGGCAGTTGGGTCCTGCTGTAGCATCTGCAGCTTATCAGTGCATCAGGACGCTAGTGTGTGATTTAGAGCCTGACGAGGTGGCCCTTGTGTTGGCCTGTTGTCATTGAAATAAAGCTGGGGCCCCCGTCCCCCTTTCGACTCCCTTCGTCTGCCCAGAACAAGTGTATCTTCAGAAACACGCTGGCCTCTTATGGTAATGATGGCGTGTGTGTGTGCAAGTGTGTTTTGGGGTTTCCCTCTAGGGTATTTGGAGTCTGGTCTCTTTTTTGATGTACATGTTGAAGATCAGAAAGGCTACGAAAACCATTGCTCACCAGGCTAGGTTAGTCTCGTCTAGCTAACCTTATAACTATTGCAATAAAAAGCAAAATAAAGCAGAAATAAACGATAGAAAAAAGATTCCTTCATTTAGTTTCACATATCATTTAATTAAAACATTATTTTCCTACAGACATTGGAAGTTAAAATGAAAATATTATATTACCTTAAACCGTGTAATAGTTTTAAAGGGTTCAAACATAAAAAGCAACATTATTTTACAATGAATGAGATTTATGATATATTAGACAGTAAGTGAACAGTCCATTGAGTTAGAGGATCTATGAAATGTCAAGGCTTATGGGGGTGCACCTGGTCAGCAATGATGTGAGTTGGGACAGATCACAAATCAGTGACAGGGTAATTTAAACAATACTGGCAATGAAGAGTTTCCCACCTGGACTGAGCCAAAAATTTCACATTTTTAATTGCAGGCTACAGGATGGATGTGACAGATTGCTCTGCATCCTGCTGAATGTGGGGCAGTTAATCCATGCTAATCTATTTCCACTCTTGAAGGTGATTGCAGTGGTCAGTGATTGCACAGGCTCCAGAACTTGAATTTGTACCAATGGAAGAAGACCACTTTGCCCAATGAGTTTTATTAATACTGGACGGTCAAGCGTCTGCACACTGGTGGTCATAATATTTTGGTTCATTATTATATCTAATAACTATTGTAGAATGTTACATAAGTCCTTTATTTATATATTAAAAGAAAAAAAGAAACCTGCTATGCCTCTGACCAATTTGTTCTTTTCATTTCCACAAAATCACAAACTACAGGCTTCTTTGCAAAGGGGAAATAATTTTTTATCATACGTCTTTGCACAAACTATTATGTCAGGCGGTCTTATGGCATTTCTGAGATTTTATTTCATTCGTCACAAAAATGTTGGGTAAAAACTGACAACCATAGCCTGAGCCCTAAATGGGAAGTCATCCAGTATCTGATGCTAACAACAGCCTGCAGATGGGAGGCGGGGGGCAGGTGTCATCTTCCTGATGAGAGAAATTTCAGGCTCATAATCTGGTGCTATGTGCACCCCCTAAACAGATGTTGAGAGATGTGCAGAGGACAAAATGAAGGTGTTTAGCATCAATTTTTAAAGCAAGAATGTTCATGCTAATGTTAAAACATATTTGTACTTCCTTTAGTAGCTACACCAGAACTGTCATCCTGAAAGTCCTCTAGAAGGTGCAGAGAGATGCCTGCAGTTTATGAGAATGATGAGAGAAAAGGAAGGGGAGAGAATAAGACACAGAACAATGTCAAACTCTGTTTGAAAAGAGAATACCTGATAAACATCATCTATTTAAACAAACCTAATGCTTGACTGCTTGTCGTGGGCTGCATTTCATACATAAAATATGTTCCGTCACTGATATTGGTGCTTATCGGCAGCGGGAGAGGCAGAGGCGGGCTGTGGGAGGCTGGGTGGGGAGTGCTGGGCTGTTTGTGCACGATGATTGAGGCCCCAGAGCTGGAGATGCACCACTGATAACTGTCTGTCTGTCTGTCAGAGTAGCAGGCAGGAGGTGCATGTGTGTGTATGTGTGTTTAAATAAGGAAAGAGGATAGAGACATGGATAGAGATTGAGCAGAGAGACGAAATGTAAAAGAGGAGGTTCAACTATAGTTGGACACCCAGCTGAAGTGAATACAGGAAGCCATAAGGTTTCGGAAGGTCTGTATACCCTGACAGAGAGGGGAAACTCCCTTGTCATCCTGCCCTGCCGTCAAGTCTGATCAAGTCTGACCCCCTCCCAAAGGAATATTCCCACAATACAAACCATTAAAGACTGACTGTGTGCAGGTCATTGGTCATGGACTGCATTACAGGGGCTGGGAAATGGGGTGCAAGGGGCTGTGGACTGTGAACTTTCCTTTTTTTACATAAACCACAGAACATTCACTAGCCTACTAATGTATCCAAGTACACTTAGCCACTCACATACATTGATACCCTGCCCATTATGTTGCATGGAGACACTTGTGACTTACAGCACTACTGGGTGTACCTGTATGACAATCAATGAAAATAAAATAAATTTTACTTGACCCCAGCTTCTTTGTTATTGATTTGCAGTGATCTGAATCTTACCAATCAGACTGCAGGAAGTAACAAACTATCATAGTGGGGGAGCAGATTGAATGCATTATATT
Organism: Hepsetus odoe; assembly: GCA_017165825.1. Taxonomy (NCBI): domain Eukaryota; kingdom Metazoa; phylum Chordata; class Actinopteri; order Characiformes; family Hepsetidae; genus Hepsetus; species Hepsetus odoe. The sequence goes on along the minus strand of CM029366.1, from coordinate 15,536,406 downwards.
GTTTGGTTAGCAGTGCATAGACTACAGCTTGTGATTGTTATGAAACAAATATATGAAAGTTCATAAAGCCTTTACATATTTCTTTTAATTAAAGTAGATACAACATGTTATTGCAATATCTTGTCTATTGCAGTTGGAACCTGTTTTGGATTGCATTTTATTTTTGGATGTCAGCATTTTATTCCAAGAAGACTGATGTGAGTGTTGCATGGAAATGAAAGACATCTGGAATTGCTGCTAACATGAGCAAGCATGGCGAAATCTAGCAGCGGACACTGAAAATGAAAGTTGCATAAACAATGGAGTAAATGGTACATCGGCACTCCTAGTTCTAAGTACACAGGAAGTAACATGCTTTTGCTTTCCCAATTTTTATTTGAGTGAAACCTTGACTTTCTTTGCAAATCATTCATTTCATCAGTTTTACAAAATGATATTTTTCTTGTAATTTAAACCTCTTTTAAAACAAAGTGCCACTTGATAATGAGATGCCTGATTCTTTGCTTTGAACATTCACTGTGCAATGTCTAGGCCAAAGTTTTAAGGATTTATTTGTTAATTCATTTGCATATTAAGTTAGTTGGTAGACCATATGTTAAAGAACATTGTCCAGTATGTGGTGTCTTTTTTTGGGTTTTTTTTTTGTGACACTAGGATTTTTGTCAGCGTTGGCACATGAAAAATGGAAGTACACAAATAAGATAACTAAATTTTGCATCTTTCATTTTGAAAGGGGTTGATGAATGTGAAATATGCAGTTCTCAAAGAGAGATGTTAATTTAACAAGATATGCCAACTAGACAGTATGTTTTTTATGGCAGTTTATAGTATTATTTTAAAATGTAATGATTAATTTTATAGCAATTAATGTTATTACATGAACCTATTACAAGTACACTGCCTAATGCCCTTTGAGACAAGGCTTAAGACAAAGAGCTTTTCTCTCTGGACCAACATCAGAACACGTTTGGTTCATTGGAAGTTTTGGAAAGTAAATAAGTCATTGTAGACATTGTTCACCTTAGTTCAGTCAATAGCATTTAAAGGACATCTTTGGTGATTGGTTTCTCTACATTGTACTCTTTCCCTTCAGATGACTATACATGAGTTTTAACATCTCTAAAAATAATAAACAATTAATGTCCTTGTCAAACTTAACACAGTTAACATGAACTTAGTGTCGGCTCCTTCAAATTCCTTATGTCCCTCAGGCTTCCCCCTATAAACAGTGCTTTAATTTCATAAATCACAGTATATATATTTCAATATATATATATATATATTTCAAAGTATTGAGAATATTGTATCGTTGGTCCTCCAGTGAATCCCAAGGCATCAGCCCTAAGAAGATGAAGCGTTGTGTACACACAGAGGGGAGTCATGCGAGGGTCAGGGAAAGCTAGTCATAAAGGTGGAGTATAATAGACCTGGGTGTTGGAGAATAGAGAGAGGAGGTGCACATGTCTGTGACCTTCGCTCTCCCATCCTTTCTTCACTCACAGCTTGGCCTATTCGGAGCTCCTCTCCTCATTATGGATGTGACCATGGCACTGGAGTCCAGCAGCTGATGAATGGCCAGGCAGGTGGGTTATAATACACACACACACTGAAGGCCAAGGCTCAGGGAGCCTCAGAGATGACCCGCAGCTGGCTGAAGTGTTTCAGGCAGACGGACATGACCCCAATGCAGCCTTGACCCCACTGCAAAGAAGAGAGCAGGCAGTATGTTTGCAAGCATGTGCACACACGTACTTCAAGAACAGGTATTCATGCATTCATTAAAACAGTCATTTTTTTATTCGCTCATTTGTTAATTTGTCCATTTATTCATTCGTTCGGTCCTTATGTCATTATATCACTTTCATAGGTGCCCATTTTTCTCTTTAGAAAGTGAAGGTTAAGTGGATTTTTGTCATTGTGAATAAACCACAGCAAACAGTGCACGGCAATAAAATGGTTCCCCTATATTTAACCGATTCATCAATTCATCCAGCACCCAGGGAACGGTGTTGGGTACGGTACCTTAATCAAGGGTACTTTAATGAAACCTCCTGTTGCGATACAACCAGCATTCTTCTGATCAGGTGTTCAAGGGCCTAACCACCAGGCCACCACTGCCCTACTTAGTTCATAGATTCTGTTTTTGAGTAATTAATACTTATTTAAATAGAAAATAGCTTAACTTACACAGAAACTAGGAATAAAATATTTACATTAAAAATTGTTAGCAATGGATAATCTCTCAGTAGAGCCCATCACCAATCTTGAATCTCTCCCAATATCTCAATATTTATAAGGAAAAAAGGGGCAGAAGAATAGCTCAAGTTGTTTTGTATTTCAGACTGGACAGTACATATGTTGATATGAGACAAAGAGACAGGTAGATTCTAAATATAATATTGCTGTCCCAGACATTTAGAAAATTTCATTCTTCATTTAGAAAATTTCAAAATAGTAACAAAACTGTGTCAAATATCGTTTTTTCTTTTGATTTGGTACAGACGTCTCTTTCCCGGCCTCTGGTCAGTCTTTTATAATGTGAGGATTCAATACATTGGCATGTTTTCCGTATAGATACAGTTCCATATAGACTATTTGAGGAGTACATTAGTTTTCAGGAAAACATTTGAAGAAACAAGTCTTTCAAAATCCTGAATACGATTTAACTTTAGAAAACAATTCATTGTCCTAAATAGGGGATAACTGCAGTAATTCAAGCATAGTATGGATATGCTTTATTCTGTCATAACACTTTTAATGCTCTTTTTTCTTGATTTGGTTTAGTATATAACTATTTCTTATCTACATTATAATGGATTTTTTGAAGATATTTGCTTTAAACATACAGTTGAAAATTTCCAAATGATTTATTCTGATTTGTCCAGTTTGTGTTATAAATTGATGATGTAAATAATGTTAGACAGGTAAGTGCACTCTCTGTATCTTCAGTTGTACTTGAATGCTGTAATCATGTAAGTCTAATTGTGCTAAATAGCCATTCATTCAATCATTCATTCATTCATTCATTCATTCATTCATTCATTCATTCATTCATTCTCAGAACATTTTTCTCTCAGTCTCACACTCATTTTGTGTGTGTGCGTGTGTGTGTTTGTGTGTATGTGTGTAAGCATTTAGACGGCTGGCAGCAGGGGGTCTTCCACCTGGCCTGCATAAGGCAGACTGATACATAAACAGGATTATCAGCCGGGAGAAGGTGTGCATGAGGCAGGGCGCTGCAGAGCCGAAAAATTCCATTTGTCAGATCACTGGCTTTCATGAATACTTAAAGAATGGAAAAATACACTGCTGCCTCTCATAGACTAATTACACTTGTAAAGACACGGAGGATATATGACTTGAATATACAAACACTTCATAGGAGAGAAGCAGTGTTTTTGCCATTTAGCTCACAAATTGTCATATAGTTTCCTAAAAGATGTAGCACCTTGGTAAAACCAAGGGATAAATTCATATATGCTGAAGCTAAAGCACTGCCGAATATCTATAGTTGGGAGGGGATGTGACAAGGAAATGTTTAAAGCGGTGTCTTGAAGAATCTCCAAGGATTGTAGGGAACATGAGAAAAGGTTGATAAATTCATCAGATGTCTCAAATTTTCAATGAAAACAAAACTGCTTTTTGGTATGAAATCACATTTCTAACAATGCTTTGAGGATCGTAGCCTCTCTCTGTCTCTCTCTATCTTTCTCTCGCTCTCTCCCTGCCCCGTCTAACTTATACAATGTGCCAAAAAACAGTCGGATGGGTTTAAAGGATGTATAAACAACCTCATGCTGCTGTATTGGCAAGACATGCCAATTTTAGAGCCCCTTGCTAGAGAGAGGGGAGATGGACACCTGTATGATAGTGAATCAACAAAACAAACAATAACACACGCTAAAGAGCCATCCATCCAAGAGAGCAACTTTTTTATTTCGGATAATAATGGATAATTATTTATGTATAATAATGAAAATTCTTTATTGATATTATTTTTCCCCAACATCAGGTCAAAGAGGTGTCCGTTGTCGAGTGCTTCTGATAAATAAATAAATAAAGCTAAATACCTGATGGAGATAAGAGAGCAGATTAAGAAAGAGATATTCGACACAATGTCACCCAATTACGATAAAGTCATAAAAAAAAGTGTGGGAATTGATGTATTGGCCACTCAATACATCTCCATAAAGTATGTGAACCTTGCTGTGACATTCATATATTTTCGATGCATTTTTGGCATTGTTGTTCTATTTCAATAGGAAAGGTCTAAAGATGATTTAGATCAGATATGAAGTGAATGCAAACCTTCTGCTTAAATAAAAAAATCAATGTACCTCCTAAGCTTCGGCATGTAATTATATTTGTGATTAGTATTGATCATGAGCTGGACTGTCCAAGGTCGCTATATCATAGTTAAAACAATTCTTGAATACAAACATCAAACTGGAGATGTCTTTGAATCCCTCTATTCAGAGTGAGTCCTTATTCCATGAGAACTCATTCCTTGTGTGACAAGATTTCTAATAGTAATAGGTTTTTGACCTTGTCTTAAATAAGTGTGCTGCTGCTGGTTTGTGAATATGGCTCACTTAAAAATTTGTAAAAAATACAAATTTTAACATGGTTTTAGAGCTTTTCCTACTCATTCTTCCACCATATTCACTCCATAAGTGTTTTAAATGATTTTCAAGTCTAGAATGAAATTTGGTTTGAATCTTGGTGTTGGTGGAGAATTCAATAATGCAATGACATCCTGTAATGTAGAAGCAGTTACCTAAAATCTCATTAAACACACACACACATATGTGTGAGTGTATATCAGTATTTTACATGATTGTAGTCAATGGAGTCCATCCCAGCTCACACAGGGCAAAGGACAGGGGACACACCCTGGACAGGTCGCCAGCCCATCGCAGGGAGGAGCGTGACAGGGACGGCACCTTGCTCAAGGGTACCTCAGGGCAACCTATTGTGAAGGGGTTCAAACCCCCGATCCTCCGATCATGCGGCCAACGCCCTAAACACTAGGCCACCGCTGCCCCATTATTATTATTATTATTATTATTATTATTATTATTATTTTGAAAGCATATTAAAGGAAAATGTGCAATAATGTTTACACAGGCAACAGAGTCTGTGATGAGTTTGTCATTGCAATAGGCTAAAATAAGCATATGTCAAATATCTGTGTCCTCTTTCACTTTCACTTTTCACTTTCACTCTCAGCAGAGGATGTGAACTAAATTACCCAAAAATCAACAAATGCATTTTGCATCAGTGTTCCAAACACATAAGGATAAGATGAAATTTTCTGCAATTAAAATAAATGTTTTACCAGTGAAATAAATTCTTCAGCTGCCCATCAAATAGGGCACTGTTAATTTTTGTCAAAACGGGTATGATTGAGGGCTTGGGCATATACACTTCCTGCCTTTGCAAGCCTGTAGTCACTCTGGACCAAAAGAATGAATGTAATATGTTTTGTGCACAGGTCCATGTGAGTACACGTGTTCTCTGAAATCAGGTTTGTGTACTTTGGTGTATATGTGTGTATTTCCCATGTCCTCCAAGGTGGTTAGTGCAGCTTCTCTGCCGGAGGCAAAAGTGAAGGCTGAGATCAGTTAGATGTGTGAGTGATCTATAGTTTTTACTGAGGCAGATTGTCTGTGAGCTCAGAGAGATTAGTAGCATCTGGGGCTTTAAAGAACGTGGCAAATTGTGGCCTTTCTTTAGGGTGGGTGATAAGGCCTTAAATGAAGGGAGCCTCCTTATCAGCCCACTGCTAGCCATAAATCACACAAGCCTGCTCCCTGCTGCTACCCCTGGTGGTTCCTATCTGCATGCTGAGCCCGACATTACCTACAACAAGAACACACACACACACTCCTGCACCCACATTGCTCCTCAATACACACGTAGGCAGCATGAGAACCAGTGCCTATGTGCTTCTGTTTCTTCTTCTTATCCTTTTCCCTGTTTCTCTGTGTGCATGTATAAGTGCGTTTGATTCTTTAGCCTTCAAAGAAGAGAACTGTATTCCATTGGAGAGCGATCAAACTTTAATCCAGAAAAAAACACCAACACTTTAGTACCAATTCAAATGAACAGAATGAGAAAACAACATTTAATGGGATATTGTCCCCCTTTTGTCTCCCTTAAACTAAAAGGAAAATAAAGAGGATAGCATGAGCTTTAATGAGCTTGTGTAAGTGATTCACTTGTTTAATTATTTCTCTCTCTTTCTTCACCCTCAGTAATTACAGTCAGCATTCGTTCATAGTTTAGTTGTCTTTGCGACTACTCCATGGCCCTTTGAATTCTATTCATCATTTCTCTCGCGTTGTGTATGAGAGTGCTTCCACCACACACGCAAATCACTTTTCCATTCTTTATCAGCTTCCTGAACTCTCTAATGACAGGCTTTGTGCTGTTATTCACAATAACAGTGCAGATAGGAAAGGCAGTCCAGTTGTACTGTTTTTTCGACACTGAACGTCTAGGGGTGACTTGTAGTGACTAACTGAAGATGGATGGCTTAGCTTGACAGAACTGTTGCAGGTTGAATTGTGTGTTAGTATAGGCCTAGCTGGCAGCAGATTAGACCCTGTGCATTTATGTGTATGTAAATGAATGTGGACCTACTGTTTGTCTGGCCAGGCCAGAGCCTTTGAACAAGCAGCTTAAGATCATATCTGGCCAGCCGCTGCCTGCAGGTTGACTGTTGATTATTAGGTCAGTAGAATAAAAAGGAGGGGGTTGTTGACAAACAATTGCGGCTTTATTAAATTTTAATTATATGTTAAGCCAACACTCCCACTATACCAGTGAATCACATGCTTAAGAAACCTGTGGGCTTTAGTACCCCCTTTATCAAGGTCATGAGTCATCAGTCAGCAGCCGTTGACTCTTCAGCCCCCTAAATTGTGAGGGTCACTGGGCAGGCCATCTCAGCTATTTGTCTTCAGTCCCTCAATACTGTATTCCTGTTCATGATAAACTCAGAATGTTCCCTGTTAATACTGAATGGTGGTTTATTGAAATAGCTAATGGACTGTGTGCGTGGTAGTGATAGATTCTACATTACAATCACTTTAACCCATGGAACCAGGTTAACTCCATCAAATCCAACGTCTCACGATCAAGACTTTGGAGTAATTTACAGATATTTACATTTACAGTACATTTACAGTAATTCTTGATATTACCTGAACAGTTACGTGTCCATTCTTCTTTTTCTTTTGGGTGCACCCATCTCCATTTTTTTCTTTCTTTTAATCGGGGCATCTGTCTCCAGTCCGTATAGCACAGCTGGTCTCTCTACTGTCCTGTAAACCTTTCCTTTCACTCTTGCTGGTACCCGTCTGTCACAGATCACTCCTGCCATTCATCTCCACCCATTCCAACCTGCCTGAACTCTCTTCTTCACCTCTCTTCAACACTCCCAATTACTTAATCCAAGTATTTAAATTGCTCCACCTTTGTCACTCTACTTCTTGCATCTTAAGCACTCCACATTCCTCCCTTTTGTTCACACTCAGGTATTCTGCCTTTATCCTACTCACTTTTATTCCTCTCCTCTCTAGAGCATATTTCCATCTTTTCAGGTTCTCTTCAAGCTGCTCCCTACTGTTGCTACAGATCACAGTATCATCAGCAAACATAGTCCATGGGAACTCCTGTCTAAAGTAGTCCTTCAAACTGTCTATTACCATGGCAAACTAGAATGGGCTCACCCCTCTTCCTTGATGTAATCCAACCTCTACTTTAAATGCATCTGTAATTCCTACTGCAGACCTCACCACTGTCACACTACCCTCATACATATCCTACATACTCTCACATACATCGCTATAACACCTGACATCCTCATACAAAACTACCACTCCTCTCTTGGCACCCTGTCACATGCTTTCTCCAAGTCCACAACGGCACAGTGCAACATCTTCTGACCTTCTCTATACTTCTCCATCAACACCCTCAGAGCAAGCATTGCATCTGTAGTGCTTTTTCTCAGCAACCATGCTGCTGTTCATTAATCATCATCTCTTTTCTTAACCTAGCTTCCAAGACTCTTTCCCATAACTTCATGCTGATGGGGGATCATCTTTATCCTTCTATAGTTACAGCTTTGTGTATCAATTATTCTTGAAAATCAGTACTAGTACAATTATCCTCCACTCTTCAGACATACTCTTATTTTCCAAGATTGTGTTAAACAATTAGACCAATGGTAACAACAACTGAAACTCAACTGCAATCTCTTCTAAACACCTCCATACTTCCACAGGTGTGTCATCTGGCAGCCTTTCCTCTTCATCGCTGCCCTTACTTGCATCTTGCTTATTCACTGCACTACCTAGTTCACTATACTCACATCATCCAGTCTTCTTTCTCTCTTGTTCTCTTCATTCATCAGCCCCTCAAAGTACTATTTCCATCTGCTCAACATGTTCTGCTCTTTTGTGAGTATGTTAACATTTCCATCCTTTATCACCCTGTCCTGCTGCACACAGCTCTGTCTTTCTGTCTAGCCAACCGGTATAGGTCCTTTTCCCCCTCCAAAATAAAATGTAGCAATAAGTGGAAAACATTTTCCTTTGTCAAAGCTTGTTTTCTAACTTTGTATACCTTTATTGTTGGATGCTATGCAGCAATTTGCAATGCACTCAGCATTCAGTAAGATATAAATGATAAAGTGTATAATATTAATATTTCTTGATCAGTAGACTAATAAATAAATGTTCACCTTATGTTGGGTTTAGTTATTTGCAAACTTAATAAATGTTACAATTATTATTCAAAATGAGGGTTTTAAGACAGAAGAATATTTAAGAATGCAGAAAGAGCATCCAGTTAATTGGTCATTACAACTAACTGATCTATTGTTATATGGCCCAAAATGCATTCTTTTAGAGCAAGTAATAGGAAGTTGGACAAGCTTTAGTGAAAGGTAGCAAATATCTTATTAGCTTGATAAACTTAGGGCTTGCCTTCTGGTTTTTTCATAATCTTAAGTAGACTTTGTTATTGTACCTAATTAAACTTACCAGATTGAAAACAATAAATTTGTTGGATTGCTACTATTGTACTAACAGTGTTACCTTTTAACACACAGAAAATTATTGTTATTTTAACACCTCAAGTGTTGTTGGTTACAGTTTATCAATAGGTTTATGGTCATTTTAATTTGATTAATTTGAAAGCTAATTCCAGAACATTCTTAAATAATGAAAATCATGCAGAACAATATAGAACATTGCAAATATGGGTGAAAATACAGCTTGAATGATTGAGAATCTTCTAGAATGGTGTGAAAGTGCAGAACATTGTGGAATAATGAAAAGTTTCAAGAACGATGTGAATATGGGGAGAACTTTCCAGAATAGTAGAGGGTGTGGGCAATCAAGCACTGAATAAGGCAGAACATGTAAGGGTAGGTGGGTAAAGGAAAATGTATAGAAAAGTGTGAACAAAAGAGGGCACTCAAGAAAAGTGCAAACATTCAAGCATGGCTTTATAAATTAGCACAATTTTTTGTACAGTGTGAATATTGGGAAACATTAAAAACTGCATCAATGGGGCGAAACATTTTAGAACAGTGTACATGGTGAAGAATGTTCTAGAACAGTTTGAATGAAGGAGAGCATATTCAAAAAGAGTCTACCATGTGCAGAGAGCCTGACCAATTATACACTGCTGTGTCATTAATGGCTCAAGGTATGTATGAAAGGTCAGTGAAGCAACCATGCAGTTCAGTGAATCACAGCTACTTGTTTGTAGTATGTGTTTGATACAGTTATTGCTGTTGATGAACCTTTAATACTGATTTGAACCATTAAGGTCCTTTTCTGTTTTGCCGCCTATTATGGCCTTATCCTGTAAGTTTCACAACTGAAACGGACCCTCTGAATGGAGCACTGCCATATTCCCATTACCCCTCTCTCTAAAGCGAGATGAAACAAACCAGAGAGCAAGCAATTTCATTGTTCACTGATATCTTTAATTGTGATGAGAGAGGGGATTATGTAGATTTTGGTAAGCCCTCCTGACAAGATGTGTTTGAAAGCGAATGGGCCGTAGGACAGGAATATGTGTCAGTGTTTGGGGCTTAGCGAGACATCTCGGCTATAATAGGGTAATCCCAGAGTCAGGGGATCCCTTCTCTTTCCCCTCTGCCAAAAAGGAGATGTATACTGGTCGCCTATTGTGTTCCCTGGTCTCCATGCAAATGAGCAGGAAGAGCCTGGTACAGTGGCAAGTTAGCCTGTTCGCTAACTGCCCGTAAGCCTAAGCTGCTGTAAATAGCCCTTCTCCTCCCAGTCTTTGATGACAGTGTATGTAGTGAATAGGGAATAGTTCATGCGCGTATCTTTCTTTCATGCCACTACTGAAGTTTTAGTATCGTGCTTCCTGAGCATTTACATTGAAGACGAGGGTCATTGCATTGTAAACAGAGCCCCTGTGCATGTTCAAAGACCTGGTTAGAGATGCTAGAAAGAACATAGTTCTGCTGGGTCATGTCCCATTTTGTTGGCAATGATGTTCTGATCATATATTATAAGGCTGTGTCTGCACTGACCTTGCAGCAGTATGAATATTTCCTTGTGGAACATGCCATGACTGTGTGTAGCAAAGCTTCTGGAGAATGGCAGAGTTCGGACCAGGTTTATTTCCGGAGAATGGCAGAGGTCAATCTCTTGTTTGTTCTGTGTGATTCACCCAAGGATTTCTCCTTGTGTTTGGTGTTGGAGGAGGCAGGGAGGGAGGGAGGGATAGTGGGAAGGAGGGAGGAGAAAGGGAGGGATACGAATGGAACAGAGTGAAAAAAGAAGGCCGTGTGATTTGTATAAAGGATAAACAAAAAAGTAAAACTAATTACTGCTGGAGGTCAGCACTCCAAATGCATATTCAAAAGAGCGGGGCGTTGCAGTGAATTTATGGCGGTCACACTTATTTAGCGGCCTGAATAGGCAATTTCGCAGTGAATCTGGAGAGAAAGGGGAACATGAAAAGTTGTGAAGAATTGATGACGGACTCCTTGAGAGTGAGCAAAATAAAATTGACCATGAAATCTGTAGCCTGGAATTAAATTTGGTGGAAGAAGAGATGAAAAAAAGGAAGGGAGGGGAAAAAAAGGTGCGAGGTGTGACTTATAAAAATGGTTTTGTGCAAATACCAAGGTTAATTTGCACATCAGTTAAATAGATTATTAAATTTGAGAGGATTGGTTTAAAGGAAAGGAACTTTAATAGCTTGATATGTATCATTCAAAGTCACAGAGGAATGAATGCTTTGGCGGCTTGTAATTGGTAGCTATTCCTATGATTGAATGCCATTTCAAAGTGAATACTCTTCACAGCAAACATTTTTAGACCAATGGTAAACAATCTTTATATGTGAGTGGACTCAACAGATGCTAACAGTAGTGTGGATTTCTCTGGGCCAAATGAGACACAGAAGAACTATCATCTCCCTGTCTCAAGCTTTTGTAGAGAGCCATGCAACGTGGCCATGCAAATCACATGGCCATTTGTTGGTTTAAACCTCTTCACATCCTTCGATCAAAGTATCTATTGTAATTTTTGTTTTGTGCCCATAACAGCTTTGAAAAGATGAGCAAAGGACATTTTCTCTGGGAGTTTATAGCGTGAGTTGGTGCAAGTGATTAAACTTCTTTTCAGCTGTCTTTATTTTAGGACCTTTTATTTGCCACAGACCTCAACTCTATGGATTATTCAGTGGTTTTATTAAATTAGCTTTGCAATGACTGAATCTCACACAAATACCCTTATTCAGGTCTCCTCTCATCACTCATGTAGCTTAAGAATAACTCAGCCAGTTTGCTTTGTTTTCTGTGTAATTACTGAATACTATGCCTTAAGATGTAATGAGCTTGAAAAATTTAAAAGGCTTGATGGGAACTAATTATTTGATTATTTTTGTGAACTTACCGAGGTGTGGACACCTATATTTTCACTCGTGACCCCATACTGTCTGCCTCTGGGAAGATTGGAAGAAAGACCCCCAGAGGCCAAAAACGAACCCCAAGACTCAGATGATGGCAAAGTGAGGGAGCCAAACCCGGCCACCATTAAAATAGACGCACCAAAACCAATTGTAGAATATTAGCTAGGAAGTGACAAGGAGGAACTGACGAGGCTTTTTTCCTGGCAGATGGAGTTCCTCCAAACCGTGAAATTTGGATACTTGGCAACTAAGAAAACAATTCTTGCTGGTGTGCTGAACAGCCGACCCATTTGAGTGGAGAGACGGAGTGACTGTGAGAGATAGAGTGAGAGAGAGGGAGAGAAAGAGAGAGAGAAGAAAGTCTTCTTAATTGCCTTCGGTCACCCACACTGGCAAAATGGGTGCCACGCAGCTTAGAATGGAGGACCAGGCAAGAGGCGCAAAGGGCTGATAGATATTTTATCGCTCAAGTTAGCGGTTAATACATTTCCATTCCCCGAGTGAAATCTGTCACTCGAAAAAAATAAAGAGGGAGGCAAATTAAAGGGAGATAGAGAGAGACCAGTGAAGAAAAGAAGTTGAGTGGGTGACACAGTTTTAGAATGCCCTATCTTTTGACCATCCCCTCTTTTGGAAGGAATAAAGAAACTTTTTCTCCCCCCCTTCTTTTTTCTTTCCCTTTCTTTCTTTTCCTCTCCTGTCCTCCTATCTCTCACTGTCCTTTTCTAGTTGGGGGAAAGAAGAAAAAATTCTCATGAATGATGTATGTGCGTCTTGTTATCAGCAGCGATTTCTATAGACCCCAACGCATTCACCAAGACATTTGTGGCGTAATTGTTAATTTTAATGCCATAATGGCTTCAGATGGGAGCCCTGATTAGACATTTATTGCACAATTAAATGAAACATACTCAAAAATCACAAAAGGCTTCCGTAATTATTTCAGGCCATTAATAAAATGGGCATTAAATTATATTGGACACAAAAGAGAAGTGAAATAGATTTCCATTAGAGCAAAGGAGCCAGAGAGTGGGTAATAGATCCTGGCTGAATTCACTCAGAAATTAATTGTTGCCCGTCCTATTTCCACACACAGTGGAATAAATGAATGAGAAAGGGAAGGAAGAGAAGAAGGAGTTGGTGGCCAAGAGAGGGGGACAGGAGGGGTGGGGGTACATTAAGAACCCCTGATAAAACCCTTTTGTTTGACAGCCTACAATAGCCTCTAGATTCAAAAGAGGAGCAGGAGGAGGGAGGGAGTGGCAGAGGGAGAGAGTAAGAGAGAGAGAGAGAGACAGAGAGAGAGAGAGAGAGAGAGAGAGAGAGAGAGAGAGAGAGAGTGTGAGATGTGTATTGATTTCTAATATTTTTGGACACTGAGAGGCTACAGACTCCCTCAGCATTTGTCCTGGCAGTGGCAATTTGCTGCATCCAAAACTTTTTGTGTTGTCTTTGAATAAATACATCTGACACAGCTATGTGTAAAACACAGTGGACAAATGAACAGTCTTTGTTACTGAACTGCTCTCATAAAGCTGGCCAAGTTGTGTGCGCAGCATACACTGAGCAGTATAGACACAAAGCACAGATTAATATGCTTAACAAGGTCCAACATGCATTGGAGTTGGCTGTAGCCCTAAATATGGTTGTTGTTTGGAAACAATAATGCCTTAACAGCATCCTATCAATGCTTTATGAAACAGCCAGTAACAAAAAGAGAAAATAACTGTGTTTTTCATCTCTGGCAAACACACTGGCACACTTCAAACTGTTTCAAAAGGCCAGCACACTGAAAGGCGCTTCAGAGAGCAGCGCCAATGGGACGCCAAATGGAATTGTCTTTTGAACTGCTGCTGTTCGTCTGAAAAGCACAAAAACAGTAAAGGAAAAGAACGACTGGTTTCTTAGGACGCTTGAACAGATTCGACAGGGGGAAAAAAATCAATCAACATCCGATACCAGTGTTTATTATTTGACTTTCACATCTAAATCAATTTATCTACCTTCAAAAGTGTTCAGATCTTTTAATTGCTTCACTTTTATCTTTGCCCTTTTTTCCCCTCCTGTGTACCTTGGTTCTTGGCTTTGACCATACGATGCTTGCGTAGCTTTTTTCTTTTAAAGCTTCTATTCATCTAGGTAGAGTCAGTCACTGAAAGAGGGCCAGGAAGCTTGGATTTGATGCCATTAGTGAGGAGAATCTGTGCACTCTTGTCTATTATGCCTATGGTGAGTTGTAATGGCAAGTTGCCCATGTAGCTTTTTTTGCTGTAAAGTACCTTCTTTCTTAATGTCTTTTGTGTCATGTGCAAGAATCCAAGCCAGCAAACTGCATTCATTTTATATAAATCTGGTCTACTTACAAAATCGTGTTAGCTTTTATAGTAAAGCCTCAACCAAGCTCAGGGTCTGCCATGGATTCTTTCATTCTTGGCTTTTCATCAGCAAACAGCTATACTTTTAACTTTTATTTGGCTACCTGCAGCTCTATTTCTTAATTTTCCCCTTTTGCTCTGCTAAGATTGAAGGTTCTTAAACTGCTATGGGCTTTAACTGACAGATTTTAGCCAAACCCTTTTAATAATAGAACTTTAAACTTTAAACGAGTTCTTTACACCTGCCATTCTCATCATCTATTAAAAGGTTCTTTATGGAATCAAAGTTGACACCTTACAAAGAATCATTGTCTTGTGTTTATTCTTTAGTTTGTATAACTTTGCTATATCACATCATTTTGCAATACTTTCAATGTAGTTATCTGACAATAAAGGATATAGGCACATGTCTCAATGTGGTATTATACAAATATTCCCTTTTTTGGTTTTAGCACTGGAGCTAAAGGCTGACATTGGTAACAAACATCAGCCTGTGAATAAATACTTAAAAAATGTCATCTCACAGCTCCAACAACAACTTCAGGTGGTGCAGCTATGTAGGTTTTCACATTTTACATTTTTACTTAATAAGAGCTTAAAAAAAGCTATAACATGAACAAACAAATCTTTTCATGTAGTAAAATGCCACTGAAAGCCTTTTTAGACCACAGAGTCTGTTTTTCAGAAATCATCTCAAGAGAAGGTGTACTGCACTAAAATCAGTTTTTTGTGGAAAATACCATGATGAATACACAGAAATCTGATCTAAGATCAGTCCTCTGTAGTCTTGGTGTTGTGCGTTGCCAGTTCGTTTTTACACCTTACAGTTAGTAAACCACACTGACAAGATTGCACCATGATAATACAGAGCTGGCTGTCTGGGTCAAGAGTTTTGTAGATTTATTAATGGAAAAGGTTTAGGGAAGGCCTTCTAACACTTTATTGGCAACCTTGTTGTTTCAGCACTAAACTAAAGAAACAAAACTGGAACAGCAAAAGTATCTTGCTAAATGACAACATCTGGGGTAGGATTGAAAAACAATGAGTAAATCAGATGTTACACAAAACTGTTCCTTTTAGGGGGTAAAGGCCAATGATTTTAAATAAAAAATACAAGAAAGCAAAATGTATTTATCATAATTAAAATTTCTGCTGACCCATCAGGAGAGACATCAGCATGTCACAGTCAGTGGACAAGACCACTGCCAGACACCACAGCCCACCAAGAGCCTTTCTTCCTCTTAATGAAGGTCAGTGAAGAGGCCCCATTTTTCTTTTTGGGTGATAATTTATCCCTATCTGCTGTTATCTGTGACTGGACCCTTTAATCCTAATTGTATTGTATGATTCTGCGATGCTTTGCACTCTGTCTCTGAAGCATTGTCCGTATCCTTTCATTATCGTCTGATGCCTTGAACCTCTTTTAATTTCCATTCTGTTTTATTTCATTCAATCATTGGCTCTGCCTTTCCTTTTCCATTAACTCTGCCCTCTGCACAAGGCATGCAGCAGCGAGAGCTTTTCATTCAGCCCCCCTCCTGCCACCCCATGAAATATCATATTGTAAAAAGATTTGACCGTGAGGATTGTCAATTTGATTTTATATGTCTCCTGTTGGTCATATATTTCTGGCTGGTGCTCATTTTGGTTTTGATTATGACTCTGCCCCTGTCATTGATAATCATAGATTGAGATAGGGGGGATAGGAGTTGAAGAGCAGAATCGGGTATGTAAACAGCTGAAGATGGACCGAGCCTGGCCATGACTGGACCCTTTCCCAGACACGCAGCCCAGTCTATGAGCATGGACAGCTTGCCTTTCACTGCTTTCCCAAAATAGTATTATGCTCATCACCCCAATGGCTCCCCAAAAAAGGACCTGGTATGGTGCGTGGGCTAATGAAATTTCTCCAAACCAAACAGCATTTTTTGTAAATATATTTTTGCAGAGGTTCCAGAAAACTGCTGGCTGTGACAGCTAACTAAAATCAATTTCCACACTGGAGAGCAATGGAAGCCAAGAGCCGTGGCCAGAACAAACGCTGCCAATTTGAATATGTGAAATAATGCAAGCATGTGAAGAGGAAGAAGGCCGGGGGAGGGGCAGGCAAGACTCCACTTTTCCACATACACTCTTTAGAATGGAGCAATAATCTGGACCTTCCCTCAAGCCTGGTAATCAGAGCAAGCAGATGCTAGAAGTTTGTGGAAAGGTAGCACACTCAAATAGAGTAGGAGTTCAAATTTTATACCAACCTGGCGTTAATACCAAAAACATCCAAGTGTTTCAGCTCTAACTTGCAACCAATATACATAATTAAGTGTTTGCACGCCAACTCCTTGGAAGCAGTCTTGTTCTGCCCATGGCTGTTCTGTATATGCACATGTTCCCTTGGTGCTTTAACAGAAATGTGGAAGTCTCATTTCAGTATGGTTACTTTATGAGGCACTTATTGACTGCTTAGCTTAACCAGAGATTAGCATTTTGGAATTTTTTATACAGTAATTCTTTACTTGAAACATTCTCAGTTACAAATTACAGCCTGTAAAATGACATTTGTTGGTGTGATGGTTTTTTGAATCACTTCAACATAATTCATGATAACAGGCTTTGTAATAAGCTTTCTATTTCTATACATGTTTCAAATTTTCTCTCTCTCTCTCTCTCTATCTCTTTCTTAGTCGCTCAGCTCTCTCTTTCACACACGCGCGCGCGCGCACACACACACACACACACACACACACACACGTCTCTGAGGTGTTTTAACCCACTGCCAATGTAGACAGTAAAAATAGTAAAGAATATCTCCCTTTAAGTGTATTTAGAACCTTGTTGGTAAACATTATGAAGCATTCAATGGCTGGTAATAGCTGCAGATGTTGGGAGTTTTTTTCCCCGCCGACGTATAATGTATACACACAAACTCCTTCTTTCCAAACTTAAATTCGTCTTTGCAGTCCCAGGCCGTCAGTCAACTCCGAATCTACCTCGTGTCCCGACTGTGCATGAGAGCATTTCGCGTTTCACATTAAGCAGCCAGTTACCGTATTTGAATCCGTGCTGAAATAAAGTTAGCACGATTATTCCATTGGGGTTTGGGGTAAAGGGAAGAGGAGGAAATGGTACGAATATTGGATTAGGAAACAACATTTACTTAAAGTTGCAGATGCCACTTCCTCCGTTGCTGGTAGACTGTAGCGAGACCTCAGGAGGCGAGGTCTGCGTGCCAGCATCAGTGCGAGCAAAATCAGAGCAGCAAATGGGATGGGGATAGAATAAAAGGCATTGAAATGTCAGCACGGGTTTGAGGGGAGTCCAGAGTGGAACCCAGTGCATAAAGCCACTTAGCGCTTCAGCACCATGGACAGCTCCGGCCTCGCCATTATAGCGCCACACTCACTCCCCCAACTCCATCCGACTCTTCACCACGCCAGAGAGGCACGAAATGTGTGGGACATGTAACATTACACGATCCGGCGTCAGCGTGGAGTGACAAAAAACATAAATAAATAAATAAAAAGGTGGTGACAGCCGCGTTTACAGGAAAGGGACAGAAAACGCACTGCTGTGGCAGCACAACTACAGGTGAGAGTAGATAAAAATAATAATAATAATAATATTCAGAATGACAGACAACACAGTCACTGAACCAAGCGTCAGTATAGAGGATTTTTTTTATTAATTTATTGAATAATTTTGTAAGGGTTAATTGTTTGTTTGTTTTTCTATTGAATATTTAAATTAAATTAAGGGTTGCGCTTAAACTAATCAACAGAGAGAGAGAGAGAGAGAGAGAGAGAGAGAGAGAGAGAGAGAGAGAGA
>CM029366.1:15198958-15513281 GCA_017165825.1 Hepsetus odoe | reverse complement strand
CTCTCTCTCTCTCTCTCTCTCTCTTTATATATATATATATATATATATAGATAGATAGATAGATAGATAGATAGATAGATAGATAGATAGATAGATAATAATGCGTTTGTGTGTGTTTTGTAAAGTAAATACAGCTGGTTTCCTCTGGTGTAATTTACAGCATATATAGCTATTTAACAATAAGCTGCCTTGGTCTGACTTAACTCACTCAGCTTAAGTCAGCTTAGTCTCGATTTTTAGAAAACAAATAATATGGAATAAATAATAAATACGTAAAAACAAAATTGCTGAGACGTCTAGCCACAATGACATATATGCATTACATACACATATAACCGTTTTTCTTTTTTTTTTATTTACTATCCTCCAGTTTAAAGTCAACACAATCACCCAGCTCGGATGTTATGTGATTTTTTCCGTTTGTTCTTCACTTCTTTGCGTCCCGCGTGCGTGTGTCTGCGCTCGTGTGTGCGCGCGGGTGCCTCTTCTACCGTTCTCTGCCCTGTAATATCCCTAAACATTTTTTTTTTTTCTTTTATTTATTTATTTTGCGAAGGTGTTGTGCCTCCTGTTCTCTTCTCTGATTGGGCGCGCAGGTCTCTCGGCCCCGCCCCCTCCACACCGCGCTCCCGCACCAAAGCGGCTTCGGCGCGTTTGAAGCTCCGCCGAGTCCTGGCGCTCATTCACAGCCAGGTGCTTCATCAGGAAACACACATACACACACACACTTTCACACACTAACACACACACATACGCGCAGAGGGGAGCTGTTTCACTTTCTCGGAGCTTCTTTTACTGCTGTTGCCTCACCTGAGTGGATTTTTTTGGACTCTCTCTCTATTTCTTTCTCACTCCTTCTTCAGCTCAGCCGCAGGAAGAGGACGAGAGAATCACTTTGCGCAACTTTTCTGAAAGTATTTTTAAGACATAAACTGGGATTGATTT
This sequence comes from Hepsetus odoe, assembly GCA_017165825.1. Lineage (NCBI taxonomy): Eukaryota > Metazoa > Chordata > Actinopteri > Characiformes > Hepsetidae > Hepsetus > Hepsetus odoe. Next base: position 15,512,336 of record CM029366.1, on the reverse strand, counting down.
TTGGTGCGCTCATGCCCTGTTTCCCAGCAAATTAAAAGTGGCACCATCTTCACCTCCCGCCAGCACGGGTGAACCCTCTAACGCGCGTTTTCCTCTCTCTCTCTCTCTCTCTCTCTCTCTCTCTCTTAGCTGTTATTAATTATTGTTTGGCTCTTTATTAGGGCGGGAGCCCGCGCTCCGCCGCCGCCGTCATGTCCAAGCCGGTGGATCACATCAAGAGACCCATGAACGCGTTCATGGTGTGGTCGCGCGGCCAGAGGAGGAAGATGGCTCAGGAGAACCCCAAGATGCACAACTCGGAGATCAGCAAGCGCCTGGGCGCCGAGTGGAAGCTGCTGACCGAGTCCGAGAAGCGGCCCTACATCGACGAGGCCAAGCGGCTGCGCGCGCAGCACATGAAGGAGCACCCGGACTACAAGTACAGGCCGCGGCGCAAACCCAAGAACCTGCTGAAGAAGGAGCGCTACGTCTTCCCGCTGCCTTACTTGGCCGACGCGGAGCACCTAAAGGCGGCGCTGCCCATGCCGGCCAGCATGGCCGATCACACGCTGGAGAAGGCGGCGGCGGCGCGCGCCTTCCTGCCGCCGTCCGCCGTCACGTCGCCCTACTCGCTGCTCGACCCGGGCCAGTTCGGCGCGGGCGGCATGGGCAAGCTGGCCGGCGACATGACCCCGTACGCGCTCAGTTCGCTCGGCTCGCTGCCTTACGCGTCGTCGCTCGGCTACCACCAGAGCAGCGGCGCCTTCGCCAGTCCCCAGAGCCAGCAGAGCCAGCAGCAGACGCAGCCGTCCCAGCACGCGGGGCCGCACGCCGCCACGCACACGCACCCGTCGCCCACCAACCCGGGCTACGTGGTGCCCTGCAACTGCGCGTGGTCCGCGGGGGGCGCGCTCCAGCCGCCCGTAGCCTACATCCTCTTCCCCGGCATGGGCAAGAGCGGCCTCGACCCCTACCCGTCCGCACACGCCGCGGCCATGTAGAGAAAGCTCGGCGCGGAAAGAGCCGCTCAGCCACGCTGAAGCGAGGGAGGGAGGGAGGGGGGAGATGACACTTTGCTCCTGAAAAGTTCAGCCATTTCTTCCAAATTGAGGAAAGCGTTTTCCTAATAAATGAAGAAAAACGGAACCCTGCAAGGAGGGAAAAAAGACAATTTCTCCTTTTTTAGTTTTCTTTTTTTTAAGGAGCAACATTTTTCCCCGCAGAAAAGAAGAAATACAAAAGAAAATGGACATTTTACCGCCTCCCGAAAAAACAAAAAAAACAAAAAAAAAAACAAAAAACTTGAACGCCATGGCATGTACATAAGACTGCTCCATTATTAAAATAATAATTATTATTATAAATAACTAACAGAGAGAAGCGAGCTCATTTTTACGGCGGACTTAAGAACAAACTCGGAGCTGAGAACATTTTTTTGGTGTGTATATATATAAATATATATATTATTATTATTTTTTTTTGTTCTTTAGTTTTTTTTTCCTCCAGGACGCTCCGGGACCTTCTGCATGGAGTTGAGAGCTGAGAGCAGGTGACTGTAAGAACTTTGTAAATGTTATTCACCTTTATTAACGGCTACCGAACAACAACAAGAAAAAAATCAAAAAAACAAAAGGAGGCCTTTAACTTTATTTATTATGTACATTTTGATGCTATTATAATAACAATATTTTTTTTGTTTTTCATTATTATTAATATTATTATTATTGTTATTTAAAAAAGGCGATTTTGGGTTTGCACAAGTAATGTTCAGCCATCCTATCTTCTCCAGATCTCTTGGACGTTGTACTGATATTTTCACACAGAGGTTGGATCTAAATTAGGAGTATTTTTTGTTTTGATGAAGATACGGGTTTTTATTCTTTCTAGGCACATCCGATTAGAAAGGCTGTTTAAAACAAGTGGGAAAAAAATCAATCTTCTTTCAGTATTTTTTAATGCATTTTATCTTGTGGTTCAGTGCTTGTCCCACGTTCATTTCTTTTGAGAAAGCAGTGAAAGTTTGAAGCGAAGCAGTTAATGTCGTGCTTATTATTATTATTATTATTATTATAATAATGATGATTTTTTTATTATCTTAATCTCATGTAATGTTATGGAAAAGGAAATTGTATCAGAAGGGTGATACCTCGATTCTTTGTTCATTTGCAGAGCAAAGATGTTTTGAATAAAGACAATCTGTCTTCAGAAAATACCTAAATCCCTTGTTATGGTGAATATTTGCAGCTTAATATTTTGATCATCAAATCATTCAAATGGTTGGTTTACAAACACTGCTGACATAGCAAAATAGATCTGAATTTTATTGATAATAAAATCAGTGTAAATATGAATTCAATACAAACACAATATCTTATTTGCAGTATACAAATTAAGTATACTCTTATAATTTAAATATAACATTTTGCAAAAGTTCATTCTGTCCCTGTCTGAAATTATCTAGGAATATTGCAATATTAAGAGTACCAATAATAATAATAATAATAATAATAATAATAATAATAATAATAACAATAACAACAATAATAACAACAATAATAATAATAATAATACACAATATATGAACATTAAACAGATATGCCAGCCTTATGTAAAGCAAGCCTTTGTTAAAAGGAAAACTTTGTCATTAATCTGACATCTTTAATTAACTATTAACTGTTAACTTTTATTAATGCTGATAATTTGAAGCTGTCATTAATCAAGTACCTCTTTAGCTGTTGGCAATTTTAATTATGAATGTCATTTATGTGCACTGTGTGGGAAGAGAAGTGTATAACAAATGTGCATTGTTGACCTGTGACCCTTCTGCATTGCTCTTTTGTGTAACAGATCCAAATCAGATGGTCAGATATGCAGGACCTGAACTGTATAGGCCACTCATGTTAGAGAGGTTGCCTTGGATAACAGACAGGAACTACAGTCCATTCTAAAACTACCCATAGAAGGTTTTCTTAGAGCAAGGCACTAAGTCATGGCAATGTGCATCTTTAAGCGTTTGGGCACAAGGATAGCAAAGCTGAGGCCATGTAGCAGGACCAGGAGTTTCTAATAGAGTGGTGATGTGTAACCTTTTCTTTAAGAGCAGTTCTGCAGAGCTTTGGGATGATTTCTGTGCCTGATGTGGAGCCGTAAAGCACCCTGCCCTGTACTGTCCCGCCGCTCTCCATCAGCAGCTCCTATCACAGCTCATAGACAAGAGCTGCTCATGCAGAGCACAGGGCCTTTGAACTTCTTACAACTGCAGCTATCAGTTACACTCTGCCTCAGCAACACTTTCCATTTTGCCTTCAGATTTAAAACTCAGGCATTTCAGTGCATGCATTTTATCCAGCTTGATCACAACAAAATCCCCAGTGTCAAAAAGGGACATGAAGTTTTTTCTTTCATTCACTTAAAATGTTTGCTCCCTATGAAAGGGTCCATACCAATCAAATATAGATATTACTTTATTATATTGAATAAAATATGTTGTTTATAGTAATATAGATAGTTAATCCTTTTTACATTTTTAACATTAAATGAAACAACACACACACACACACACACACACACACACATATATATATATATAGTGACATACTTGATTTAAACTACATTAAAAAATTCTTATATTACAGCACAAAAATACACATGTTATAATAATCTATAACCTATTACTGTATTAAATCACAGTAAACGTGAAGTACTTTCCTCTTTAGCAGGCTGAGACTGTCTCTGTTTTGGCTCCCGCACTTACATTTTGAAAACTGGTTCTTCAAACACGCTTTCATACTCAGGTGTGTTAGTCTGTATTTGTGTGTGTGTGTGTGTCTCCCTTGACTCTTAAATGAACCGATTATGTTCTTTGATGTTTGGAAGTGTGGGAGAGGATGGATGTCCCCTTGAGGGAATCCGCATGTCTGACTTGTTCGTGAGATCCTGTTCTGTTCTTACAGATCCTCCGAGCAAACAACAGTGCAGCTCTAACAGGCCTGCAAGAAAGTAGGAGTGTTTAATAACAGTGTCAGACTCCTAATAAGCTCTGAAGGTTTTCATGTCGATGATGCTAACATGCTGGCGTAGAGATTAAGAAGGTTTTTTTTTTTTTTTTTTTTTTTTGTGAAGGACAGACTGGACATTTTTGTCGCAGAGAAGATATGTTCTCCCCACATTGCTCACAATCTGTTATGCTGTTACGCTGGGTTGTATTTCATTTATTATGGTCATCCTTTTCTGTTATCATTGGATGGCTTGAGTAAATATTGCGGATGCCACTAGTTTATGAGAATGATGTGTGTGTTAGTGTGTGTGGGATGCCATTTTCCACCACCATCCAATTTAGTTTCTATTTTCTATTCCCTTTCTTTTCTTCTCCACCATCCATAATTCCTTACATTGTTTTATTCTATTAAAACACAGGAGCAAATGACATTACTGCCAGGCAACACGCTGCCTCTGAAAGAGCCAAACATGCAACAACTTGCTCACATCACCAACTGCTCTGTTTCATAACTTGCACATGATTCCACATAATCAAATAATGTGAGCTATTTTGTTTTCTCCTCTGCCGCTCTTTCTCTTCGCATCCCCAAATTGTGAAAGAGTTTTTGAAACTATAGCCCTCGTTTGAATGGAGAATAGGATTCAGGCTCAGGCAAAACAAGCTTGCAGAACAATTGGGCTCCGGCTGCAAACAGAGGATTGCAATCCGCATGTAGTACTGCTGTCTATTGTCACTGGGGCTGTAGCAATGGGATTTGCACACCGAGGTGTAATAGCATTACTGTATTAATTAAAAAAAATTCATTTCACATCCAGATTGTTTACTTATCTGCCAGGAACATATGCCGGGAGAAGTTAAGATTCGCGATTCTGCACTATTGCCCAAGGTGCAATTCAATATAGAAAAGGGGGGGTGGAGAAAGGGAGGGTTGGTGTCAGACTCAGATTCTTCTGCCCTCCTTGGCTCTTATCTGCCCCTGTAAATTAGGGTGATACTTCACTGAACCGAATACAGAATCCCAAGTTTTCTATCAGTCCCCTAAAGCATGCAGATTCAGCTTTGAAATGCTGTCAGTGAGAGGCCTACTTTAAGGATCACTTACAGAAATTAAGGGCTGGGAAAAAATGTGTGTCTGTGTTATCCAGCGATGGCCTTTGAGTTGGTGTCACTTAGGCAATCTATGTTGATCAATTTCAAACCTCTATTAGTAAACCTGTGCTGAGTTAGATATCAAGGTAGGCTATAGATTTAAAGGGAAAAAAAGGGATTGAAGCTGTGTAGGCCCTCAGGCCACGTCATCTTACACCATGCAAAAGCTTCTGGTTTCATAATGTGCCTACATGATTTGTCGTTTTCTGCTAAAAAAGAAGATTTTCACCATGGAAAAAGGCAAACACCCTAAACAATCAGACACAGGGTATATAATAAGGGTTGCTTGAAACTGATCTGGCTGGAAAAACAATCAACTGGTCGTGTTTTAGTCCAGCTGAGTGTGTAACTAAGCAGGTGTGTGCGATTAGCTGTTCATTTATTCATTTATTAGCCCCTTCACAGCTATTAATCTGCAGGGATCACTTAAGCCAAGCTGAACTGGCACTGTGTGTTTTCCCAAGTGCTAGCTGCATTATTCAAACATGGGTGAGAACACACACAGTCACTCACATGCACGCGTACACACACACATACACGCACGCACACACACACACACGCACGCACACACACACACACACACACACACACAAATGGTGAGCAAGCAGGGAAAGGAAAATAATAGAGGGAAAATGATGATTTGAAATTATAGACGCCCTAAATCTCTTTTGAACTCTTCTCCTAGACGTTTTTATTGAAGCACAGCAGAAAGAGAGACTCCAGCTCACACACACACCAATTCAATCTGCCTTTATCTCTCCGGCACTCCTTTCAGCAGGAGATCAGAGAGAAAAAAGAGGATAATTGTTCTTTATTTTATTTAATTTAATGCGACAGCCAGCGCTTTCAGGTCATTTATATGCTTAATTTAGTGATAAAAGTCAATGAGGAGGGGGGGACACAGGGAGCTTTTCTTTTTCAAACAGTTTAGCGGAAAATATAAAACACATGAAACAAAAGTAGGGGGGACATGACAATTTTAATTGAATATGCCATGGGTCATTTGCATTATTGTCTCCTTTTGCAGTAATGTCACCCCTAAACTGTGGGCGATGGTTGGAGGTGGAGATGTGAAGAGTAAATGTAAGGGGAATATCTTTGTGTAAATCTCGCCATGCTCATTCTCTACAGCACTCCACCTCACTTACACACACTGCGATTCAGCAGCGAGCTACTATAGCACACACATAGCCTTTCCTTATTACTTGGGAATAACAAGAACAGTTATACAGACAACAATAAAACAATAAAAACCTTAATGAAAATGATCATATTCATAAAAATAAAATTATAAATATATAGCTACAACACCAACAATATGTATATATATATAACAACAACAACAACAACAATAATAATAATAACAATAATATACTATTAATGCTAATATTCATGATACTTATTATTATTAATGACACTTTATTATTATTATTATTATTATTATACAATAATAATAGCAAACAGTATGATAGTGATCAGGAGCAGCAGCAACATTTTATATTTAAAAAATATAAGTACCATGCTACCATTAGTAACTGGCACTATTAATATTATTATTACTATTATTATTGTTGTTGGTGGTGTTGTTGTTGTTGTTGGGCTATTATTATTGAATAATGAGCTATTATAGCCAGCTGGACTTATATTTATCTCTAACCTGATGCAGTATGTTGAGTAATATATTCTATTTAAATAGGATGTGTTGGTAAGGTTAGGTTGTGCTGATCTCATTCTGAAACACTAACTATTGTCTCTGTGTGGGGAAGGCTAAAGGCATGATTGCTTAAAGGCTGGTCTATCTGAAATTGGATCTGGCCCAGCATTAGGGCTGGTGTGGAGGGGGGGCAAAGCGTGCTGCCGTTGTTTGAAGCGTGGGCCCTGAATTTGGGGGTCCCTGAATTCTCATTTGAAAGCAGTGAAATGGTGAAGGAGCTGATAAGGGGATGGGGAGGGAGGCGCTGAGAAAAAGAGACTCGGAGCATGAGGCTTAATACACACACACTGAGTCACACCCAGCCTTTCCCCACCAACTGATGGAAAGGGAGTAAGTGCTTGCATCGCACACCCACACCCACACACACCCACACACATGCACTAAGATCCATTCACAAACGTATACACACTGTTGCCTTGCTAAAAATATATGAACATGCTGTAAATATATAAATATCAATATGTAATATAATCATATCTCCAATATGTATCCTATATGAAGTCAGGACAAAAGCTTATATTTTTGCTTTGTTTATTTTACAGAAACTAAAATTGCCAGCAGGTTTAAATTTGGATAAACTTCCATGTTAAGGGGAATCTACAGAAATGGTCCAAAATGATGTGGAATAAAATTCTCTTCAATGTGCTTAAAATACTTAAACCACAGTTATTAAAATTCATTATTGAATTATTTTTTAAAACTATATATTTGAATGAATTAAAATTGTTCCTTTCAGATATCTTTTTTTCTCAGATTGTCCATAATGATAAGACATTTTTGTTCTGTATACACGTAAAACAACACACACACACACACAGGCATGCATGCATGCACACATACACACACACACACACACGCACACACACACACGCACACATGCACACGCACACATGCACACACACACACACACACACCTAGGTATGCACTCCAAGTCGAGAATTAACAACTAATGTAGCTACTGATTGCTGTGTAATGCGGGGTATGAAATGAATTTGTCATAATTTTATCACTATCATAATCAGAGTTAATTGTCATTAATCAAGAATTAATTTGTGTTGTGTTGAGAAATACAGAAATACAGAAGACACAGATACAGATACAGGCACAGATATGCACTCTGTGTTTTATATTTTTATATGACTATTTCTCTCTCTCTCTTTCTCTCTCTCTCACTCTTTCTTTATCTGTTAATGCATTGTTTAAATGTAAAACTTTTAAATGTAAAACCTTTAAATATGAAATGTTTTTATGTTAAGCTGTTAAATGTTCAGTGAAGTCAAACCATTAAGACAACATAGCACTTTCCTGAATTGTACGCGGTTTAAAAATGTTCTCTTAAAAAACTCCTATAGGCTCCTACAGCACCAAGGGGTCTAGCAGGTACCAGATCTCTGTGTTTAGCTGAACAGTAAAATGTTTTTCTAACAACTTATTCATGTAACATACAAAATATTAACTATTTTACTTTACTATTTAACAGCAAGCTCGATGCCGTGTAATGATATGTGGTGGGTGCAGGTGGGATTGGGTTCAGGAACTTTCATTTTGAAAGGTGTGAGTATTTGATAGCCCCAGCCCATTGTCACTGAGGCTCTTTGCCAAGCTCAGAAAGTCATTGTATAGCTCTCGCTTGCTAAGTGTCAAGTTAGATCACCTTCTAGCAAAGACATGCAATAGACATGGACAAGATTAGTGGCCATACACAAGACTGTGTGCAGTATTTCAGCATAAGTGTGACCGTGTAGCATTATTCAACAAGACCTGAGATATGAACTCAGACCCACTTAGAATTAAATTCTGCTCTGACCCCCCCCCCCCCCCCCCATACAGAACTGTTCAATAAGCACACACACACACACACACACACACACACACACACACACACACACACACACACACACACACACACACACACACACCCACACACACCTATAAAGTGTTCTCAAGGCAAGGTCTCTGCCTGTATAATGATGGCTTCCTCTGAATGGCACCCGAACAAACATGGCTTTGGGTTTGTTTGAAAAAAAAAAGGCCTGAAAGCGCTCGGCCAGGTTGAAAGCTCAGGAGGCTCTTTATTATAAGATGGAGATGACAATAGCATCATAAAATATTATACATGATGAAGGACATCATGCAAGACTCTTTCGTGTGGTCCAACTGTAAGTACAGATTGAACTAAATGTATTTTCTGTCAGCACACTTTATCTAAATACAAGATTATGATCATCATGTTCACACGCAAAGGTCTGGGTGCACATCACATTTTTCTTCAATTTCCAAAGAGAACTTATTGTCATTAAAATAACACATAAACATTGTGCAAAAGCTGATGATGAACACAATTTCCAGATAAACACAATTTCCAGTCTACTCCTTGAGACAGCTAAAATATCTTTGTGCCATAGTAAAACAATTTCTGCTTGCTAAAATAATTGGATGGATGGCTCTTCAAAGAACAATATTTTGAAAGACACGTATGATTCTGAAGAACCATTTTAATTTTAATGAACATTGCATATAATGCAAAGGTTTGAGAACTGGAGCAACATTGTTAAAAAAAACTTGAGGACAATCATTATTCAAAAAAGATTTTTCTTTTTTTCTTAAATGACTCTCAAGTTTACTCAAAACACATACAATGTTCAGAAGATGCGATGCAGACTTGATGTAGTTTAGGACACAGTACGACTTACTGCGAGCTAAAAAAACAAACAAACAGAAGATTATCTTGAATCTGAATGCTGCTAGTAGTCTTTACAAAAATCGCAGGTGTAGGAATGCTGATCTAGAATCAGTTTTTGAAGCAAACTTCATCATAAATATCTGATCCATAATCAGTCCTTTCCAGCCCTGGTGTTTTGAAAATGGATGCATATATTGTTGAGGATTTCGTGGCTCATTGTTACACCTTTAGAAAGCTACCACCAGTGTTAGCCTTTTAGCTCATGTGCTTCACTAACAGAGCAGAGAGTGGACTCCAAACACGTGTTTATTTTTTATGTCAATGTGAGGCCAAGGACCTCATCGGCTTTGCAGTCAGTGACACCTCTGATTGAAGTTGCTCATTTTATGTTTCAGTAGCAAGTTCAGTTCTGCAATTCTCCGAGTCAAGCAGTGTATATTGTTTGCTTGATATTTGTTAAGTGTTCTGTATCTTTAACTAAAGTCATTATATTGCCAAAGTAACAGTGCAGTTATCTGAAGATAAGTGTAGGCAACACCACTTCTACCACTTCTACAACTACGGGTTCTTAAAGACAAGCATATCAAATACTGAGACACTAATTAAAACTGAAACAGGAAATGTGCTATCATGTTTCAGAAATGTAATTTGATAAAGCATTCTCCATCTTGTGTTATATTTTTCCATAACTGGTTTAATACAATTTCCTTGGTGGAATGATTCATCTGGAAGTGCACACATGGCTCACTGCTCCTTAAAGGACTCCTTCCACGCTAGTGTGTGGATGCAAGACACTTATGCCCGAATTTCCTGATACAGTGCAGAAATGATGATTGTCCTGTTCTGTTCTAAGGCAAATCAACAGCTTCAGACACTGCTGCCCCATGTTTCATGTTTAAAATTAGGTTTTTGTGCTTCAATGCAATGCTCACTTTTTGCCAAATGTTTTGTCATTTAGTTAGTTCTATATGTTCTAAGTTCACGCAACATTATTTTAGTTGTCTTCTGGCTTGTACTGGGGGTATCTTAGGGAGCTTTGACAGGCAACAGAATTCTTCCTGGAGAGTATAGCTTTCTCTATGCTATCATTCCATGCACACTATTCTTTTTCAATATTTGAGACTGATGAGAGGCTTGATTTTAACATATAAACAAGCGGTGCCTGGAGTAGTTCCACAAGGGGTTCTTTGGACAAGGGGAAAAAATATTAATATTATGCGTTTATTAAAAAATAAATGTGGGCAGTGGTGGCCTAGTGGTTAGGGAGTTGCCCCTGCATCGGAAGATTGTGGGTTTGATTCCCCACCAGTAGGTTGCCCTGAGGTACCCCTGAGCAAGGTACGGTCCCCGTCACTGCTCCCCGGGCGCTTTCAGTAGCTGTCCACTGCTGCACGGTGTTTGCATGGGTTAAAAGCAGAGGTCCAATTTCGTTGTGGTTCACTGTGTGCTGTGCTGTGACCTCGCAATGACAAGAGTTGTCACAAAATAAATACATAAATAAAAACAGTGTGATTTGTAAGTGAGAAACCTGATATGATACAAATCATAACATGATCCAAATTTTTGTCCAATCAATCTAAAAAAGCTTCTTCATACTCCTTTATTTCAGTTCCTCTAAAGAGTCATCCAAAATGGCTTTGTATAATCAAACATGGTTCTTCTATAATTTCTTGTAAACAATACATTCTTGCACCTTGATTTTTACAACTTTTGGGGAGGATAGAAATAATGCTGAATTTTCTGTTTGTACTGGTGACACAAATTCTTATTAAACTGTTTTTTTTAAACCTCTTCCAGCATTTCATCAATAAATGTTTTTCTAAGAGCCTCATTATTCTCCTTTCACTAAAATTTTTTAAATATGTCACAAACATTTTATCATCACTGTATAACCAACATTTTTCAGGCAGTTATGTCATATAGCCTCGGATTTTGTTTGAATTCGAAGTACACTCAATCAAATCACCATCATTAGATCTGCAAGGACAGCTTGTGCATTGCTGAAAGTTTTAGGTGCAATGTTTATTTCAATCAAATATTACTGATGGCACAGAGTTCTACATTGCATTTATTTTTGGAAGATAATTATTAGATTTTTCATTACTTGTTGTGTTGTTTGGTTGGGAGGTATTTATATTGCAGAGCTACTAACATTGTGCAGAAATTGAAATGACAGTAGTGAAAGCGCTAATGTTAGGACCTCATAACTGGGATTAACTGAAATTTGCTATATTTGATGCCACCACAACATTCTGTGTTGTTTAAAACAGAACAGCTTTTCAAAATAACTGCATAAGAACATTTGCATTAAAATGGTCATGATCAGAAAAAATGAGTTGTTTGTCCACAGAACAGAACGGCAAATAATAACGGGATAAAACATTAATTATTTTACATTTAAATAACATTTACATCACATTTCATTGTAACATGATTTTAGAACTAAGCCCCATTTCATAGATGCTGTACTTCAGCCTGACTTATTCACATATTCGCAACAGTCAAGGCAGAATAATTTCAATTCTAAGAAGAGTTTTCAGAGTGAATCTCAAGAAATATCTCTCACAGCTGTAAAATCAAAGATGACATTCATGATGGAGCACAAGAATACGACCAAAACTGAGGCAAATGTAAGTTAAAAAGTACCCTCTACTCCACTATACCCCTATAGATATTAAAATTAGAAAAATAAATGCAAATAATGAGACATGGAGCTCTTAACATCATTCATGTGGGTTAATGTGAGGGTAAGTATGAGAATGTAATCTAATTATATATTTGAAACAGTATTGACTTTAACATGACTAAATAATGATAAAATCACAAAAAACAAAAAAAACAAAAACCAAGCCAATTCAATCTGTGTAGCTAAAAACACTTTAAACGTGTGTGTTATCCTTATATGACACTGCCATGTCAAATGACAAGCTGCCAATCATCTCCTGGTCTGTGGCGTATTGGGTGATCAGAGCCTTCACTTGCTATTTTGTGGACTATGATGACTGGTCCATGGCTCCCTAAATAAACCTGAGTCCAAGTGTCACTGGTCTTCCACTTTACTGGACACATACACTTGTCACTAACAAAACTCTATTTCAGCCAGACTAACAGCCTGCTGGTCAGTGTTACTGTACTGCCAGCCTGTTTAAGGGCATTTTTGAAACGAAAAAAGAGAAGTCTTGAAGAAAATGTTTCAGTACAGCAGTCTGTATCAGCCCTTCTTCTCAAGATCTAGTTTCTGTAGTTCCAACCTGCACCTTGTCTTGCCCCACAATCTCCTTTACCTAGCAGTCATGCTTGTGATTTAGCCAACTTAGAAAAAAAGCTAATTAGCACGAGCATGTCTACGAAACTGTGGTTGAAACTTGGCAGGGAAGCAGATCAATACCAGGGCTGGTGACTATTGCAGTGTAAATATGGCAGCAGTAGTTCAACTGTGCCTTCTTTTTTAGAGCAACACCGCTCTCAACAAAGGGGATTAAAAAAAAAAAAAAACACCAGCCAGTTGCAATTAATCGCTTTCCAGAAGAAAGCTATTTGCTGTGGGCAGATGGGAATTCTTTTAAATGATAGCGGGCCAGTGCAAGCTCACATGGCTCATTTGAGAACAGCAGACATTCATCGAAACGTTTTCAACAATGATACACCACAATGTGTCAAAATACACTCTTTTGAAGCCTCTGCCACCCCTTATTGTTCTGTGATATTACAAGAGAGACACTCTAGCTTTTTTATTTTCAGCCATAGAGTTAACATCACTTTGCTTTCACATTACTTTGACGCTTTCCTAAAAGCACAAAGACACGACGGGCACTCCTCAGTCACTAAAAGGTCCTGCTGTTATTGAAGGCGACTCCATTTGTGAAAGTTCAGCTGCTGTAGACCTTCCTGCCAAGGGGTGTGTGTGTGTGTGTGTGTGTGTGTGTGTGTGTGTGTGTGTATGTCTCTTCCATAAGTGATGGATAGCTGTCTATCTGTTTGCTGGGTTGTGGAGGGTTGAACGTGTGTTTGTGTGTTTGATAGAGAGCAAGAGAGAGACAGACAGGAAAAGAGTAAGTATATGTGTGTGTGTGTGTGTGGATGCTAATCACTGCTACCCATGCCAGAGCATGTCTTCCTGGGCCAAATGAGATTAGAGCAGTGTGTTGCGTGGGGCTGTGGAGGTGAAAGGTAAAGGCACTTATCAGAAGGGTTCCCCTCAGGGGCCGCGGCGGCTGGCTCCATCAAAACCCGGCACGCACTTCTCACTGGATTAGACTAATCAGGAGAGAGCAGTGGGGATGTATAGACCACTTATCAGGACAAAAAACATTGGGCTCCCTTTCCCTTTGAACAAACCCTACAGAAATGTTTGTTAATTTTATTTATTACAGGATGCTTGTCGACGTGGCAATCTTCCATGGAATCATTGAAAAGAGCTCTTCGACGCACGGAAGGCACTCAGTGTTTACGTGCCGTAGAGATAGCAATGCCTTTGATGTTTAAAAAACTCCCCCTCCCGCACACTTATTGTCATTATTATTTATTTATTTCCATCTCTCTGTTCGGGTTTGTGGCGCTACCACAGATCGCATTGATTTAAAGTCGTCAGAGCAACAAAGACCCTGCAAAATGACAAATATTTGCACTCAGGCAACTTCTGGTGCCAAATTGGGCCCATAGCATTAGAGCACTAAAGTGATAAGGCTAATTTCCGTACCTATGATTACCTTCAAAGTTAATCTCCATTTCTGTTAGGGATTCTTAATAGTTTACAAATATATCTCTACTTTTCAGATGAAAGCCACCAGCTCATTATGAAGAAGTTCAGTTACCTAAATATCATTAAAATAAAGAAAGAAAAAAAAAAAAAACAAAAGAAAAAAAAAATCTATTGCTGTCTGTAGTGGAAAACCATTTTTGGACAGTTAATTGGAGTCAAGAAGGCCAGTTCTAGAAATTCTACTTAAGGACTGACATTGGTACATTAAAGAAAGAATGAGAGCGGGAGAAAGCTTCTCATTGGGCTTAATTGAACGCAGTGTAGTCTAGCGAGGACTAGATTTAAATGATTCACCCTCATTAAACCTTATGAATCACTGCCAACAGTCAGGCCTATTAAAGTTGCTCGTCTGAGTCAGAGCAGGCTGGAACTATGCTGAGGTATTCTTGGCGAAGCAAATCCCTTCTTAGTTGTGTTTGCCTGTGTTTTAACAGTTTTCCACTTACGGCCTTGTTCTGCTGACTAACCGCCATTTGATCAGGCCACTGATAAGATGGCCTTGACAGGCCTGTTGCCATGGCTGTAGTGCTCTGCATTAATCCCGGAATTCATTGAAAGTACTGAAAATCGAAGTCATTGTGAAAGGTCATTCATTATTTAGCATTATTTGATCAGCAAAGACTAGTTATTTTTGTGAGCCAAACAATTCATTTTTTTCTGTCCCACCTGACCCCTTTTTGCACAAGTTCCCACTCTGAAGCAGGACTGAAGGCCGATCAAGGTTACATGCATTTCCAATATGCAAGCTACCACTGAATAAAGATGAACTCCAGAGATGGGCTTTATGAACAGAACAAAGGAGGTTGGAGCTATTATGAAATGTAAAAAATTGAGTACATACTCATTATTGAATATGAGAAATCTTTCAGCCATGTTTTTCAGTGAAGAAAGGACCCACTTGTTTGTGTTCTTGTGTGTGATATAAGTGCTTAGGAAGATGATGTTTAGGCATTTGCTAAAAGGAGAGGAGTGACGAAGAATGAAAGGAAAACGTAAGTGTACAATGGAGATACTTCCTGTAACATGACAGAGACACACTAATAGAGAGAGAGAGAGAGAGAGAGAGAGAGAGAGAGAGAGAGAGAGAGAGAGAGAGAACAGGGTGAGAGATCATACATGTAGAGTGTGAGGCAGAGTAGAAGGGATGACCACTTTCTCTCCAGCAAGCCTGAGTGCTTCACAGTCCATCACTGTCTTTCATGAAAATGTCACAGTGATGTTGATATTCTCCCCAAGCACTTTATCGCTCAGCACTTATGTGATGTTTAAGAAAACGTTGCTTCTTTCATTCTAACCCTCTTCTCTTTCACTCTGGCTGATCATATTTCAGAAGGAAATACCCTTGACCATAAAACAGTAACAACAAAAAGGCAAGCTATTACATTTAATAATCATTTCTTTTCTATGGGCAAGAAATGTATTCAAATTGCCAAAGCTGTGATAAACCAAAAATGTTCTTTTCTTGGTACCATCCCCATCACTGCTTCCTGGGTGCTGGATATGGCTGCCCCCTGCTGCAAGTGTGTGTATGGGTTAAAAGCAGATGTTGCATTTTGTTCACTGTTGTGTGCTGTGCTGTCTTCTCATGCATAGTCATGTTCACTTCACTTTCACTTCACATGACACATTGTGATACAAATTGCTGTCACAAATTGTCTGTGTAGAAACCAAAATGTCTGAAACTATACTAAGCCTGGATGATAGCACAGATAGCTTAACGGATACTGCAGTCGTAAAGGGGAAGGTTTCACTGAATAACTAAAAAACAATGTAGCAAGTATGTATTTTTTACCAGCTAAAAATGTGCCATGTCCTAACCACTGCATACTAAGAACACCTCACAAGTCTTGCTGTTTCTGAGATGCTCATATCCAATAACCTTTGCAATCAAACTTTGGCCTTTCTCAGAGTTAATCTCAGATCTTTATATTGGTCCATTTTTCTTGCTCTCAACAATCAATCAATCATCAATGTCAATGTCAAGTGTTTTCTTGCTTTTTAATACTTCACAACCTCTTGAAAGGTGTTATAATGAGATATTCAACTTTATTCTCTTGACTGGTCAGTGGTTTTTCCTGTTGTGACTTATTGCTGTTTGGACAACCACAGAACCAATAACAGATTCACGGACTCATTGATGTAAAAACCAAAACTCAACCCATCTGTTTACATTTACATTTGCTGTATTTAGCAGATGCTCTTATCCAGAGCAGCTTCCATGTCCAAATTATAGGGACAGTCCCCCTAGAGCAAATCAGCATTAAGGGTCTTTTTCAGGGACCCAGTGGTGGTAGTGCTGGAGGTGGGATTTGAAACTGGGACCTCTTGAGCCATAAGCCCATAGACCAACCCTACCACTAGACCACCACCACCCAAGCATGTGGGCCTGCTTAGCCCATGCTGACCGCGGTCCACCATTGAAAATGTTTAAATGAGCATCAGCAACCTGGGGAAAGAATTGCACCATGGTAAGCTGTTAGAAGCCAGCAGAGGTAGTGTCAACATTTCATCTTTACCCTCTTACTTTAAAGGTGGCCAATAAGCCAAGGCATGTTTTTTTCAGAGGTTTGCTTCTTTCATTCTCTTGGTGGGTTAAAGTACCAAGGCTAATGTAATGAAATTTAGCCTCGTAGCCACCGGTTACCATGTAATTAACTTAAAGAGGCTAAATCTGTGCTTTCCAGTCACAGTTCTTAAATTCCTTTTCCCCTCATAGTTTGGTAATTTTCTGCCTTAATATAGTCACTTTAACCCAGGAAAGTTGTTAATTACCTAATCAGTTGAATCAAGTGTGATGGCAACATGGAGAAATGTCACATGTGCAGAGTAGGTACGCTCAGCGATCAGAGTTTAGGCTTAAATCACCTCATTTGCACCTCATCAAACAGACTTGATTATGAGGTTTCTGATGCTGTGTGACATCTTTAAGATTGTGTATCTTTAAGATTAGTATGAAAACACAATAGATAAAATTATTGTTGTTGTTGTTGTTGTTGTTGTTATCATCATCATCATCATGAGGCCTGAATTTTGTCAATTTTATAAAATAGAGTTCCAAATTTGGGTCTGAAACATACATTTATTTTGAGATTTAAACTTACTTACTACAGCCCCAATTCCAAAAAACCCTGGGACACAGTGTCAAATATATATAGAAATAGAATGCAATGAAACTCACTTTTTATTCACAATGGAGCAGAAAACATAATAAATGTTTAAACTGAGAAATTGTACCATTTTAAGAAAAGAATAAGGACATTTTCAATTTGACAGCAGCAAGTTGCCTCAAAAATGTAAGAACAGGTCCATATTAACACTATGTAGTTTCACCTCTTTTTGAACAGTCTGTAAACATCTGGGAACTCAGAAGACCAGTTACTGGACTTTCAGGAAAGTAAAATTTTCTCATTCTTGTCTGATATACGATTCGAGCTGCCCAACAGTCCTGGGTCTTATTTGTGTGGTTTTTTTTTTCAGGATATGCCACATTTTTTTAATTGGTTAAAGGTCTAGACTGCTATGAAGCCATGATGCTGTAATAGATGCAGTTTGATAGTTCCATGATAGTATTATGTCTGTTTTTAATGCAGTGTCGCCTGAGGGTCTGAAGATCATGGGCATTATTGATTTTGGGTCTTGTTCCTTGTGCACAGAGATTTATCCAGATGTCTTGGAATCTTTTGATGATATTATATACTGTGGATGATGAGGCATTCAAAGACTTTGCAATCTTATGTTGAGGAACATCTGCACATCATTACTTCAGAGAAACCCTGCCTCTCTGAGATACTCTTTTTATATCCAGTCATGCTACTGACCTGTTACCAAATAATCTAATTAGTTGCAAAATGTTCTTCCAGCTCTGTCTTCTGTCCTTTTTGAGACATGCTTCTGTCATCAAATTCAAAACTAGGAGCTAATATTTTTCATGAAATATTAAAATTTAAAAGTGTTTTAAAAGTTTAAACAAGCTTTCTATGTTTTATTGTGAATATTATATTGATTTATTATATTTGCAAACCATTGCATTCTACATTTTACACAGCATTCTAATGTTATTGGAATTGGGGTTGTAGTCAGACAGTTTGAGTTGGGATGTAGGTTTTTAAGGCATTAGCTATAGAATTGTAGCAACTAAAATTCAATACGTATACTTGGAAAATGAAGCATATTTTTGCTGAGCGACTACATTTAGCATAAGGGGAAAATTGCGCAAGTTAGATCTGTGGCAAAAACATCATTTTAGGGATTTACGAATATGGCTCACAGAATGAAGTTTCCACACAAATGAAGGCTGTATTCATGACAGGATTTGTAGGGAGAGTTTTTCATGTCCCCAAAGGAAACACAGGATCTGAGAAACACATTCTGTGTAGCTGGATAGCTTTTCTTCCTAGAGGGGCTTTTTACATTTAAAGTAAAAACACTTCCCAAACTTTTAGGAGAGTTCCTATAAAGCTCAAACGATGAGTGTTTGTCATTTGAAAGGCTCCTCAGCAACTTTTAACTAGCCTATTCATTTCAGTTTCCATTTGTCCGTGTTTTATTCCGCCGTGCTGCTGTCCCAGTGTGTCACAGTGGCCGAACGTGTCTTGTTTTCAATTACTTTTCTTTTCTGATGCAGAGCACACTTCCACAATCCCATACACCCTCTCAACTCCATTCAGCCACAAGAATAATACTTTTCTGCGTGGCTCTCAAGGCCGAGGCAGCTATATTGTGAAGTCAAAAGTGTGGTCATTTGTCTTTGTATTGATTTTCTAGTGAAGCCGCTTTATTTCAATTGGCTGAAATAAATGAATATGTTGAGGAACAAAGGATACTTGTTTTGACACAAAAGTCATTGTGTCGACTGTCAGACTCTCATTGTTCTGTAGAAATGGCTTTGGCATTGTCGAAGTCCACCTCTATTCCATATGCAGCGGGCTTGTAAAGCCACGTCTCCACTGTTTGTTTAGACTGAGAGTATCAGTGAATGCCTCTTGCATTAAATGAGAAAAATTGCCACGTCGGTTATTGATGCAATTCAAAGGTCTAGAAGCCTGACAGGTGCAGCATCAAGTGTCAGGGATTTTGGAAGTCTAGAAGTCTGATAGAAGCAGTGCGTGAAAGACAAAATCAGTTTATTATCTTTTATCATTGTTTGAGGATGTGAAATTGTTGAAAAAATTTACTTGGAAAATTTAGGACATTTTTGAGCAGTTCAGTTGGTAAAAATTCTCTTGCATAGTTTTAAAAAAGAAAAGCCTGTTTTGTCCAGATCCTAAAGAACCTTTTTAATATGATTTCCTTAAAGAATGGGTCATCTTGCTGAACGAACCAGAGAAAGAAAGAGAGAGTTAGAGAGAGAGAGAGAGAGAGAGAGAGAGAGAGAGAGAGAGAGAGAGAGGAGAGAGAGAGGTTCTAGTGAGGGTCTGGTTACTTGGTTAGAGGGTCATTAGCATTCATCATACTCCTATAAGCTTGAGTAATTACAGGCGTAAGAGCAAGGAGGAAGAGCAGTTTACACTGCTAGTAATTTGATTTGCATCTACGCTAATAACCTTTGTGCGTGGCTTATGTGCCGCAGAACATAAGCACTCCGTTTCTACGTAGCTAGCCGGGAGGAGGAGAAGAAAGAGCCTTTAAAAGCTGAATCTAAAGTTGCCTCTATCCCCTACTGGGCAAAAAGAAGAGTCCCAAGATATGTTTACTTATAGCCAAGAGAAAGCTTTGGCCTGCACCTCATTGAAAGGAAATGCTCAGGTGCTACTTTAATGTAAGGCCACCACTCTTAAGGAATAGTTTTTGGGTAAAGGATTTTTAATGCAGGGTTTTGAAGATGTGTGGAGTTGTGTAGTTGTATGCAAAAGTTTAGATACCTCTGAACAAATGTCACTTTTTTTGGAAACCAGTACACATCCTCTATAGAGAATACATTGCAGCATTTATTAAAGTTCAATTACTGCTTATTTTCTGCTTTAAACATAAATGTTGCAGTGCAAAACGGCCATTTCATG
The DNA here is from genome assembly GCA_017165825.1 of Hepsetus odoe. Classification (NCBI taxonomy): domain Eukaryota; kingdom Metazoa; phylum Chordata; class Actinopteri; order Characiformes; family Hepsetidae; genus Hepsetus; species Hepsetus odoe. Next base: position 15,492,050 of record CM029366.1, on the reverse strand, counting down.
TTGTTTTTTTAACACAAAAAATAAATAGAACCTCAGGAAAATGTGTTCTCTGTTGAATATGTGGTCGTTCAAAGGGTCTGAAATATTTTAACACAAAATGATATCATTCAGTCGGTCAGTCAGTCATCTTCTGCCGCTTGTCCTAAGTGCAGGGTCAGGGGTGCTGGAGTCCATCCCAGCCTGCAGGGCGTAAGGGACGGGGGACACACCGGGACAGGTCGCCAGACCATCGAGGAGGAGCTTGATGGGACGGCACTCTACCTGGAGCGGGCACCTCTGGGCAAACTCTATTGGGGAAGGGGTTTCCACCCTCCGATCAACGGCCGAAACTACTCAGGCCACCGCTGCCCCTGATATCATTCATTATATATTTATTTATTATGATATATGTACTATATTTGTATTTTTAAACATCAGCCTACTCAGGTGTGGCCATCTGACCATCTGACTTAAAAAAACATGGCTGAGTAGTGTGTACTGGTTTTGTTACATAAACTAGAAGTTCCATTAATCCTAAACATGTACTTTAATCAAGCCACCTGAAAGTGGCGTTAAACATCTGTGTAAAAAATTCTTAGATGACCATGTCTCCTTTCTTTCAAATTAGGGCACCACAAAGAATAATTGCAATACTATAGAAAAATAAACATCTTAGTTCTAATATAATGATTTTTGTAAACAAGAATATCAAAACCAGTCTAGAAGAAATCAGTTTAATTCATGTTAATAAGCTTTTGCTCAAGAATCTCTGCAAAATGTAGGGGTTCTTGGAACATTCACAGTCATAAAGGATTTTAAATTGAAAATCCATTGAAATGCTCATCGGGGGAAACCTAAAATGGTTCTTCAATGGAATCATACTGAGAACCCCCTCTGGGAATCTTCTTGGAATCTGAGAAAATCACCAAACAATGCTCAGCTTCTGGTCTGATGTTCTGCTACTATCTTTTACTATCTACTACTAACTTTTCTGGTTTATAAAAACCTTGAACCTTGAAATATGAAACAATTACTCAACCTTTGCTCTAAGCAAGAGTTGGATGGGGGACCTCATATTTTACCTATGAGTTCATCGCATATGCACCTTTCTTTCTAGAAGATGTTGTTACACCCTTTGTGAAATACAAAAGGTGTTCTATATATTCTTTATATGAGCTACTCTCTTTATTATAAAACCTAGATATATTTACTGGAAGGATGGGTACACCTTGGTTTCTCCCACCTACCCATTGTCATAACTACTGGGTACAGGGCAGTTGGGATGGCCTAGTACAAGAAGTATTGCATGATCATGAACGGTAGAAAAAGTGGGAAAGTGGAAAGTGAAAAGTGATAACCCTTTGTTTGGCTATGCAGGTCATGGTATTAAAAATACATGAAATCCACAACAAAATTGGACTTCTGCATTTAACCCATGCACACACAACTCAGGCAGCAGGTGAGCGCTATTGAAAGCGCCTGGGAGTAAAGGTGGATGGGAATGTACTTTGCCCAAGGGTATCTCAGGGCAACCTATTGAGAAGGGGGTTTAACCCCGATCCTCCGATCATGCAGCTAACGCCCTAACCGCTAGGCCACCGCTGCCCCCGGACCTCTGCATTTAACCCATGCACTGAAACACCGGCAGCAGGGCAGCTACTGAGGTGCACTGGGAGGGGCAGTGATTTAGACTACTCCTGCTCAAGGGTACCCAGCAACCCCACGAGAGGGGAATCAACCTACATCTTCCAATGCGGGAGTAACCCTGTGGGGAACCACTAGACCCCGCTGCCCCACCCGAACCCTCTCAATTGCTGCTCTGAGGTACCTTTGAGCAAGGTGCCATCCCCGCCATGCCCGCCCCGCGATGGCTGGTTGCGACTCTGTCCAGGGTGTGTCCCCGTCCATGACTCCAGCACCCCCCTGCAACTTGTGGAAAATGAATGAATGGTACAGTGAGATATCTGACATAGACATCATTAACCAGCAATAAACTGATACAAAAGATCAGTGATTGCAAGCCACCACAGTGTGATTAACATCACCTTCTCTGTTCTGTCATCAAAGGTTATGGTTTCAAGCACACTAATAGATTCCAGAAACTGGTTTTACCTGCAGATGTAAATAAACTCAAAAAGCTCATCTGAAGCAGATTTCGGCCTACCTGTTGCACCTGTTGATCCCTTCTGACTCTTATTGCTTATATCATAAAAGTGGCTTGCTGACTCAGCATTAAACTATTTGGCTTGCATAGTTGTTAACATCTTGTACACTTTGCTCAGCTGAGGTTACTCTATGACAATGCAAAAATAATTTGTGCAATGAAAAGGTTGTAATATTTTATTTTCTAAATCTTTATTTCAAATTTTTTTATTTTTTCCTAATTTTTCTTTTTCAGAGGATTAGTACCCAATATCAAAGTGTCAATGTTTTATACACTTTGGTGACTGTTAAACACCACAGTTTGAAGCATATAATCTTCTCAAAGTGAGAGCCCTGCAGGTTATAGTATGTTTATTATAAAGAAATCAAGGTCAAAACAAACCGGAAAAAAAATAATAAATGGGCTTTAAAACTATAACAGTTAATCCTCACAGAGTACACATTAAGAGGAAGCCATATTCCAGCCTATATTTTCAAAACAGAAACATTTTATTCACATGCTCAATCAAATAAAACAGAAAGATGTTTTTTCTTTAGATATTAAAAAATGTATTTTGTATTTTTTTCATGTTTTTAAGTAGCTATGTACACATATACATATATTTCAGCATAGAATCATTTTCAATTAATTGTGTTCCCACCACCATCATGATATCTTAGTTTAAGTATAATCTAACTCAAGTGCGTGTAAACTACTTCATTTTTCATTTGTAGTGAAGATGTGTAAACCTAAATTATCTTACAAAATAGTGATCTCTGATTTTTGAAAACCTCACTCAACAAATCAAAATGTGTCAAGTCGTGATTTGCCCTAAACTTGCATTTGTGTTTTGACTACAGTGCATATTTGCGTGAATATAGTGATCTCCTGTGTTTATCTGTCTATTGCTGATTTGAAGACTCCAACAAAAGGCTGAAAAGTCAAAACCATTACACGTCTGACAAAAAGAGAATTCGATCAGCAGAAGGGCCCAGTTAGTATCTGTTTTATTTTACAGTTTTTGTAAAAAGTACAATGAAAAATCAACACCATTCAGTTGCATTCAGTTAGATTCTGATACTTTATGAAGAGAACATGTGCCTTGTTTTCTTTCTCTGCTTTGCAGCTCCTTGATGCCACACTGGTAGTCTTGCATGCAATCACATGCAATTGAAAGGGCTGAAGATAGTTCAAAAGGGAAATTTATGGAAGAATTAAACAAACTAAATTAAATGTGAGCCCATTTACTTCCTTCCTGAATAAGAAAATCAATCTGCAGTGTAGTGTAGTGTTGTATCATCTGATGATCCCGTAACTCATGCCATCTCAATTAGCACTGAGGCTGGAGAGGAGAAACACAGAAAGGATGAGGGCTAGAGAGAAAGAAAGAAGATCAGGACAGAGTCACAGCTCATTCCAGTCTGCCTTGCTCTGATTTAAGTCCTCTGAGTGATTAGCAGGAGCTGAGAAAGAGAGGCAGAGAGAAGTGCATTCAGAATTCAATGTATCAATTTTGAGTGTAGAACAAAACCTATCTACCCTAAGTTTTTCAGGGGAGGATTTTTTTTCTTTTTGGCACCTGTCTGTATCATCTCTGAGATCACATAGGATCAAGGTGAAAAGTTGCAGTGTGGTCGGACTGCATGTAGCACACACACACACACACATGAACACACACACAAAGTGTCATTGTATTTGCTGGAGAACCATTTTATTTGGTGGAACGTTTAGCAGGAATTGCTTGCTTTTTGCAAGGTGAAAGCTGTTTAATGGCAAAATGAGGGCGAGGCTTGAGGCGCTGCTTATGCTGTGTCTACAGTATGTATTTGATGCCACCTTTGACCTCTACGACTGTCCCCAGCATTGTCAAAGTGTCACAGCAAAAAGGCGAGCGTGTCGGAGTGAAATTTGTGTACAGGCTGAAGGAGGGAGGTGAAGGATGGAGGTTGAGAGGTTAACTCCGCCATTCTCAGATAGCACAATAAGCTTGTTTATGGCGTGAGCTGCCTTTCTTTCTCCATGTGAGTGTGTGGACTTAGCTGCAGCAAAACTTAGCCTTGTCTGCGTGAGAGCAGTACCTGTGTTTCAGGCATTCTGCTTGCACCTGAAAGGACGCTGCTGAGGTGGATGTCTGATAAAGGTTTGGGTCTGGTTCCTTTAAGCTTACAGGATGGAGGACGGGTGCTCACTGTTTTTTCCTCCTATTCTAGCAGTTGGAGGAATTAAGAACAGGCTGAAATGCCAAATGTCTATGCACACTGCCCATCCAAAGTTTAAGGACACCTTTAGACATGGTTTCAATCCAATAACAGAGAACGATGGACTAGATATCAGAAGAGAAAAAGTTTGCAACACTTTGTATGATATCACACTGTAGGATCTGTATTTGATCTGGTATTCTCAGCAGAAAGTGAACTGAAGTACTGGAGGAAAACTCCACATAGGACACGAGGAGAATATGTAAATTTACACAGAAACGGCTCAGGTCAGCTAGAATCAAAACTCAGGACCCTGTTTCCTGTAAGGTAACAGTACTACCTACTGTGACAGAGTACATTTTTCAATTTATTAAGAAAATATAATACATTTGCTGATATAATATAATAGATAAATCACATATTTGTATGTTTTATTTTGTGTTGTTCATATCCAGAGTTGACCTTCTTTAAAAACAGTGGCAAACTCAGATTGTTAGAGCTAAACCTTAACTTTAGACCTAAAATACTGGAACATGGTAAAAAAGCAAAACAAATACATAAATAAACAGATGAAAATAAGATTTATAAATAATAAGCATTTTCTGCCAGCATTTGCTAGTTTGTTGTTAAGCTAACAGCAATGCACATGAGCATTTTTTGCCATGCTAGATTAAAATACACATATCTGAAGCTTGAGAAAGACATTCCAACACTTTATTTGAAGACTTTTTAACATATATCATGATATAGTCTCCTTGTAAAATTGTACTTGTGTAAAGTGATCTACGCAAATATATTTTGATCATAGAGCCGCCAGTAAGTTAACTCTCTCACCTCACAGACACCTATGGTTGTTGCCATTCATACTGAGCCAGTGTGTCCATGACTTCTAGGAGGACCAGTGGAGGTTTTCCCTTCTAAAAAAATAGGTGATTCTGCTGCTAGCCCCCAATTACCTGGGACATTCTGACATGTTAAGACTTCCAGTCAGGCCGTAGTTCAACATATAAGGACACATTTCTCAGAGTAATGCTGCAGTATGTGCTGGGTCTTAAATGCATCTTACTCTTTATTGCACTGATTAAAGTTTAGAGAGTGTATGTTTTAGTTCCCAGGAATTTAGTTCCGACTTTCTCTGAATTTTCTCTCTGTAAATATTGATCTGACCATCGATGCCCCCAATCCATTGCTAAAAGAACATCTTCATTTAAAGGTGGTTTAAACAGAAAAATCTGACTGCTGATATCAGAACAAGCAGATGTTTTGTAAGGGCTTTAGCATTACTAACAAGGAAACACTGTCACAAATATTTTATATATGATTTTTTCCTTGTTTTTTGTTTGTTCTGTTTTTTCATTTAATCGTAGTCTATTTTTTAATTTAAGATGAGAAAGGAAGCAAACTCACCGGGGCTAAAAGGTTTTAAATGTGTCCTTAAACATTTGAGCAAGCAAGTTTCTACTTTATATTTGTGGAAATTAAACCATTGGATAACAAAGTGCTTGCTTGCTGCATTTATTATTGCAATAAAGAAGATGAGAATTTAAAACCAATGCATTCGCTCCCAAGGTACAAAGGGCTTGTTATCATGTCAATACTGGAGTAATGAGAACATTTAGAAAAAAACAAAGGAAATCTTTCTTGTCAGACTGTGGGAGGAAATAATTATGCTTGTTCTGACACGACATTCACTCAACCATACAAATAGAAGCCAGATATTTGTGTTGTTTGAAATATTTTAATTGTTCTGCTTTTTATGAGTGGAAAGCTATTATTGCCTCTGTTTGGCAGGTGCTGAGTGAGCAATGTGTACAAAATGCAGGGTTTTTTCACCTTGTTGATGTGGCCACAAGATGCAGAATGAATTTATTGATTTTTTCTCTTAAAATTGACCATTAGAGCAAAGATCCGAGCCCAGTTTTTGCGACCAGGAAACTCAGGACGTGTGTCCAACCAGCAGAAAAAATAATTGAATCTGGGTTTATCTACAAGGATTCTCTCCAGAAACTCATAAGAAAATGCACTTTAAAACCACACAGTAAGTTTGTGGATATTTGCTCAACACAAGTGTCTTCTGAAATCAAGGTTCCAGATTGGAGTCTTTGGGGCACAGATGAATTATACCTCTCTTAAAGCAGCAGATACCTTCAAGAACTTCAACAGACATGCGTTTTACATAAATCTCATCTTTTTTCAACGGCACATAAAAAAAAAACAAATAATCTCAATATCAGTACACCTTTAACATTGTAACACTGTTAACATTTGTGTTTGAATTCTTCTTGTATGTAACAATATGGAATGGAAGTTTTTATGTCAGATGTTAAAGGTCAGACAGAATCTATACAGGCAGTCTCTGCTGCACCACAGAGGGCACCCAAGACTAAGAGAGGTTGTTAAACCTGAGCCAACACTAGATCTATTATTGGCGCAAGGCTGAGCTGTGCATCTGAACAGTGGCAGAGACAAATTAAAATACATTGATCATACACTCTGATCAAGAGTGCACTCAAACAATCTAAGGGGGAAAGCTAGCCGCCTCTGTGGATGTGCCTGTGTCTGGGTGTCTAATTAGTTCTTTTTGAGATTATACATGCACATTTGGACCGCCATGGAGCCGTGTAGTGTGCCCAGGTTTGTTGTCACACCACAATGAGGGCATATAGTTCCTGTATTGCCTTATGGGGTCAACAGCAGTCTAAATACTTTATTATCATTTTTTGTTGCTCAATAAACGAGCTGTACTATTTTTTCTCTCAGGCAACATGTGTCCAGACGTCCATTCCTCACTTTTTAAACTCAACCAAGTCGTAATGCTTGTTTAATGTAATGCCGAATACTAAGAATACAGTTATAATTTGCCTGAAAATTTAATGGATTAAAAAATGTAAAGATAGCTTAGAATAGAAAGTAGTTAGTTTACACATAGTTTAAAATTTTCTGAAATCTGCCTCTAGTAGGAAAAGAGATCGTACACTGGAAGCATGACAAAAAAGAAAGATGACAAGAAAAACAAATAAAGCACATTAAATAATTGCCTGGTGCCATAAGATGTGGGTGGTGGTTTCTTTAGAGGTCTGTGCAATTGGCCTAGACTATGTTGGCTGGTATCCGACTGCTGGTACTGGTTCCCACTTCCTCTGCTCTCCAACACAACCGTGTGGAGGCCTGGCGAGGCTCATGCCAGTCTGAGAGTGGCCGGTGCCAGTGCAGAAACAACGGGCATGGCCTTACCCACCAACAATGCTTGTGAGCCTGCCTGATCCACTGGCATGCATGTGCTCCTGTCCTGTCAGCAGGGGGGTTGTGCTGGAATGCTGACCCACACTGGTGGCTACAGGTGAGGAGCAGTGGAAATGCTTTAATACATCTTATCTACATGCAGAGAAGGGTGCTATAGATACATTTCCACTGTAAATGACATATTTTAAGGCATTTAAAAACCTTTCCTGGGTGTTCTCTGCCAGAACAGGCAGATGTTTTAATTAGGGGTGAAGCACTTGGTGCTGAAACCATATTGTAATTGGATTTCACTTTGAATGGCAGCTTCTAACAGTTATTAGTAAAGCAATGAAACCATTCCTTTTCAAACTGACCCAATTGGCACCCTAGTATCTCTCTTTTCTCTCTCTCTCTCTCTCTCTCTCTCTCTCTCTCACTCAATTTTTAACTCACCAAATGGCCGGAGTCTCTGGGAGGGGGAGAGCGCTGCAGGTGGGGAGGGAGAGTTGCGCTAAGTGAGGCCAGTGAAGCACGGAGAAGAGGAGACAGCAGAGGCCTAAACTCTGTACTCAAGGTGACCTCTCACACACTGCCACACACTACACACACACACACACACACACACACACACATCTCCACACCCTACAGATACATCTTTGCTTCCACTGCAAACGCGCAGGCGCTGGCAATCCACACAAGAAACAGGTAAAAGAGTGGAGAGAGATAGGGAGAATAAACAGATTTTTTTCTGTTATGGTAATTATCCTACTAATTTTCTCTAAGATAAACATAGAAATACGGACTACATTTTTCTTTCACTTTGTTTTGTGGGTTCTTTCACTCTTGCTTATTCATTAACCAGGCACGCGTACACAGTTGTGGGCAAATGTTCCATCATCTCAGGCAAACATGTGGTGTTCTATTTATTTTTAGTAACAAAAATAAGTACATACCCTAAAGGGAATACACTAGTGAACATTTTAATGTTGGATAATTATTTTGCAACAGCAAATCAACAGACTCACTTTACGGGGGGTGCTCAAACATCTGCCTATTGTATATTTTGTATGTCAGAACAAAAGGCCAATATCACTGAAATGTCATTTTTTTAGATAACAAAAGACATTCTGAACTTCTGTTATAAAGTTATATAAATTGTCAATAATGTCTGTTCCACTTGCAGCATATGCCCATACATGAGGTGTAAAGGTTTCCCCCAGGTTTCTGTGATGAAGAGGAGTGGCAGTCCTGAGGCACTGCCTCAGACTGCCTTCACTAGAGGACATCTTAATTACAGGTTAACAATCAAGTTCCGAAAGCAAAAGCTAAACAAGCAGGCCTGCGCCGTCAGCACACTCTCACTCACCTTCAGTTTCTGTTAAAAGGAAGGTCACATCAGGCCATGTCAATGAGATTCTATACAGCTAATTATCACATCTTTCCCTCATGCTCACTTTGCATGCATTAAACCTTCTGGAGTGAGGATAGATTTAGTGTGTGTTGCTCAGACAGAGGGGAGGCTGGAGGTGTTAACACTCATCTACTGGCTGAAATGTTTTTCTGTCATTATGGAGTCATTAAAGAAAGAACACCTTCCAGTGGAGACATCACACAAAGAGCTCCTGAATGGTGCAACACTCTTATTGTTTGCTTTAGGATGAGAAGATGCCAGGACCACCCAGGACCAATAGTCCAGTACAGCCAGTACAACTGGCTCCTACCTTGGGTCCTCCTCTTTCCCATCATCTACTATAAGCAGATGTCTCTAGCTGGAGCTATCAGAATTGGCACCCCCTAAAGTGTGTTAAGGCATTCCAAGAAACTCCGTACTATGAGTTGTTGGAAAATAAGCATGGTGCTTTGTATGTGATTGATGACACAAAAGTAACCTTCATCTACCCAGCACAGTAGTCTTTGTGAGCAAGAGAGACCAGGCTAGCAGGGTGTAACATAAAATATAGCTAGACGCATACACACACACACACACACACACACACACATGGCACACACACACACAAACACACATAGAGAGTAAAGCATAAAACATGTATAGGACAAAAAGTGCAGGTCTAAAAAAATAAAATGAAACACCTAATTGTACAGTTTAGTAGGTTTTAATAAAAATTTAGATAATTGTATGTACTTTGTAATCTGCAAAATTTTTTAACTGCATTTATCTGTTTAAAAATAAAGTTGCCTCATTTGCCTTATTTAATTCCCACTTAAAGGCATTCTAGATGTTAAACTATTACAAGTATTACAACTTCCTCTATCATTTTAGTACTGATTCAGGCTCAGATTACGTATTTTACATTGACATTATTTTGCAAACTATATATTAAAATTTTCAATACATTCCATAATTCTATATATTTATATCCATTTTTTGCAGTTTACCAAAAATATTAGGATTTTTTTTATGTATGTAACGCCACCAATTTGTCTTTTTGGAAACATGATACTAAACTTCTAAACGATACATTGAAATTCTCGGTTCAGCTTGGGATTTAATTCAGGAAATATGAAATCTGTTACATTAGACTAATAGGTCGATCAACATCTGAATTTAGCATGGACCTAGTAGTTCACTGTAACAGGAAAAATCAGTCTCCTCACACAGGACAAGAGTGAAGTCCGTCTGCTGTCTAAAGCCCTGGGTCCTTGAAGGACTTTGATCTGACACCTGGACTCCCTGCTGTGTTTAGAGGGCAACCACTGTTAGTGAAAATAATAGGTAAAAGACATGGCCGATCTGGGACAAGGGTGGTTTCAAGGCCCTTGGGCAAAAATCCAACCCTCCTACCCCCCTTCTCAGCACAGAATGACTCATAAAGGCTGGTCAACTTTCACCAGCCGTGACTCTACTCCCACCTCCCCACCTCAATTCCAACTCACTAACAAGATCTGATGCCATCAGATAATTGCTGGAAATTTCCAACTGGGGCCAAAGCTGCATTCCTCTTTCTCTCTTCCAACGAGATGTCACTTCATTGCTTTTTGTTGCTACTGTCATGCTAAAGTGGTCTACTAGCTTTCCACGACAAGCAGACCAACAGACATTGTTTGGTGGAAAAAAGAAAAAAAAAAAACACTCCAGTATCACATCTGATTCTCACCTTGAAGATGATTGCAACAGGTATGTAGGACACACTATGTGTGCCTGCATGGGTGGGTGGATATCTGTGTGGCTGAGCCCGCACAAAAATACACCATTTTCTCTTGAGCATCTAGCTAGCGTTGTACAAAATATAAAGCAAAATACCGCCCAAACTTGCCTATGAACCTGATTTATGTCTCTCACATTTAGAATAGCAATATACGTCGTTAAGGGAATGGCCACTTCATCACACTTTTATCATTAAACCAGTCACACCATTTTGGCCAGAATGTTTGCAGACAATTTCCTAACTATTGAGTTCAGGAGTTCCAGGTAAATCGATTAGAAAACTGACATGTAACACTGACCACATACCCATGCAATCTCAATAAATAAATGCAATATATTGATTATAAAACAGGTTTGAAGCTAAAAAACTACCTGAAGCAGAAGGAGTAAAACTACACACTCGTTATTGTAGAGTGGGCCTACCAAATGCTGAATCTTCTTCTATTATCTTCTTTTATTATAGAATATTCTCCTACATCACTCACTATTAGCGGTCTGCTTAGAACCCTGACCACAGCCAGACTGAACACTTTTAAGATGAACAAGAATGCTGATTGCAAACCTGTACCTTTATGGCTAACATCTGTGCCTGACCTTACAAATGATCTTTTAACAGAATGGGCACACACTCTCAAATTCTCCAACATTTTGTGAAAAGATGTACCAGAAAAGCAGAGGAAGTTCCAGTTACAAAAGCGTGCCCACTCCATAGTAATGCAGATATTTGGGAAACAGGCTGTCCAACAAGTACTAATTAGGTGTGATGGCTCACATGTGCACATGGGCTGGTTGGCTTTGACCAGTGCTAATCTCATAAATATATCCACAAACAGCCTCTGTCTTCATAAATTTCACACTCAGTTTGTTCCAACTCTAATAAATGTATGTTCTCTCTCACATTTAGCCCAGAAATGTTTCTGTGGGATATCATTAAAGATTATGTCTGGTCTTTGAGCCAGCTCTTGATATCCAGCCCATAAGACAACAATAGGCAAAGTACAAGGCTCCATGCAATAAAAGCTTCTCCAAACCTCACAGACGTTTCCACATTGCTCTTCCACGTTGCTCTTCCATCTGTATGCAGAATTATGTGCGTGAGCATCCAGCAAGGGCTACACCAAAGAATTAACCAAAGTATCGTTCTCTAGAACAAAAACCCTCCAAATTCATCTTTATCCACCATCTCTTTCAGGCATCTCCACCTGAAACACTGAAACAGTCAAAAGCGCTTCATCACAATTGCAGCAACTCACACAGGAGCTTAATGAGTGTCAAAGGCCAAACGCAGGATCTGATAATCGCAATGAGACGATCTGGGAAATCCTAAATGGATATTAATATCAAATCAGGGCATGAGTGGTGTGAGCAGCGCAGCGTGAAATGCCCAATCTGTGGAAGTGGGCTTCCTGTCCCAGCTGGCACCTAGGAGCTGACCCCGCCGCCCCCGGTTAGGCCTCTGATTAATAATGGAGAACAAGTACGGCCAAAGACGCCCCTCTCACAGGCCTCGCTGCTGGAGGTCCCTGTGCGCCAGTCACCCTGAAAAACACAGGGTCCACATAAGCCCAGGAGACTTCATGTATAATTGATAGTCGATCATGCAGAAGCCGCGGCAGCCGGTGGCATTCTGATGATATATGGAGTTGGAAATGAGTCCTGCCTCTAATAGTTTAGCCTTACTAATGGGGGCAAGAAATACACGGCAGGGATAAACAAAAGAGCTGCATGAGGGACTATAGGAGTGAATGGATCCAATCTGACTCAACTCAATATTCCACTCAAATAAAATCCCACTCTCCAGACTGATGTGTTACATATATTGCATAGTGTGTTTGTTTTGTGACAATTTATTAGTCTGAACAAAACCAGGGTAAACCCTCATTTAGCACAGGGTTTCTATTCAGATTTTTAAAACATGGATTTGTCTAAATTACTTTCAGCTTCAATGTGTAATCACAAAAAAATATTGCATAAGATCAATTTAGTTATGCATTCCTTTTTCCTTCTATGGTGTTGGGTGTGACACATTTCTTGTATTACAGCCATGTGACTACAGTTGAAATTCTTGTTGTCACATTACAGTAACAGACAATATATGAATTAATATGAATATATCATATCACAGAATATTCATTGCAACATAAAGTAATTATATTATGGTATAATATTAATTAAAAGTGTCTCATTTAGAATACATTATTTTGTTCTACACATGTTCATTGTAATGTGCACAAGACTGTTCTTTCTAAGTACCATAGAAGAGAGAACAATGATATCACCTAAACGGATCAGACTGATTTTATAAATTTAAAAAATCTTATCTCAACATTGGATTTAAATGGTATTATCCAAGCGACTTACTTTAATCAGAATAAGGGCAGAGAGAGTGATGCCCTTTTTAATTATGGTTATTGAGGCAAACAGCAGAGCACTAATACAGACTTATAGATAACCAAACATGGTCTATTAATAATGAATACATTTGAAAAACTAAATTTTTCCCATAAAGTAATAAGTAAAATAAATCCAGTACAGTTTGAGAAAACTATTTACTATTTTGAGCAACTTCCACTATACTGCCATTCATTCAAACGCCAAAGAAGTGAGTATACAGGTTGTGTTGCCTCAAGAATCAACAATTAAAAAAAAAGCATTTTAAGTCATTTCGTTTTTGGAACACTTTGAACAGCTTCAAAACATTGCTGTAACCCTGCCATACGTTTTTATGACAGATTATGTGCTTTAGTTTAAAAGTGATCATCATTACTGGTCATGACAGATGCTCCAGATGCTGACATCATGACCTTAAATTAGCATGTTATAAAAGTCCTATACGATATGTAAGTCCCAGGAACACCAACAGTGTTTGTGTGTTGTGTTGACTCACACCTAAGGTAAGTGTTCCAAATAGTAACAATATTTGGAAAAAGTGTGTTGTTGGAAAGGCTTGTCCTCTACACTAAGGATCAACAACAGGCTCACACTTTCATTCCTCAGTCTATTATCTACGGCATTGTAGTTACTGAATAATTCATAGTTGTTCCTCAGTAAGATTAAGATTAATAACTGAATAATGAGCATAAAGATTAATGGCATAATTAACATGCAGTTTTTTGAGGGCTGCATGAACTAAAAACCTGGTGATTAAAACAGATGCTGCCAAAGCTCCCAATCCATTATGAGAAAGTCAGTGTCACCAACAGTTTATACAGTTCATTTTTACGAGACTGTCACATCATTTTGCTCCGTCCAGCGCTTTAATGTTTCGCTACACCGCTTTCTCTCTGCTGCACTCTGCTCAGTGAACTGGCATGTTGCACCTGTGAGAAAAACACTCCTTCTACCATTCTAGTTACACACGCTGAAACTAACCAAACAATTTTTGTTTTTTTTTGTTTCTTTTGAATCAGTCTTGACATATCCTTCACCGGCACTGACACTGTGTCATGAAGTCTCAGTGATGTGTGTGTTTGTGTGTATATAAGCACACTTGTGGGCTTTCACTACAAGCTATTCTGCTTCCTCTGACTCCATTCACACATGTTCACTCGTCCTCTGAGGCGTTGATCAAACATGTCTAGACGTAAATGTACACTGGCGTGTCGTGTTTCAGCCACTGAAAGTGTTTAGGCCTCCTTATCTCATCTCCTGTCTCCTGCACTCCACGCTCCCTCTGGGGACACATGCCAGCACAGGAGCTTCACTTCGAACCCTCAGCTCATGACGAGGCCTCTGTTTAAAACACACTTAAAGAACATCTTTATAGGCTTTATAGGCGCTGCAGCTCAGCAGCTTCATTTATCCCTGCTTAGAAAGCTAAGTTACCTCGAATATTTTATGGAGGAAACTTGGCATTGTATGGTACCCTGACGTGTCAGTATAAAATCAATATTTCAGCTGAAGCTTATTTATAGACGTGGAGGTCCCTCTCCGCCCAGTTAGTTTTTAACACGCGGATGAAAAAATAGTCATGAATAAGACAACGTTTATGAATTCAGATGAGGAAAAGTCTAAGGCCAGTTTATACACAAACACTGATTTTATAAAGGGGCGAAAAAATAAAAGGCACTTTTGCCATGAATCAAATTAATCAAAATAGAATATAAAACAAATAAAATATGTCATAATTGCGTTAAGTGTGATATATAATTTTTGACTGTTTAAGATATATTGATAAATATATTTAGATCTTTGCTATATAATTGGGGGATAAGTGTATGATGTAGGAGTTCAATGGTTGTTTACTTAAGCTTCAGGTTCACGCGCACACATTACATTACCGCACACAGCAGGTGTAGAAAGGGTCACGGCTCCTGTGTGAGAGTGTAAATGTATTGTAATGCAGCACAGTGTTTGTTTGTTATAATTGTGTTACAGCGAGTTTGCATGACAGGCTCGTGACAATCAGATAATTTCCAACTGTCAGGATTGGTAAAAACACATCAAACCTGCCATCCAAACTCCATTTCACACTCACGCTCTCCCACACAATTAAAGTGCATTAGAGGCAGATTTGCGCTTTTCTCTCCCTCTCCCTCTTTTCAAAGGCACATAATTACAGGCTATGAATGAGCTGGCACAGTGAGACTTACAAGAGGAAAGAAAACTTGTTCATCCGATTTGTGATTTTCAGAGCATTGCCCTGTGGGATAAAACAAACAAACCTAGAGAGAGAGAAAGAGAGAGAGAGAGAGAGAGAGAGACGGAGAGAGAGAGAGAGAGAGAGAGAGAGAGAGAGAGAGAGAGAGAGAGAGAGAGAGAGTGAGAGAGAGAGAGGACAGAGAGACTGAAAGAGAGAGAGAGAGAGAGAGAGAGAGAGAGAGACAGAGATGAGAGAGAGAGAGAGTGAGAGTGAGAGAGAGACAGAGAGAGAGAGAGAGACAGAGAGAGAGAGACAGAGAGAGAGACAGACAGAGAAAGAGAGAGACAGACAGAGAGAGAGAGAGACAGAGAGAGAGAGACAGAGAGAGAGACAGACAGAGAAAGAGAGAGACAGACAGAGAGAGAGAGAGACAGAGAGAGAGAGACAGAGAGAGAGACAGACAGAGAAAGAGAGAGACAGACAGAGAGAGAGAGAGACAGAGAGAGAGAGACAGAGAGAGAGACAGACAGAGAAAGAGAGAGACAGACAGAGAGAGAGAGAGACAGAGAGAGAGAGACAGAGAGAGAGACAGACAGAGAAAGAGAGAGACAGACAGAGAGAGAGAGAGACAGAGAGAGAGAGACAGAGAGAGAGACAGACAGAGAAAGAGAGAGACAGACAGAGAGAGAGAGAGACAGAGAGAGAGAGACAGAGAGAGAGACAGACAGAGAAAGAGAGAGACAGACAGAGAGAGAGAGAGACAGAGAGAGAGAGGGGGTAGAAGAAAGAAAGTAAATTTGAGAGGGAAATGAAGAGAGAGAGAGAGTATAACAGGTAGAGAAAGGGTAAAGCAAATAGTAAAATTAAGAGAGAGAATGAGGCTGAAAGAGAGTCAACCCCAAAATCTTTTTTCTTGCTTTGATGCTCTCTCTCTCTCTCTCTCTCTCTCTCTCTCTCGTTCTTGATGAAACTGCTTTTTGATCCTGTTGTTTTGTCCCTGATCCTGAACACCAGTCTTTACTTCTTCAAGTCGACAGCAGACTAAACTTTCTTGCGTTCCTCCTCCTCGTCGTCTTTTCTCCCCCAGTGTAAATGGAAACACGGGGACAGTGCGGTTGTAAGTCCGGTGGGAGGATTTGCCGATGAAAATATTTGCCAATCAGGAATGAATGGAGGAGATAGTAAATGTTTTGGAATGTGCGCGGCCTGTGGAGAGTACTCTTCTCTCAGTATCGCTCTCCGCCATCGGGGGGCTCGTCTTTATCGGCGCCCACCCCGAAACACACACCAGCAGGGCGGCAGCGCCCTCTAGCGGCGGCCGGAGGCAGCGCAGAGTCCTGCTGTGAGAGCCGCGCTGCACCCTGGGCCTCACCGAGCCGCGCGCTGGAAGACCGAGTCAGCGGTACATCCGGGGTTTATTACTAAACAAGAGAGAGAGAGTTAAATTCACCAAGAGAGATAGAGGAAGTTCATGAAACTGACTGAGTTTAAGGAACAGTGCCTTTGTACTTTAAATTGAAAGCAGAAACCACACAAGAGAGGATCAAACTGGGGGGAGATTAATCTACATCTGTTTAACTTCCTGCAGTGGTGCTGGGGGGGTCATAGTTTTCAGTCACGTGACTAGCACAGCGCCCCGGAAGGCAAAAATACGGCCAAATATTTACACCTGTTTCCAGCAATAAATATTTTGATCACCTGCAAACTGTTGAAAGCAATAGTTTTGGGCACTTCCACCAGCACCTTCTTCAGTGTCTCAGTCTCTAACAACAGCAAATTACCTGCCACAACTTGCACATGTCTGCATGTATCTAGTGGAGAATCCCTCCACTTACACTGCCGTCAGCATCTCAGTTCACAGAAGCACAGATCGCTTTGTGTATTTCATCACTTATCACCTTCTTACTAAAAATAAACAGTTATCTTTTCACACTGAAAATCAACCTTCCCTTAAATAACTTGCTCTTTAACTATTTCTAGCTGTTATAGTAACTATGTGTATAGTAATATTTGTTGTGTCCCAAATTACATACTGTGGTGGACAGCAAGTGGACATGCACTCAGTACTGCATACTTAAAGGCATACGAGTGTGTTGTTTGCGACGCAGCCCATCTATTCCGTAGCATAAATGATCCAGACCACTGCGCCGGTCCATGGAAACAAACCATGTTAGAACAAATAGGTAAAGACTTGAGTAAAAAGTGAAATATTTGAGCTTATCTTTGAGAAAATAGTGGCAGTAAGGGTGTTTTTATTTCTGGTGGCCATTCTTTAATTCCCTCCCCGGGGACAGAGACACGTCTAATTGCATGAATCCATTGACTTTTCCTCTGGGGTTTGAAAATTTGTTGGAATTCAGTAGAAGTAGAGCCATCATCAGTTAAAGCATCAAGCTGGACAACAGCTGTCCTGCAATTTGGTCCAACAACCTGCTAAAAATACACAGGGAGAGTACGAATGCTTTATTTTACCCCCAGGTGTTTGAATTTTGAAAGGATGTGACATCATGTGAAAATTGTTAATAGTTTCTAGAGGAACTTTTTGTTTAAGACACTTTCTAACAATGTATCTTGAAAGTGGGAGGAACTTTTGAAAAACTATAAGCACTCTTAGTTATACAGCACTGTGCAAAAGTTTTAGGCTGTAAACAAGAATGCTTTCAGAAATATAAATAATGATTGTTTATTTTTATCAATTTACAAAATGCAAAGTGAGCGAACAAAAGAAAAATCTAAATCAAATCAATATTTGGTGTTACTACCTTTTGCCTTCAAACCAGCATCAGTTCTTCTAGGTACACTTGCACAAAGTCAGGGATTTTGCAGGATTATAGTCGGTGTGTGATCAACCAGTTTTACCAAACAGGTGCTGATGATCATCAATGTCACACGGAGGTTGAAACACAGTCATGTTTGGAACAACCTACCAGCCGAGTTCCTTCAAAATCAAATATTGATTTGATTTAGATTTCTCTTTTTGTTCATTCACTGCATTTTGTTGATTGATGAAAATAAATGATTAACACTTCCATTTTTGAAAGCATTCTTTGTTTACAGCATTTTTTCATTTTACATCTGCCTAAAACTTTTGCACAGTACTATATACTGGGTGAAGACAGCTTCATTCATTTTCTGCCGCTTGTCCCAAGTGGGGTCGCGGGGGGTGGTGCTGGAGTTCATCCCACAGGGCGAAGGACAGGGAACACACCCTGGACAGGTCGCCAGCCCGTCGCAAGGAGGAGCGTGAGAGGGACGGCACCTTGCTCAAGGGTACCTCAGGGAAACCTATTGGGAAGGGGTTCGAACCCCCGATCCTCCGATCATGCGGCCAACACCCTAACCACTAGGCGACCGCTGCCCCTGTGAAGACAGCTTCTTCATATTATTATTTATGGGACAGCGGTGGCCTAGTGGTTTGACCCCAGGTTCAGGAAGTCATGGGTCCGACTCCCAGACCAGTAGGTTGCCCTGAGGTAACCTTGAGCAAGGTACCATCCTCATCACTGCTCCCTGGATGCTTTAAATAGCTGCCCCCTGCTGCGCGGTGTGTATGGGTTAAATGCAGAGGTCGAATTTTGCTATCTCTCACTGTGTGCTGTATTTCACAATTGCACTTAATCACTTTCACTTGACTTATTTGTATTAATTTAGGTTCCCAGTGATTTTATGATGTGCTTGCATAAAGCATGCTCAGTATTGGAATAAGAAGCCAAAAGTACAAAAAGGAAAAATTTACATTTTAGACACACTCTTATCCACAGCAATAAACATTGCCTGCTGACAGGGATAGTCTTGCTCAGGGGCTCTAATAGTGTCACTCCTGGAGACAGAATAGGGCCAGGCTCGAACCCACAACCTCTTATTCCACTTCGTACCCCTGGGCCACTCCCACCTCTAAAACATGGGTGTGAAATCTGTGATATGGATGCCAGGTTGTGCACCATCGGATGACATAATATTTCACAGGCTAGTTTTAGACCAGATACCACTTTAATAACAAATTGTTTGGGGTGAATGTGCATCATGGTAATTAGTGAAGTAAACTTCAATTATTAATTATCTACATTAGCTTCATAACTCCCATGAACAACTATAGAACCAAACTTCAGACATTAAACGTCTAAGCCGATTGCCTCTACTTTGGGTGATGGAAATAACTGTGTAATTCTTTCTTTAACCTATTCACTCTCTTTGCATATTTGTGTAATAAAGAAAAATGAAAGTGAGAATAGAATTAGATTTGCATGGGAGGAAGAGTGTGCCGGGCCCTTGTGTCACTCTCAGAGCTGTGAGGAATAGGAAGGAGCCTGAGGAGCTCTCAGAGGGCCAGAGGCCACCAGGGGCCTGTGTGTTTTGTCCAGCCTGTGCAGAGCAAGGCCTCTCTCCATTCCTATTGCCGAGGATAGCAGAGCAGGGCCGATAGGATTATTCCATGACTTGTGTTCACTGATGATGAACAAGGCATCGTTAGTGAGCACTTTAATGCAGCCGCAGATAGTGCACTCATTAGTGTCACTAATGACCACTTCAGAGTCTGCTGCTGCTCTAATTACGCGTTTTGTTCTCTGAGCGACTCAAAGCGCATGCAGACCGACTTCTTTCTCTCTTCCTTCCATTTCTCCCTTCCTCTCTCTTTTTCTTTCTCTTTCACTCTCTCCCCCCCTCTCTCTCTTTCTCTCTCGCCCTGCTCCTTGCTCCTTCTCTTCTGTCTCACTTTCCATAAGTTCTACTAGTGCTCCCTCTATCTGTCTCTTCATTCTTTCAACCCCATTCTCTCTCTCTCTCTCTCTCTCTCTCTCTCTCTCTCTCGCTCTCTCTCTCTCTCCCCTATCCCTCTCTCTTCTCAGCAACTTGATTCACAGGCTGATTTATGTGTGCAGGACTTGGGCAAAAGGCTGCCCAGTCTTAATTGAACTCACTACTCGGGAAGACACCACAGATCCATCAAAGAGACTTGCTTAGGTGGACCCAGGAGAGGCAGTGCAAATAGCTGCCTGCTTGAAAGTTCCTGCTTTTCTTTGCATTCATCATCCAGCAAAATCAAATCTCATCATTAATGAGTTTACCTGTACTGAAAAAGTGATCCATTAAAATCTAAATGAAAAAAGGTAAAACACCAGCACAAACATAACGAAAAGTAATTATCAAAATAGCCCTAGTAGAAAATATTCCATTTATATGGAAAAGATGTACACAATTAAATCGGGTAAAGTTAAGGACTTTTTGGTCATAGTTATGAAGCCATGACAATACAAGGTTAGTTATAAAGTTATAGTTATAGTTATAAATATATATTTTATATATAGTTATAAAGAATAGTTCTAAAGCATTAGTTATAAAGCAGTGATGAAGAGGTCAATGCTGTGAAGCTGTAGTGACGATGTCATAGTAATGAGGTCACAAGTATTCAACCATTGTTATGAGTTAAATGTAAAGCAGTCAAAGCCAAAGTAATGAAGTCATAGTCAGAAGCAGAAGTGAGGAAATCATAGTTATGAAGCCATAAGAACAGAAGGGACTATAATAGTTAATAGTTTTGGCAATTGCGTAGAAGTCCTAGTTATAAAGTCATAGTCATTAAGTGATAGTGATGGGCTTAGTCATGACATCATAGCAACAACATTATGCAAATTAAGTCATTGTGATGAAGCAAAAGGAATGATGTCATTTTCATGAGGACATTGTTATTAATTCATAGTGACTGACAGAATGCTGTATTATTGAAGTCATATTGATGAAATCATAGTAATAAAGTTGTATGTTTGAGGGCTTTACGTTTTATTATTTTGTAGTTAGAAACATACTTAACTGCCCCTATTTTGCAAATGCACTTCCTTTATTCATTGTAAAAAATGTATACATTATGCAACCACAACTACAGATGTAGGCAAATGTCTAATCTCGGCACACTTTCATTGATCAATGAAACCATCCTTTAGCTTAGTGTCCCCAACCCTGTTTCCGAGAGCAAGTGAAAATGCACTTCCATAAACAGTCTGTGATTAATATGACCTATACTCTGCTATCTTCTGGTTTCATTTATTAAAATGATAGCGACAGCTTAGCCCACTCTCTACACATGGAGACATGGCAGTTTTTATTCAGTGTATTTTTGTATCTTTTCTGCAGCAGGATGGTTTTCAGTCTAGCTGATCTGAAGGAAGAGATGGCCTTCTGTTCTACTGATTTCCTACCAATAGGGTGTCCTTTTCCCAAATTTTCTTTCATATCTTCTCTTCCTCTGAAACCAAGGTGTTTTTTCTTCATGATAACTATCTTCTGCACAGAACAAATATATTTATATGTCATCTCAAAGGACTTTGGGAGCAAATCTGCCCAAGCTTAGGCAGAAAAAGAATCTTAAGGCTTTGGCAAAAGCCTACAATGGCTTAGTCCTTTTTTATACTCTCTTTCCTTCTCTTTGCCAGTCATCTTTGTGATACTTGCAAACACTGAGCTTTATAACAAGGGCTGTAACTTAAATCAATTTAAACCAGCCTTTGAAATTCCTTTCGCTATGCTATTGTGCACGTTTGAAAAAGAATGAAAGGCAAATCAGAATTGTAACATCTGTCATATTGGGGTGCCCCCCTTCCTCCTGCACCTCTTTCGTCACACACACAATAAGGTATTGATCCATTCAAGTCCATTTAAAGGTTTTGAAATAAATCTTTTTTTTTAAAGAAGAGAATCTATCCTGCATTTAAGAGGAAGAGAGAAAAAGGGTGGAGAAAGAATTGCAGGGCCTGCAGGCAAACAAACGCTTTAAAGATGCTGTGAGGACAGAGGCAGCCAAGCTCAGTTTAAGCCAACTGGATGATTCATTTAAGCACATCTCTTGTCTTCTTAAGCACTGTGTATTGTGCTGGTATTGCTGCTTCTCTCTCTCTCTCTCTCTCTCTCTCTCTCTCTCTCTCTCTCTCTCTCTCTCTCTCTCTATCTATCTCGCTCTCTCTCTCTCTCTCTCTCTCTCTATGTGTCTATGCAACTACAAGTCATATATAATCAGCCCTACTAGCCTGCAGTCACACTAATGTAGGTAAATAAATGGTAGTGCTGATCCATGTTAATATGAGGGAAGTTAGCGTCTCTACACAGCCTGGCAATGTTTGGAGCAACTGCAGAGAGTTTAAGCCTCAGATCTTTTTTCTCTTTCTGAGTGGGTAGGATGGCCCTCCCTCTCCTCCCATCACTCAGCATGGTGCTAGACAACCTAAGCAGTTAGCATCCTCCTCCAAGCTGTCCAAAGACAAGACAAGGTGGCATTTGACATGCTTCCACCCTCACCCTTCACCCTTTCTGTGTTGGTATCACTGCTTTAGTAATAGTTAGTCGGTGGAATTTAAGCTGACTAAATGGGGCAGAAAAGTAGGAAAAATCATCAACCTGACCACGTAGTGCTATTGTTTCTCATGAAAAAGCTTTAGGTTTGCCTGACGCTTTTAGTTTATGTCATACAGTAGTGGTAGCAGATCTTCAGAGCTCTGAGGCGTCTCCAAGAGAGTGAGGAGGAATTAAGAAGAGAGGAGGATAGCTGATCAGCTTCATTATCATCACATTTGATGGTGACTTCTGAGGGTATCAAATGGCATTATTTGCACAAACAAACAGCCATATTACTTTTGGTACCTACTTATACCAAATTTCCAGGGTATCATACACTCAAGTATCCTCCAGTCTAAGGTGATTAGGCAGGTGTGTGATTTGTCCTATCCACTATTTGGATGGCCTGTATCATTAGTATTATATATTATATATAATGTGTATATAGAAAAAAGATGTCACATCAGCCCACATGGGCTGCTAGTCTAGTGCAGAAATGTCTTTGGTTGGATGCCTATCCAGAGGGATATGGCAGTCATATCTGTTCTGCTTGAATTAGGGATGTCTCCGTTAGAAACAGCTTAAACTGCAGGAGCATGGCCACTGAGAAAAGCTCACCCTCTAAGTCAAGTATCTCATTGACCACACTTCAAACTTGGTGAATTCTTGAGCCTCTCCGAAAAGGCCATCTTGGCAACATAACACATGTGAACAAGTGCAATACACTCGAAAAAAGCCTCTTCTAAACACCCAGTAGCTCTGATACAAGCAAATCCGTGCTAAGCCACTAAACTGTGTTTAAGCACTGACCATGAGGACAGACCAGCATTAGAATCTCTCCCAGCCATCGCCGTGTGACTTGCAGCATTGGAGCTAGCGGGCTGCAGAGAGGAAGGGGAGGGGGGGTTATGGGAAGAGGGATGAGTGATCCCCCCTGATCTCTACCCCGTCTTAAATCGTGCAGGAAAATGGAGGCAGCTGGGATTATGGGGTTTCTGTAATTGTGGAAAGGTGGCAGAGAGCAGAGAGCAGTGATTCTACTGGATTAAGACAAGGGTGTGTGTGTGTGTGTGTGTATGTGCGGGTGTGTGTGTGTGTGTGTGTGTGTGTGTGTGTGTGTGTGAGTGTGTGTGTGTGTGTGTGTGTGTGTTGGAGGGAGTTCATCTGCACCCCTAAGGCTATTTTTACAGGAGAGAAAAGCCTCTCACAATTCCTCAGCTAGAGAATAAGATAAATGCACCAAACACAATATCAGTTTTATTTTGAGCTGCACCAAAGGCTCTTTGGTCGGCATCTTTGTGGTTTGATAGTCTATTACTGACTTGTTCATAGTCGAGCTCAGATATTAACACCAAATGCATTATTAGTAACAGCAAGAACAACCATGCATTTGGTTTTATTCTTGTCTTTTGAACTATGATCTATAAAGTAAAGAAGCAGAATAGCTAAATGTTTTGTTTCTAATACCAATATATATATATAAATATCTTGGCCCCCAAATTCTACTGCCAGATCTACTGGACAAACCTGTCTTATCCATGGAGGCACAGGTCGCAACTTAAAAGAGCCACTACTAATGTGTTGACGGAGTCCATGCATTGTTGTGTCAGAGCTATTTTGGCTGTAAAACTATTTTTGGGGACCTAGACTAAATTAGGCAGGTTGTTTGAACATTGGGATTGGTTGGTAATGGATGAAAATAATAATGGATGGTAATAAAAAGGAAAAAATTAAATGGATAGTAAAAAATGAAAATAAATATATTGTCAAGTAATCATGTTTTTAAATGAACAGTTCGATTTCTCATTCTTAAAGATACAACTGTATATCATTTAATAGAGGTTACTGTGTAACACCGAGCAAGTAATTCAATAGATAGTAGTTACTGGATGATGATAGACTGGTGTATGACTAATATATTTAAATGCTTTTGGCAACACTGTATGTTATTTTGATCATGCCAGTAAGAGATAATATGTTTGGTTTTGTGTGTGCGTTTGCATGTGTGTGCACACAAACTCATTTATAAAGTAGTTCCAAAAGTACACCTTGTTGTAGGCTGTAGTACAGTGTCGTGTTCATGTGTGATATAAAATGTCTTTAAAAACGTGTGAAATAAGTCGAGTCGCCTTGAGTTGCGTTATCTTGAGTCAAGGTGAGTTGAGCCTTTTGTTGAGTTGTGCTGTGTTGAACTCAGGTGAGATGATCTGTGCTTTGTTTGTTCTGAGTTCAGTTAATTTGAGTTCAGTCAAGTCACGTTAAGTTGAGTCGCGTTGAGCACAGTCCAGCTGAGTTGTGTTGTGTAGTGTTGAACTGAACTGAGTTCAGGTGAGTTCAGTTTTGTTGACTTTAGTTGAGTTTGTGTCAGATTGAATTGTGTTGTGTTGAGCTGAACTGAACTAATTTGACTTGAGCTGATTTTGAATTGCGCAACCCCCATAAGTAAGGTTAAAACTGCTGTGTGCATGTGTGTGAGTGTGTATGTGTGTGAGTGTGTATGTGTGTGAGTGTGTATGTGTTGTGATGGACAGGTGTGGATGGGGCTATGTGTTAGGGCTTCTCTCTGCCCCGGCAGAGAAGCTGGTGTCTCTTGGTGCTGCAGGCATCTCTTTGTCTCCCGAGGGGAGGTGACCCCATGTCTGCTGCTTGTATCAGCAGCACCGCATTGTGCTGTGGGGAAGATTTAGCCCCTCTAAAGCATCTCCCAGCCACAGCTTTCCACACAAACACCCCGACTGCCATCACGCCTTTTCTCTCGCGTAGACATTAATCTTACTCTCCTCTTCTGCATCTCTCCGCCGCTCACATTGTCAGCCGGCGCCGCTAATGTTTGCCTCCCATTCAACTATATATACACACACATATATGTATTTTTGCGTCTGGAAGAATCAGCGGAGTCGCATTGTTCCCAAATCATTGTAATATCTATTTAGAGTGGCAACAGCAGTGGCTGCCGATGCTCCGCATTCAGCGAGCATAAACCAGCCTTAAGACTTAGAAAAGCTGAAAGAGCTTATCCCTATATTCTTAAACTCTCTTCTTTTATGTGGGTCTTAGGCATTAAGGATAGGATTGTGAATAGCAATTGTTCGACTGCTGCAGTGAGGAAGCGAGTGTGTATATGTGGGTGGGGGAGTTTTATTCCATGCTGAAATCCTCTCTCTTTGCCTCTGTTTTTTTTCCCTCTTCCTTTTCTCTCTCTCTCTCTTGCTCTCTCTCTCTTTCTCTCTTTCTTCATGACTGTAAATATTAACCACACTCTTAACTCTTTAACGGTGTACGGAACAGAGTAATGTGCTTTTAAAGATACATTATGTGAAAGCTTTTCCACCATATACAGTGCCGCTCTGAAATAAGAAAAGACTATTTTATGGAGCCTGAAAACAAATTTGCTGCGGTGGAGAAGAAAAGAGAAAAAAGTGATTTGGGGTTGAAGAAAAAAAAAAAAGCTCACCAATATAACTTTGCAGTATCAAGTTGTCATTGAACAAAAAAGGGAAATCTCCCAATAGGGATGGGCAAATCTGTTATGTTTGTATATAAATATATATTTATAAAACTCCCAGTGTCCCATTTTTGTGCCTTATTGCTCTGTCTCAAATCCGTGCTTGGTCTTTCTTCAGATAGTGTGTCGTGCTAATGCATTTCAAAGCCCTTTTTCAAAGCACAATGGAAAACCACCATAGAAGTTTAGCAGCTCCGCTACAGAAAGTAGCTCAGGGAAGAAGCGTGGCACATAAGAAAAGGCAGAAGGCTTGTGTTTTCTTAACCACACTGCAGCACAAGTAAAGGTCCATTGTGTAAATAAAAAGCTCCCATATTTACAGTGTGGATAACAAACGGCGCAGCAGAAGAACTGCCATTATCAGCTTATATCAGTGACCCCAGCATTGACTATCAGCTTATATCCCTGACCCCTGCATCTTTTCACACTTAAAGCTGTTTTTTTTCCAAATATGTCTTTGCAATAATAGGATACTGGGTCATCATCTAGCATTGCTCATTTCATAAAAGCAGGAGCATGTTCCAAAAATACATACTGAGAATGTATTTCACACTCCTTTACTGCATCAAATAATGACTATAAGACACTGAAATGATGATTTGTGCAAATGTTTTAGGCAGGTGTGAAAAAATGCTGTAAACAATGAATGCTTTCAGAAATGGAAGTGTTAATCATTTATTTTCATCAATCAACAAAATGCAGTGAAAGAACAAAAGAGAAATCTAAATCAAATCAATGTTTGGTGTGACCACCCTTTCCCTTCAAAACAGCATTAGTTCTTCTAGGTACACTTGCACACAGTTTTTGGCTGGTAGGTTGTTCCAAACATGACTGTGTTTCAACCTCCGTGTGACATTGATGATCATCAGTACCTGTTTGGTAAAACTGGTTGATCACACACCGATTATAATCCTTCAAAATCCCTGACTTTGTGCAAGTGTACCTAGAAGAACTGATGCTGGTTTGAAGGCAAAAGGTAGTAGCACCAAATATTGATTTGATTTAGATTTTTCTTTGGTCACTCAATTTGCATTTTGTAAATTGATAAAAATAAATAATCATTATTAATATTTCTGAAAAATTATTTGTTTACAGCAATTTTTCACACCTGCCTAAAACTTTTGCACAGTACTGTATATATACATATGGAAATGCACAAAACATCAGTTCAGTTCAGTGTATTATAGTCACTGTTTTGGTTTATTGTTTCACTGCTTTTGGAAAGGATTATCTATCTATCTATCTATCTATCTATCTATCTATCTATCTATCTATCTATCTATCTATCTGTCTGTCTATCTGTCTGTCTGTCTGTCTGTCTGTCTGTCTGTCTGTCTGTCTGTCTGTCTGTCTGTCTGTCTGTCTGTCTGTCTGTCTGTCTGTCTGTCTGTCTGTCTGTCTGTCTGTCTGTCTGTCTGTCTGTCTGTCTGTCTGTCTGTCTGTCTGTCTGTCTGTCTGTCTGTCTGTCTGTCTGTCTGTCTGTCTGTCTGTCTGTCTGTCTGTCTGTCTGTCTGTCTGTCTGTCTGTCTGTCTGTCTGTCTGTCTGTCTGTCTGTCTGTCTGTCTGTCTGTCTGTCTGTCTGTCTGTCTGTCTGTCTGTCTGTCTGTCTGTCTGTCTGTCTGTCTGTCTGTCTGTCTGTCTGTCTGTCTGTCTGTCTGTCTGTCTGTCTGTCTGTCTGTCTGTCTGTCTGTCTGTCTGTCTGTCTGTCTGTCTGTCTGTCTGTCTGTCTGTCTGTCTGTCTGTCTGTCTGTCTGTCTGTCTGTCTGTCTGTCTGTCTGTCTGTCTGTCTGTCTGTCTGTCTGTCTGTCTGTCTGTCTGTCTGTCTGTCTGTCTGTCTGTCTGTCTGTCTGTCTGTCTGTCTGTCTGTCTGTCTGTCTGTCTGTCTGTCTGTCTGTCTGTCTGTCTGTCTGTCTGTCTGTCTGTCTGTCTGTCTGTCTGTCTGTCTGTCTGTCTGTCTGTCTGTCTGTCTGTCTGTCTGTCTGTCTGTCTGTCTGTCTGTCTGTCTGTCTGTCTGTCTGTCTGTCTGTCTGTCTGTCTGTCTGTCTGTCTGTCTGTCTGTCTGTCTGTCTGTCTGTCTGTCTGTCTGTCTGTCTGTCTGTCTGTCTGTCTGTCTGTCTGTCTGTCTGTCTGTCTGTCTGTCTGTCTGTCTGTCTGTCTGTCTGTCTGTCTGTCTGTCTGTCTGTCTGTCTGTCTGTCTGTCTGTCTGTCTGTCTGTCTGTCTGTCTGTCTGTCTGTCTGTCTGTCTGTCTGTCTGTCTGTCTGTCTGTCTGTCTGTCTGTCTGTCTGTCTGTCTGTCTGTCTGTCTGTCTGTCTGTCTGTCTGTCTGTCTGTCTGTCTGTCTGTCTGTCTGTCTGTCTGTCTGTCTGTCTGTCTATCTATCTATCTGTCTGTCTGTCTGTCTGTCTGTCTGTCTGTCTGTCTGTCTATCTATCTATCTATCTATCTATCTCTATACAGTCCCTTCCAAAAGTATTTAAACAATAAGCCATCTAATATGCACAGAAGATATTTGCTACTAGACACACAATGATCAATACACAGAAAATATATATATCACAAATAAGGCATTGCTGTACAACATACAGTACAATACAAGTAGGCTCGCAAACTGAACAGTAAATACAGAGGACAGTGTAAGATAGACAGTTAAAGTAAATAATTCAATTGATACACTAAATTATTCATTAAAACTGTCAATATTTGTGTACTTTTTTGTGTAATTTCAAGTATATGTGTACTTTTGTGTGTGTGTGTGTGTGTGTGTGTGTACATTTGTGTGTGTGTAAGGGATCCCAAATATAACTGAAATAAAGCTCAAGTCTAGCACTGGGGGGGCAGCTGTTGTAGATATATTCAGTCCTGGGTCTGAGCCCTGGAGGACCAGTTAACATGAAACATGAAACAAATTGCTCTCTAATTGTCAGGAGAGTAAATTGTGACTGGAAGCGTTTGTAATTCTGTCTGCTGCCATTCTATGGGCTCCACTGATGCGTGCGAGGGCTCTTTAATTGAGCGAGAGGGGCTGGGGCGCGAGTGAGTGCGGGGGTAATAGGAATGAGCAGTGTGGACATTTTAATCAGCTCCCACTCCTCAACTGGATGGAAATTACTGTGAACGGCCTCTCATCAGCAAAGCAGTGCTGCCATCCATCTCAAGAGCTACTAGGTGCAAGTGACAATCTCTCGCTCTCTCTCCCTCTCTCTCTCTCTCTCTGTCTGTCTGCTGTATTAAGTGGACATATGGCACTTGTCATAAGCCCTTAAGCTTTGACCCTGGGTCAGTAAACAAGCTGCCAAATATACATACATTTGTTATAATAGGCCTCATAATAAATACGTTTCCATCATAGGTTGTAATAGACGTCCTAGATAGATGTTTTGACCTTAAATCTTTGCACAAAGTAACAATTATATATGTTATTTCTCATTATGAACTTTGAAAGAAGATTACTTAGCCTATTTCAATATTATTCAATCATTTGCCTGTGGCAAATTACAAAAAACACAAAAACACACCTTATTTAAAACCTACCTAAACAGAGATTTCACCACTCATGCATATGCACTGAATAATGCCTATTATGTGAGTTATTCATGTGTTAAAAGCAAAACTTGTAAACAGCTGATTTGCAGTCAGATCATGGATCATTCCCAAGCAATGGAACATATTAAGATCATATGCGTCTGTCCTATGAAAGACCTCAGACTAAAGTGACAGAAGAGAATGTGTATGAAAACTATATTTGATAGGAAAGCATTTGTATGAAAATTATAATATATATATATATATATATATATATATATATATATATATATAATATCTTATTTACATGTTCAGTAATCGATCCAGGCCAACACATTGCACTGGGTCACTATTTACCTTTGGATTGGTTCAGAAAAGTACACATGCAAAATAGACCCATACACATGCTATTCAGCTTAGCGAAATGATCCTGGATGCCAACGAGTAAAACAAAGACTGTGATTACAGTGTAAGACCTGGTCCTTGTGTTTGCATGAATAGAGGTCATTTCAGACCTCATGAGAATGCCTTGCTTTGTTTCTGGCCTCTCGGCGAGGCATTTCATATGCAAAACTTTGCACGATATTGCCGGACGCTCTCATTTGTCCTTGCCACGTTTGCCATTAATCTTTGGCCCTATTTGGTAGAAGACGGGGCTGATTTGTATTGGAGGATCTCCAGGGGGAATCTAAAGACATTCTGAAATAACATAATGGCATTACAGCAGGCCGCGGTAAAAACATGTCATATAAATTATACATTACCAACCAGCGGCAGACCCCACAGATTGATATGACAGCCTTCAGTCCACGGTGAAATTCGGAGTGGGCTATGAAAATTATCTGGGAAAGAAAAACACCCTCCTCCTTCCCTTAAGGCCCTGGCCTCATCACGGCAGCTTTCATTAATGCTGAAGTGGGCCGTTTCATTAGAGGCTGTTTGATGGAACACAATGCCGTCGCGCACACACAGGAGTAAAAACCCTCCTACTGCGACACACACAGAAAGGAATTAAGCACAGATTAGGGTGTATTATGTTGCATTTGCTTTGTGCTCTGGCTCTCTTTTAGACATTCAACCCTAAATATGACCCCTCTGGATTGGATGATGTGGACACTCATGGCTGCTGTGGCTTGAAAAAGATACCCAGAGAAAACTTCTGGTGAAAGTATTGCTATGAATGACCATCCATTGCCACAGAAATGTTAAAGTGAAAGTGACTATTCTTGTCATTGTGAGTACACAGCACAGCTCAGAGTGAACTACAACAAAATTACACCTCTGCTCTTTACCCATACACTCACACACGTGCAGCTATTGAAAGCACCAATTCTGACAGGGCATGTGCCACGAAACACCGCTAATTTATTTCAGAACACCATTAATTCAACATTGTAAAACAGCTCAGCATGCTTGGAGGAGAACACAAACTGCCAGTTCACAATTAGTTAAGAGACAGGGAAGCATTTACCACTTTGTAATGTTATCGTTCTTTTACAAGACACTTGAACTGTGAATGCCTATTAATTGTTTCAGGTGTTATTTTGTCCCATTATTCCTTGTCTTAAACCATAACTGTACAACAGCATGGGTTAGTTTTGGCCAGATTTATTTTTGGCCCCTACAGGCTGGTTAGTCTAGTACCTAAATCCACCTCTTATGCAGACATGCCTTTGTAATGTGTGCAGAATATGATTTTGCATTGTCTTGTTGGAAAATGCATGGATGTGCCTGGAAAAGATGTCATCTTGAAAGCTGCATTTGTAAATTCTCATTGTACTTTCTGCGATAATGTTGCCAGTATTGAAGTGTAAATGACCTTATGCCTGGATAAAATCCTGGATGTTACTTTTTGTCTTTGGTCATTTCTTCAAAAAGCAACTGGAATACTGATTAGTCAACATGGTTAACATAAGGCTTCTTTTTGCCCAGCAAAGTTTTAAGTGGCATTCGTGAATATAACATTGGATTGTAGCGCATTGAAAAGGTTTGCCAAAGGAATCCCTTGCCTATGTGGTCACATCAGCTATCAGTGCGAGTGGTTCTCCATGCAGTGCCTGGAAACACATCTGTCAATTGTGCTGACAAAATCAGTGCTAAAACTACACACACACACACACACACACACACACACACACACACACACACACACACACACACACACACACACACACACACAGCATTTCAGTTGGCCTGCAACAAAGGGTAATTTAAAAATTAAAAAC
Source organism: Hepsetus odoe (assembly GCA_017165825.1). Taxonomy (NCBI): domain Eukaryota; kingdom Metazoa; phylum Chordata; class Actinopteri; order Characiformes; family Hepsetidae; genus Hepsetus; species Hepsetus odoe. Next base: position 15,460,185 of record CM029366.1, on the reverse strand, counting down.
AAAAAAATTAAAAAGAGTTCTTCAATTCACATTGTTTATGTTCTTGTTAATTCAAAGTTTTTGGTTAATAGATGTATGGCAAGGTACATCTTTGACTACATGCCCTCTGTATGTCTAAGTTTGATATAAAGCAGGCTTTGCTTTGCTGTGGATCAAGCCAAAAAGCAATAGGCAGTGTGCATCAGCGGGATATTGTGAGATTGTATCAGATGTGCATTTGTGCATTTTGTCACGGCTACCAGTGACCATATCTGTGCCACTTACTCCCTCGCATTGCCACTGATGCTTCTTCCAGCCTCCTCGTAAAAGCATTATGAACTTTCATCTGTTATTACACATGTTTTTGAGCCTTAATGTTGTACCTCTTCACTGTGGCTCTAGTGCCAGCACCACTTATCCTACTGACACTGCTGCTTTAAGACTCGTCCCCTCTGCCTTAATAGGGTTACAATGCTCAGTATTTTCAAGGAAAAAGGAGGGGAGAAAAAGAAAGTGAAGTACAAGGTGCAGAGGAAAATGGCCCAATACCCTCAGGGCCAGGAAAACAAGGTGAAAAGGGTACAAGAAGTACCAAAGCACACTTCAGAGTGGTACACAGCTAACACAAGCAAAGCCTGGAGACTTTGTTGGCAGAGATGAATTAGAGCACTGGAAATAGCCTTTTCCACCTTTCTTCTGATACAGCCAGTTAACACACACTCACACACACACACACACACACACACACACACACACACACACACACACACACACACACACACACCTACACACACATACACACACACACACACACACACAAACACCTCACTCCTCTATCTCTTTCACCCTCATTCCAAACAGCCACAAAAAAGACAGAAGGAGAGAAAGCGGCGTCTAAAGGGAGAAAAGACTGTAACATGTTCAAAGTAAGGCTGGTTTTCACTTCTTCTGCAGAAAGCCATTTAGATTATCCTCCCGCATGTGACGCAAGCAAAAATAATACGCTTGACCCTTTTGTGTGTGCACTTTGAGAAGTTTGTTAGGCTGAGGAGTCTCGTAATAATTCACGGGAGCTCATGTATATTAAGTAGAAATTCGTTGGCTTTTATGATGAATTGCCAGGGTAACAGTGGGACACCTCTTTTGCATTTCAATACGGCCGAGTGTCAGATTCTTATTTCATTACCCAACGTCACATTAGCTGATGGATTTTAATTTGATTTTTTCCCCCATTCTCTCTCTCTCTCTCTCTCTCTCTCTCTCTCTCTCTCTCTCCTTTCATAGACACCTAGCCACTTACACAAGATCTGAACAGCCAGGACTTATGTTGATGCATAACGGGACCAAAACACACACACATACACACACATACCTATATGTGTGTGTGTGTGTGTGTGAGTGTGTGTAGAAACTGTGCCTGAAGAAAAATCTATGCATCTACATTTACATAGTTAGAGCTCTTTTCTGCACCAGCAAAGATTTGAAAAAGTGTTAGATATACTATGGGTGTGGATTGCTGGGCAGCTCTTTGCTGTGTGAGCAGAAAATCAAGGTTTAATTCATCTCTCGATAAAAATCGAGACGTCACCAAGACTAAGACGCAGCAGGCTAAGGCAATATTGTGTCATTCATCCTTTCTCTTTTTACACTTGCCACTCTCTCTCTCTCTCTCTCATTCTCTGCAATAACCCCATGGCCTAATCTACAATACAAACTCAGCAGCTGAATTCCTTTACGCCTCACTCGCTCCGAGTTGAAGAGGAATCCAAATAAAAGGTGCCCGCTCAATTAACAAATGACTTCTGCCTTTCTCGCCCTCTGTTTAATCTGTTTGTAGCAAATCCAACTAATAATACATTAATGGGGAAAAAGATTATAGCAGATGAAATGAGACACTCAATGGAGGCAGTAATTACTCTCTTTCTCTGTAGTGCTTGACAGGCGCAGGCTACTTCAGAAGCAGGTTGGTGTAATACCTGAGGAACGCCTCTCCCTGCCAGACAGCCATTGCATTATAGCAATCACAGCAAAGCAGATTTATTGAACGATTCAAAGTTTTTGCACAGAGAAAACTGAAACAAATTAGATGCTGGAAGCTGCACTTCTCTAATTCAAAACTGTCAAGAATTTTTTTAAGTTAAGGTTAACAAAGAAGACTGTCTGTAATAATGTGAAACATTTAGAACAAAAATGTTTCTTATCTACTGCAGACAATGTTGGAGCAAAACATTTCATGCTGTGACAGATAGCTACCTAGTTGAGCTGGTCTAGCAAATTAATTAAATTAAATTAATAACTGTATTCAACCTAGAAAAAAGACTCAACATGTCCATGTGACTTTATGTCTGGTTTTGGACTGGACAGTCTGTATAGACATGGTAGGTAATCTACTGCCAACTGAATTGGTGCTGTTCGGAGCCTGTCTGGTTGACTTCTATCTCTCAGCCCTATGTTTATAGCCACAGTGATAGAAAGATTAGAAATCTGTTTGTGTGAACAGCAATCTAGTAAAGGAAGCCTGATTTTGATTGAACATCAAAAAGAAAGCATGACTTTAGAAAAGTGTTTTGACAGAGAAAATCTTTTTTATTGTTGATGTTTTTTTATTGTTCTGCCTGAAATATGACCTACAAAATCTTTAGATTTTCATGCACGTCCTAAAAGTCAATAGTGAGAACCCAATTAAACAAAAAAAAAGAATATAAATTCTTCTTATTAACTGCATGTTCTGAATGAGTAGTGTCATGGGTGGTACTGAAGCCTATCCAAAAGGACAAAAGGTGGAGAAATACCCTGGACAAATCATCAGTCCACTGCAGGGCAGATACTCATTCACACATACACTCACACCAAGGGCGCTCAACCAGACATGGTGAGAACATACAAAATTCATACAGAGAGAAACCAGGGCAACCTGCCTGAGAATTAAACCCAGGACCTTCTCACTGTGATGCCAAGGTGCTACCCACTGCATCACCATAGCACCACAAAAATAATAGAAATAAAGGAAGACAAAAAAAACCCAGAACAAATAGAGAACAATTAAGACCATTCATTTTTTCCCAGGGGTGGCTGACCTACAAAGAACACTCAAAGAGCAAGGCAGGTAAAAGCCCATCAACTGCTTTCTTAAAATATAATAATTACATTTGAGATTGAAATGGAACTTTTTACTTTACATTAGAAGTGTTATGTTTCTGTTTTGCTGAATCTAGGTCAGGATGGTTTGCTGTCACTGATGGAGCAATAAATTCTGAATTATACCACTGGATTCTGAAGGAAAATGTAGGACATTTGTAGGACCGACTGACCATTTTTGTCAAGATGTAATAATAGCAATTTAAAACAATGTTTTGCATATTGAGTAATGAAAAATGCCACACTTATTTATATAAAACTTGTCATCATGCAATGAATCAGGTGGTACGAGTTATGTGTCCTGGCCAAAGTTAAAGTGAAACCTATGCAACTTTATAAAATTATAAAATTTGTATCAATTTCCACTTAGTCCAAATGCAGTGGATCGACCAACACTTTAGTGTCCGAGGTTTGTTTCTTTAGTTTTGCACTGCTAACAATCAAAGGAAGTTTCCTAGGGATTGCACTATGTTGTAGTTATTGAAATGATTTAGGGCTGCAATTTGAATAACATTACCAAGGAGTTCCCTGTTAACTAATTTTGCTACAGGGTATATTTGGGTGTAGACAAATTATAAGCTTGATATTTTGTCAAACAATTGCTTGTAAACATTTCTAAATCAAAAATTTGCTTCATTTAATCAAAGGTGATCAAATATGGCCACTTTTTGATAACTTTTTAAAATCAGCCTCTAGGGCTACATGACTCCTTACTCACTGGGACACAATGTAAAATGGCAGTTTATTCTTGACAACCCTCTAGCACAGTGTGTATTAGCTGGCATCAAATCCTTGCCATTTATCTTCACCCCTCTGCTGTAACACAGGCCGGATGAATCGGTGAGATAGGAGTGTGTGCTTGAGTGCATCATTGCAGCTCATAATTCAAGACTAATGGATAGTTAAGCTGAAATGGAGGTCTAAGCGTTGAGCTAAATACAAAGTCAGGTAGCAAGGAATGAGGGATGACTGAAGGAAATGACTGATGGAGGCAGAATGTAGGGGAAGTGTGAATCAACCCTACTTTCTACTCTCTCTCTCTCTTTCTCTCTCGCTCCCTTCTTTGCTCTCTCTCAGACACACATGCACACACACACACACAAACACAGTTAATTAGTGGTGTAATCATACATGCTCTGCAGTTTAATCTGTGTTCACTGAGATGAGAGATTAAGAGATAAAGAGATAATCTGTGAGGAGAATCAGAAAGACTTTAGAGAGCAAATGCAGATTGGTGTTGCATACTGCACAAAGTCTTGAATAGAACAGCATTAGACTGTATTATACTGTATCTGACCATAGAAATTGAACATATTGTTTTAAAAAACTGGCTTAATAATAAATATCAATTAATACATATTAGGAATTGTGCAGTACTAAATAGAAGAGATATAAAGGCACAATATTAATCAGAAAATGATGATCTAGTGGTAATGAAGTTGCAATAAAAAAGTCAAATATGAAAAATCTAATATAAGTAACAGCACCCACTATTAGTGAAACTGTTCAGAGGAAAGTAAGCTAATGAAAACAAACTTGCAACCAATAAATCAACTAGGCCCCATAATTCGTTTTGTTTTTAATGTGTATGTAAAAATGAATAGCCAATAAAAAGTACATTTTGGAGCAATGAAGCATGTGGTCACATGGAAAAGTTGCACCCACTTAATCAAATGACATGTTTGTTGATTTTTAAGCGTCATTATTAAATATGTCATTGCTCTGCTTATTTAAGCACACACTTTTTCTATGTATTCAATTAATTCAATACATAAATCAATAATATATTCATTTGCTTATTTTAACACATTAGAAAAAAATAAACATAAACAGAATATTCAGTTATATTATCAGACATGGTCAGTTTGGCAAAAGAACTTCAAATGTGTATTACAATGTACATAAGAGCATTCTCTGTGGAACATGTGCACTTTCGCTTTCACTTTATATTACAAAATTGTAATTTATAATTGGAATAACAAAAATACAAATTGATCCAAGGCAGCCAATGTTTTGCAACTTTTGCAAACTTTTTTTGTTTTTCATTTTTTATGAGACTTTCTTGATTCCGAATGATCTCAACATGTGTGTATAGCACTTCAGCAGTGCTGCCTGATGAACTTGATGTAGCGACAGTGAAGTTCCTGGCTGTTTCGTTTATCACGTACATGAGCTTAGACTCATTTTCTTTCTAGATTCTGGTCAATCTCAGTTACCTGACTAAGAAATAATATCCAGCTTTAGCCGATTGCTACTATTGCCATCGGTGACAGCAGACACTTTCCCTTCTTTTCCTCCCTCCCTCTCTCAATCCCTCCAAATGTCATCCTCACTGCCCATTGTCACTGCATTAACCGTAGGCTAGCATAAAAGTAATTGGAAAACCGACATGAGCTTGAGCTCCAATTAACGCCGGCGCCAAAAGTCCCGGTTCTGTGTAATCCGCAATAATGGCTCCATGTTTTGGGGGAAAGCAGGTCACCGGTGTTCACCGCTCACCTCCTGACACAGGCCTCTTCAGCTTTTTGCACAAAAAGGCCCTCTCTACTATAATCTCCGTTCTGTAGGTTTTTCTCTTCATCTCTCTCTCTCTCTGACGTACATGTTCGTTGCTTGCAGTCATAGAGTCTGGTCGACAGGAGCGGCGGGTGTAATTGACTGCTGACGATTTGGCGACAGGGTTGTTAATTATTACCCCAGGGTAGAGCGGCCGACAGGGGAGAGTTCAACACTGGCACTCAGTGTACTTAAACAGCCATGACTGCTGCGCTTATCACATTCAAATGCATTCTGTCTCCCTTGAGTCCAGAGTCAAGACTCTGACTGCGCTGGACACAATGCATCTGTGGCCAGCTTACTGATGGCTCTGTTTAGCCTCTCTGTTTGCCATTTATAAGTCTTTTAATCACATACATTCATTGACAATGTCTCAGCTGGGAAGCACATACAATAATAGCTCGCAGTATGAGTGAAGGGCATCAGCTAAATTGTCCAGTAGCTGTGGTTTGTAAGTGTCTGTGGTTTCAATATATAGGATGTGGTTTAGTAGGCCTTCTTTATAAGTGTTAATGCATAAATAAAATAGTCCAGTAGGCCTAGCTTTATTGCCCGATGTAAGTTTAAAATACAAATAGTTTGTAAAAAGCCTATTTTGTAAGTGTGTATGTCTTCAAAAAACACAAACTGCTTTTAAAGGCCTGTTTTATATGTGTGTATGGCTTTAACATACTTTGCAGGTGTGTATGGCTTTGACATACACACCGATGCTGATGGTAGCATGATGAAACAATTTCTGCACAATACTCCTTCAGCCTTTGTTTTGTCATCTTGTGTTGGCCCTGCTCAGTGAGAATGGGTAATGCAGGGCCAGCTAGGGAGACAGGGTTTTTTTTTTTTTTTTGGCTCTGTTCTGGCATCTATATTGAGCTTTCTCCGCAGGAGGATACGGACGGGGGCGTGAAACAATTGGACAAAATAGCCTTAACGTGCTTAGAGCCTCTTCTTTCTTTAATCGAGGCGCACACACATGCAGCACAAAGGGAGACAGTGCAAACGCAATTCTCCGCCACAGCTCCACAGCCTCTGTTCTCCGGCACGTCTGGGCCGGGCGTCCCCTACACCGAAAATCAGCCGACACGCAGGATTTAGACGGCCTCGTTCCTTCTGGAAACTCTCTTGCCCTCTGACAGGCTCTCTGTCTTTCTGCTTCAGCACACTGTTGGAACTGCCTGCCTTTTGCAAGAACTCTACTTTGTCTTTTATGATTTTTGACATCTTCCACATTCTTCTGTTTTGTATTTGCTCTGAGCACTCAGGGCATCACTAGCCTCTAACATTTGCTGGGATCAGAAAGATCCGATAATAGCACACAGTGACAGTTTGGTAATGAGTCAAATTGAAACAATTTCTCTCTTACCCCAGAAATACTAGATCAACTTTGATATGTCTTCAGTTTGCTTGCTTGTTCACATCATATGCTTCAAATATTGTTAACAAGCCCACTTTTGAACATTTGGGAGGCCTGAACAACATTCTTCTCACTCAGAACCACCATCTCCATCCCCAATTTTATATATATATATATATAACCTTTATATATACATTTACATTTGCAGCATTTAGCAGACACTCTTATCTAGAGCGACTTACATCAGTGCTTTATCTCCATAGTTGAACTTCATATTAGTAACCAGCCACGATCAGCAACTGCTGATTAACTATTACATCCAAATAACTTATTAACCCTGTGACTAGAACAAAATAAATTCTTTTTTTTCCTCTTTTCTTTGTTGAATAGAAGAAGAGGAAAGAAAGCACAGAGGTTAAAGAGATAAAAGAGTAGGACTGTTTGGGAAGATTATTCCCAGAGAAATTCCTTGAACAGGTGAGTCTTTAATTGACGCTTGAAGACAGCAAGGGATTCAGCAGTTCTGGCAATCAGGGGAAGTTGGTCCACCACTGAAAAGCCAAGACTGAGAAAAGTCTTGATAAGGAGCACAATAGTACCAAGAAAATCTCTAGGCTTAGTATGACCATTCTATAAATAATCTGAAACAATGTAAAAAAAAAAGTACCTACCCAAGGCTCCCACAGGTGGCTCAGGAGACTTAAGCCATTGCTTGTACAATCTCCACTCCGCCAACATCCAGGCTCTTATGTCTTTGAACGAGGAGACTTATAAACCTGAAACTTAAAGCCCTATAAACGATTCAAAAACACATTTGAAAAAGTGAAATTGACTATTCTTGTCATTGTGAGTACACACAGCATAGCACACAGTGAACCACAATGAAATTGGACCCATGCACAAACACACACTGTGCAGCAGGTGGCAGCTATGAAAGCGCCTGGGGAGCAGTGACAGGGATGGTACCTTGCTCAAGGCACCAGGGCAACCTACTGGTAAGGGGTTTGAAACCAAAATCTTCCATTTCTTTGGCCAACTCACTAACCAGTAGGCCACCGCTGCCCATTTAAAAACACTGGTAATCTGTGAATCTTTTCCCAGAAACAGCCATTATGTTGAGTGTTGCAAGTTCCCAGTCCATTTTTGAATGAGTGAACTGCTAGCTCTTCTATATTGTCTCACTTAAGAACAACAGTTTATGAGTTTACAGTTTAATCTCAGTCTAAGAATGACTTGCTTCTGGGCTTTCCGAGGCTGTATGGCACACTTTAGACTGGTACAGCACACCTGTAATAACAGTATCTGCCCTGCGGCCTATTTTCCATACTTTTGTCCATTTTTGTCACAAACTACCCCAAAAAAACCAAAAAACAAATAAGCATCTAGTTGGAGGATAAGTTTGGAGGAAATTGTGTAAATTGGATGTCAGTCTTTAAATCTGACAAATGACAGAATGTCCATTTGCTACAGACTCCAAACTACAAACCAGTCAGGCCTCAGAAGTAGTGTGAACGAGCAGGTGACCTCTGTCCCAAAGTGCTCATCTGCATGTAATCACTATCCATATTGATTTGGTACAGCAAACTGTGATTGGTTGCTTTTTTTTTCGATATATTTGCTCCTTTTCCCACCACACAGAATGCGAGGGAGTTTTATTCTAACGTAATCAGACCCTTGACACAACGCTGGAATCCCATCTGTAATTTGAAAGTGGAATAAAGGGAAAGAAAGGAGTGTTCTTGGAAGGGCACGAGGCATTTAAAGATGGATGTCGTCAGCCCAGCTGCCCTCGCCCCCGTAGTCTAACATTCAGAACGGGAGGAATATCCCTTTGTTATCTTCCCTCTCTCTCTGGAAATGATCGCCCTCTCCACTTCCCTGTGCCCTGCGGAGCCACGAGAATCGAGCTGGCCGAGGATGGAGAATAGCTACATTTATAATTTTTTTTTCTCTGTCGCTCTCTTCACTCTCCATAGATTAATTTTCCAGGAAGCCCTGTCAGTACCCATACAGGGTGTGTGTGTGTGTGCATGTGTGTGTGTGTGTGTGTGTGTGAGAGAGAGAGAGAGAGAGAGAGAGAGAGAGAGAGAGAGAGAGAGAGAGAGTACAAAAGAATGGGAGGGGAAAGATTGGGGCTATGGTGCAAAAGCCTTTTCGGTTTCCTTTTTCCCTGCTTTTTTTCCCTTTGACAGATCATTTTCATGCGGGGTATCATGGGGTCTGGCCAATAATTGGCATGCAGATTGCTACTGATGGCGTCCCGCAACAGAAGAAAAGAGCCGGCTAGTTAGAATAATGAGGCAGCCGTTCTGATGGATGGCCGAGAGAGGAGGTCATACAAAATGTTTCAGACACAATCCAAACCCCCCCTCCCCTCCTATTCCTTCCACACATGCCCCCATATCTCCCTCCCACCTCCTGCTTAAACAGCTTCTCCTCTCCCCACCAGCTTTCATTACAAAACTCCAATCTCTGCCCACTGTGCAACTTACCAAGAGCATGAGGCACTTTCCTTTCTTATTCCTTTTTCTTTCTTTTCTCTTTGTCTTCTACATCTCCTTTTCCTCATTTAGTCCTCCATTTTTTTTCTTTCGGGGTTTCGATTATTATTTTATCCTCTGCCCAAATTTCTTTCCTTTCCTTTCTTTCTTTTTTCACTCTTCTACGTTCATTAATTCCTTATTTTGTCCTCAACATAATGCCATTTTCTTCTCTTCTCTTCTCTTCTCTTGATATTTTAGTCTCTGTTTATTTCTACATCACTTACTTTTTACAGTATTCGTTCTGTTTTCTTTTCTTTTTATGTTTCATTCTCTTTGCACTGAATGGAGGAGAGCAGTGGTGTGTGTGTGTGTGTGTATGCATGTGTGTGTGTGAATACACATGCATGTATCAAACTACAGTGTGTACTCAGGATGAATCTAATGTCACGCCTCATTACTCTTCTGCATATTTAAGCCTTCCTGATCTTTAATTACAGGGTGGCAATTAAAATGTAGTCTTCCAGTGGCTCCTTCTTCCCATCAGTCAGCAGGAATTTTCCTCCATCTCCACCTGTCAGACAGAGAAAGGAGGACAGAGAGGGCTTATGGGCTTTCATTTACTTTTTTAAAATTCCGACTGAAAAAAATGATTCATTGAATGTATTTGCTTCATGTGTTTACATCATTTCCCATAAGAAAATGTATTACATTAGGACAATTTTATATAAATATATGTATATATATATATATATATATATATATATATATATATATACCTACATCCCTTACCTACATCAAAACCCTTTGCATTTGTCTGCATGTTTCACCAGTCACACACATTGAGTGACATTGGGGTTGTTCATCTTTCAACTTCTATGTGAACTATTCTGCATGTATACAAGCAGAATCAGGAGTATTTTTTATGTGAATGAAGGTCAGACACACCTTAGATCAGCTTTTGTGTTATAGTTTGGTAGTTTTTTTGTTACACAGTACAGGTTAAGTTTCACTTGTTAATCCATTCTGAATCTTATGTAAGCAAATAATTAGTTTTATTTATGTGACATATATGACTTAGAGAAATGCTGAATCTATTTCTACAATGGCTTTAAAACCCTACACTATGGATCTCGGTAAAAGTTCTCACACACTGGTCATTCTTTTTCATGATATTTGTTATTAAGTCGAACAAGATTAACAAAATGTACCTCTTTTTCAGGTGCCAAAAGTATTAATCAATGACCATGCCAGGATTAGTTTGATTACCCAACAAAAAATTTATTTACATCTAATCTGTCAGGACAGCTTGGATTTTGACATTTATGTAAAATAAATGTTATTTGGAATTAATAACACGTTAACACATTTTCATACATTTGCATTCCATAGTCATGTCATTACAACTCACAACTTTTTTAATGAGTTTGATGTGTTGTGTCAGGTGAAGTAAAACACTAAAGTGTGCATTGCTAGGAGCAGGGTTGGGAAACACTACTGTAAAGTATAAACAGTCTCTCAGAAGAGCAAAGTGAGGTCAATTATATTGGGCTTTCTGGACAATATCATGTCTTATAGCAAGAAAAAGGCAAATGACTCTTTATTTATGGTCCTCAAGGCTACTACTACATTCACACTGTGTGAGTGTGTGCGCGTGCGTGTGTGTGCGTCTGTATGTGTATATGTACGTGCATGTGTGTGTTTATGGTCTCATGGCAGACAGGTCCTAGAGGGCACAGTGAGGCCTACCATTTCAGGCTTCTGGCACAAAAGCAGCTGTCACTTTCACACAGCCCTATGAATGGCGTCTCTCTCTGATCGCTCCTAATCCCTGCAGCTATACTGATAATTAGAGCGCCTGTCAGGCAGCCCCACACAGCATTCGCACTTTGATCAAGCTCCAGCACAGGTAGGTTGTCGAGGTTTTAGAGCAACAGCCAGGCTGCTTCATGAGGCACATTACTGGTCCTCTTTAAGCTTTTGGGGAACCATCATTAATGAGGGTTTCAGTTATTCAATTTAGGCAGCAGTACTGAAGTGAGCATGAGTGTTGCATTTTGGCTGTTGTCATAAAGGCCACTGCTTGTTGGTCACCCAAATCCCTGACCCCATCTGTGATGCTGTTATGAAGGCTGCATTATTCTTAGTACCGGATGACACGGAGAAGAGATGCTTTATGAGGTCCTACTGTATGTGGCATTTTAAAAGTCCGTGAATAATTGTCTGTGAACCACCTTATAAAGAAAATGTCACCATTAATTCACGCATTAATGAGTAATAATTGCTATTATAAAAAAAATCCATCCTATGAGGTAATTAAAAGCTTGTGGTAGAGATAAGGGCTTTGTAATGGGCCTATTGTTCTTCCTCCAAGGCCAGAACCTATTACTCCACTGCCACAGCTGTGCTCCCAACCCCGCCGGACCATCCTTTATCTCCCTTAATCCTGGCACACTCAATCCTGATTCAGTCTGCGCTGTAGCTCAAAGTACACAAGCTCGGAAACAGTGCTGTTAAAAATAAGCCTCGCTTTCATCCAGCTGTGCGTGGAAGTCCCCACTGCAAACGTAATCTCACCCGCACTCCCCATCAACGGCAGACAGAAAGGCAACAAATTCACTGTCTCCTCCTCATTCTTCGCGCTGTGCCATGGAGCTGTATACAGTACACAGCAGATCAAAGCCTTAATTGAAAAATAATTATAGGCACTTAATCATGGGGAAGTGGTGGGCTAATTGAAGCAAAAACAAGGCGGCGAGTGGAGGCCCTTCGAATCATGGCAGAAAGAGGATATTGTGTGAGCTCCAGCCTTTAATAAAGCATCGTCTTCAATCCCCTATTGTCTCCCAGATTAAATTGGAGAGGGCTATTAGCGGAGTTAATTGGCTCTCTAATTTAGATCTGGCTGGGCTGAATGCATAACGGATGTGAGCCGCAGCAGCTTGTGATGTGCTCACTCTGTCACGCCGTCCTGCCGGACCCCGATTGGTTAATTGCTCAGGGATCGTCGAAGTTTGCACCCATCCTTCAAACGGAGGGGATCTTGGCCTAGCTGCGGCTTTCGGTTCCTTCGGACGAGACGCCTGCCCGTCCCACTGAGACAGAAAGTAGCCAAAGCCTGAGCTTATAGAGGGAGTGTGGTCACATTTGTCACAGCCGTTTTAAAAAATGGAGGGTGATATTAAGGTCGGCAGAAAAGAGGTGGGGAAAGAGCTTACTTCAGGAGAGTTTTGGGGGCTAGCTGATGGCTGTATAACAGCCCTTTCTGAGGCTTAAATAAAGTTCACCTCATGATCCCTTCATTGCCGGCACTGTGACCCCAAGGTCATCATGCTGAGTTAAGCTGTCAGAGTGATATAGTTATTGTCTCTTATCCTAAAGCCTTTTCCCCATAAATGTCCACCAAGCTTTCCATTTCTCACCGGCCCTAGTTATATATTACCACTATGCATCTCCTGTATTGAAAGTTGTGTGTTGCAAAGCGTTTCTCTGCTGCTCTTGATTGCTCTGTGCTGAAATTGAGGTTGGATGTTGCATGGACTTCTTATGGCTCACTAGTGGATACTGGCTGTGCAAGTGAAGCTTAGGCCCGAGGCGTTCAGCAGATTTAATGTCTGCTGTCAGTTTGCTGAAGACAGCAGCAGCCCAGTTAAGGATGGACAGGAGATAAAGAGTGAGGCTGTCAATGGAGTTGAGAAAAAGAAAAGAATGGCTGGAGATTGAGCAGGAGGAATTTTTTAAACGTCTTTGTTTAGCCACTCATTTGCAGGGGGGAAATGTGTGTGGAAATCCTAATTGTCCTCCTCCTGACCAGTCCACATTCACAGAGAAGCCTCAGGGGCCAATGAAAAAACACAAACAGGACATTTCTGCTCAGGGGCTGGTGAGAGTGAAAGGCAAAATTCTTATCATGCTCTCTGCAAATTTTTTTCCTGCTGTTGTGTGTTGACTGCCTCCTCCGTAATGACTGTGCCCTCTAGTGGTGATGGAGCCATGATGCATTTATTCTTGAAGAAGAGTTATTGTGGAAGTAGGGCGAACATCTGAAGGTGAAAGGCTGTAAATGCCCCCCATTTTTCACCATTTTCCCAGCAAACCTTTCATCTTGCCCAGTGCTGAGCTGCTCGGGATCCTTTCTCTGATACTTCGCTAATGGTCACCCAACAGTGATTGCAGGTGTTCAGGGTATAAGAGCAAGGAAGGAGCAGAAACTTTTATTCCTTTTTGTGGGGATGGAAGCTTTTCCAGGTCCTGGGGTATAATGGGGCAAACAATAGGCAGACACCTGCTGAAAGGCTGGCAGCAGGCAGGATGTGTGTTGCCAGGAGAGAAATGGAGAAACATATAATTCAGCATTTAATCTCATTCTGAGATGAATTGACACCGATAAGAGAGGCAAGGTAACCTGTTCTGTTGACAGAGTGATAAGAACAGGTAGCTGAGTCCTAGTATGAACACTGCCACAGCCTTATGGCCATAAGGTGTTCTCACCTGGACAGCTTTCAAAAAAAAAGATACTGAAAATATACATCAATTAACAAACAATGGAACTGTATCCTCAAACGTGCAATAACATTAAATGCCACTTAGAGTGAAATAACATAAAATAAAAAAAATGAAAAATGAAAGCATTAAAGTGTATAAAAAGTACAGTACATATGTTGGAAAAAAGACAAGTTAGATTGAGAGTGTGTTAGTTTGTAACATTTTTGTGGTGAACCTCAATTCAATTACCCACCATGTCATAACCTAACTCTATGGTCTGATTCCAACAATATAATTAAAATAGAATTTTAAAGAAGAATCACAATAATAGTTGTGACAGATCTGCCTTTAAAATAATCTAAATTAAAGAAAAAAGTCCACATCACTTGGTGTGATGTCAGCAGCCATCAGCCATCAGAGCTTCAGTTTAAACCAGTTTTGGAATAAGGGGTTTCAAGCATCAAAACACTCGGGTTTAGATAAATACTTGTTGTCAAAAAAGAACTTTTGCAGACTTTTTATTCTTAAATGATAAAAGACCTTCAAATGACTGCCTACCTATCCAGGGTGTTTCTCTGCCTTTTGCCCTATGAGCCCTGGGATAGGCTCCAGCACTCCCTGTCACCCTGGTTAGGAAATGAGGCTCAGATAATGGACGGAGGGATGAATGAAAAGATGCCCCTGACCTTGTAATGAGCAATTCAACTGCAGGAGCTTCTGAGGTCTAGTTCTTTTTACTTATCACTTGTTTTACACATCCACTGGTGCAGAACTATGCCATGTAGTGCAGGTCTTTATCTGAATTTGTAAAAATAAAAAAGTGCAGAGTGTACCACATGCCACAAAAGTCTCTCAAAATGACAAAAGTTGTGAAAGCATTTCTGGAATGAGCAATTTGGCAGAAGCAATGTATTGAACTGCCTTCCAATATCTGGAATTTGATGAAGACAGATAACTTCTGAACTCGGTCATTGTTGGCTTTAGAGTAATGAGAGATTTCCTTGTTAAATCTCAGAATTTAACAGCATTTGTGGTCCTTGACACATGGCCCATTTAATTTTTAAAATAATTCAGAGAAATTATATGACGTGATCCATCACATGTGTTTGGTCTGTGTGCATGAGTAACACAGTATCGGCCAGCACTGGTTTCTGTTCATGACAATGATATCTGTGTTTACATTTGTTCCCTGTGAGGAACAATTTCTGTTTACTCATATAGAGCTAATATGATGGTAAATCCGAGTTCAAACTTTAACAGAAATGTTATTGACAATCATGTGAAGAAACATGAGCACAAAAATGCTGGAAATGTATCTTTACTTATTAATTACCTTTAATCAGAATCATTTAAAATATAGTTCTGGGCAAAAGTCACAGACCACCTATTGATTTAATTGGATGTCAAATTTGAAGCCATTCAAAACTTACTTATTTCTTTTTTAGTTTAAGAAATAAAAGCAAGAGAACTGAAGACTGAGCCTATCTAAATCTAGACCAAATCTAGACCAATCTAAATCTAATTCCTCGTGCAGCATTTGGTCTGTAAACTGCTGAGATAAACACCAATCCGCTATAAGATTAATACCTCCTACTGTATATTGCACAGGTCTCCCTTGTGCTGCCAAAACAGCTCTGACCCATTGAGGCGTCAAAGATCCTGTACTTCTGGCACTTCAAGATAATAGTAGGAACTTTGGATGCTAAATCATATTGAAGTCATGTTCTTCAAACCATTCCTGAAGATTTTTGCTGCTAGGCTTTTTTCCTGCTGAATGAGGCTATTGCCTTTAGGGAGCACTTAGGTAGGTGGAATGTGTCAAAGAAAACTTCCACATGAATGTCAGGACACAAGGATTCCCAGCAGAACATTGTATGGAACATTGCAATGCGTGTGCCAGCTTGCTTTTTTTCCATAGTTCATCAACTCTTCCTCAGGTAGGTGATGAACATGAAAAAGATCAGCTGTCCATTAGATGTAAGAGAAAACGTGCTTCATCAGACCAAGCCACCTTCTCCCACTGATTTCCAGTTTTCAGTAAAGGCTCCTTTCCTTCCCACAGTGTAAAGTTGTGTTCTATGAATAGAAACATCCATATTTCTGAAGCTAGTGTGAAGTATGTCTTTTTCCTCACTCTCAAATTTTAAAGCTCCAAGTGTGAGTGCAGACCACTTTAGTTCCAACTGTAATGTATCAAACCTCATCAAGTGGGTGATGATTTCTTTCAGGGGTATCAGGATTTTAGAGCAAGGTGTGTTGAACCAAAGCTTATTAGGATTGTAGCTCTCCGGCACAATAAAAGGGAACCTCTGGTTTATGGTGACAGTTTTGTGTTTTGCCAGGTCTTACATGGTTGTTATGAGTAAACTTCCTTTAAAAATGTTTTTCCACTTCCACTTCTATTCACTTGACTTTTTCCTTTCACATGCAAGGGGTATTACTTCCATCTGACATCCTCAGAAAATCCTCACAGCTGCAACTGATTGCAAAGATGGAAAAGCTAAAGTTGCAAGAAGGGGATGCAAAAGTAAGAGTGGTGAAGTACATAATGATTGGTTAGAATCCTAAAACTGTGAAAAGAACTAAATTAAAGGGTGTTGACTGATGTATAGGCAATGCTGCGGGTAATTTATTTATAGATTATTTATAAGGTGCTTTTACCTCAGACTTCCCAACTTCTGTTTCACTTTCCACAAACAAATATATTTATAGCCGAGCCTCAGTAAGTGAATAATAAATCTAAAGTTTAAATGCAGAATTTTTTATTTGATTAGTAAATCAAACAATGTTTTTCCAAAGTCAGGGCAGGTGAAAAACAAAAACTAGTTTACTTAACTTTCATTAACTTTACTTTCGTTGGGAAAGAAAAAAAAATAAGTAAAAGCAGCATCGGAAAACAAAGAAACTTCTCCTCTTGAAAGTTTCTGCATACATTTGCTTATCTAAGTTTCAGTTCCAAATGATTCTGAGTCCAACCTCCTTTACGAAGCCGTTACGCTGTAGTCCCACCCTGCATGCTAATAGCTGTGGGCAAATACGTGGTCAGATGCAGAGGTGTAGTCATAACCAAGGTCAACTTTATTTGTGCCAAACCCACCACCAACACATTTAGTTGACGAGCTGTGCTACAGCTGGCAGTTTGGACCAAGGCGCAGGGCAGCATCACGAAAAAATTACTGTACTAGATTTGCATTACTCAGAGAGAAACATCATGGCAGTGACCCTGTGTCAGGTGATGGGCTTTGTGTTGGGGATTTTGGGGGTTGCAGGGATCATAGCTGCTACAGCCATGGACATGTGGAGCACAGAGGATCTCTACGACAACCCTGTAACATCTGTCTACAGTTATGCAGGCCTGTGGAGGTCATGTGTAAGACAGAGCTCAGGATTCACAGAGTGCCGACCCTACTTCACCATCCTTGGACTTCCAGGTAATGCCCCTTAACGACAAATAAAGGGAGGAATCTGGTCAAAGTCATTTGAAGGATTTATGTTAAAAACAGAATGTCTATCAAAAAATCTAAAAGACAGAAATGAAACAATGTGAGAGACAATGAATTAATGTGCCTTAACACATTTATGACCATATTGTTCCCTGTGATCTCCCTATGAAAGAGGCTTAACATTTATTCTTTCAAAAATGTGTAGTTGCTTATTTGTGGGTGGATTTTTTTAGAAGCCATTTACTTAATTTTCTTAAAAGGGGGTTATAAATAAAAGAAAGGGACAGTCTGTCGAAAAATCGAATCAATTGTGGGAGCTATTCTGAAAAAGTTAAAAAAATTAAGAATGTCTAATAAGATTGGGAATGCAAATTAGATCTAAATAAAATCGGACAAAACAAAGATATCAATAGTATTTCCGTATAAGCGTATAAGCAAATAATTATCTTTAAGACGTAAACAAACGCATATTCAATCTGACAGAATGCTAAAAATCAAATAATTATATGTTTTTTAAATTTTTTTAGCTACATTAAGATAAAATGAAAAAGAAAATTAAGAAATTACAGCCAATTCTGCTTTTTGTAATTAGAATATAATTTAAGCATGACCTGTGGTGTATATTACTGGAATTAAAAATAATAAATTATACTATTCCATTAAACAGAGACACTCCCTTCATAACTCATTTGCGGAAATAGCTACCTGAAAATGTTAATCGATTCCGGAAAGGAATACATCAAGATTTTGAGCAAACACAAGATAGAACTGGTTTCCCCTTGGACACAATGATAAGACATAACTACCCTTTCGCTGGTTCATAGCTCATTGGTGGACACTGACTAGACAAGAGTAAGATCTCTGTTAACAGACTAATGGCTGTTTCACTGTTACAATCAGCGGGTTTTATGCTGGCAGCATTGGGGACGTTTTTGACGGCCTCTGCCACAGCCATGGATATGTGGAGTATTGAAGACCGATTTTTCACTGTGGTAACGAGTATTTATGCATACTCTGGATTGTGGTACTCATGTGTGGGGACTGAGTATGGTACAACACAATGTAGACCATATTTTACTATTTTGGGATTACCGGGTGAGTTTTTCAACAGATTTGAAATTGTGTGATGTTTAAGGCTCATTTTTGTGTGATGCTGAAAGCTGAACACGATTTAATTCCGATATTTTTAGAATTTTGGATTTTTAATTAAAAGGTTTGATATATTTCAATTTTAAAAGCTTGGGAAAAGAGGTCATGGGGAAAACTTGTTGGCTTTGGCAGCCACGGACCTCTCTGGGTGTGGCAATTGATAAGATATTTTTGTTTTTCAAGTACAGAGCGATAAAGCTCAAATACATTTCAAAGGAAATGTGGTGGCGATATGTTTCATGACTTTGACATTGATTTTTTTACATTTATACTGACTGTTGACACTCAAACAGACTCATTAGAAAGGTTCACAATGACTTTGTAAATTTCATTTTCATTATTGATTCATATTATTAGTAGTAATTTTAATTCATGTTACATTATTAGTCCATTTTTCCATTTTTTTTTAGAACCTTCTTTAGTACTGTAATTGGGTTCAAATGCTAGGTCCTACCTAGAATCAAATCATTATTAGGATGGAAACCACATTAATTTTTGAAGCTATGAATGTATTTAGCATGAAGCATTAGGTGTATTAACTGGCTATTCCCTGTTCCTCCTCTGATTGATCCTCAGCCCTGTTCCAAGGCGTGAGAGCCCTGATGATTGTTGCAATAGTTCTAGGCGTAATTGGTGTCCTCATTGCTATTTTTGCCCTGAAGTGCCTTAGAATGGGCAACATGGAGGAACGTGTTAAAGCCACCATGACACTAACTTCAGGGGCCATGTTTATCATTGCGGGTGAGAAATATTTATTTCCTGTCATCAATATTCCATTTTTCCAGCCATTATCCCCTCATAAATTGTTAATGCATGCTACATTTTCATCTCTCCAGGGATCTGTGCCATTGCTGGGGTTTCCATCTTTGCAAATCTTATTGTGACCAACTTTGCACTGACTTCTTTTACCTC
This sequence comes from Hepsetus odoe, assembly GCA_017165825.1. Taxonomy (NCBI): domain Eukaryota; kingdom Metazoa; phylum Chordata; class Actinopteri; order Characiformes; family Hepsetidae; genus Hepsetus; species Hepsetus odoe. The sequence continues at coordinate 15,440,692 of CM029366.1, read as the reverse complement.
AGTCGGAGGTTTCGGTGGTAGTTTCGGTAGCGCTGGCTTTGTTGGGTCACCTCTTACTCCAAGGTAAGGATGAAAAGTTTTTTTAGTCTAAATTGTCTACTCGGTTAATGGAATTATCATCATGGTATTTCCTTTCTCTACATTTTAGATACACCTTTGGCGCTGCCCTGTTTGTTGGTTGGGTGGGTGGTGGTGTTTTGGTAGTGAGCGGAATTATGTTGTGCTTGGCCTGTCGTGGAATGATGCCTGAAAAGCAGTGAGTATCAATTCACATTTTAGTGAGAAGTCTTAGCTGTTTGCTTGCAACCTTAAAAGAACACTATATAAGTCACATTCCCAATATAAATAGTGTGTTTAATGTGGTTTATCATTTCCTGCAATTGGTCAAATATATTGTTCCTCATGTGTTTTTAGTTACAATGGAACGGCATACAAAGCTGCCAGTGGAATCTATCGTTCAGAGGGAAAATCCAAAACCTACAACGAGTCCTACAGGGGTCAAAGTATGGATGGCAGACAGTCCAACCAGAGATTTGACTATGTTTGAACATCACTATGGAGCATCACAGTTAAGGCGGTTAAGGAGGGGTAAAGCTGTATATAGGAAATGCTGAAGCGTGTTGTGTAACTCAGTCTGCATATATAAGGTAGTAATGCAATGAGAAATAAGTTCATACGGTCATATTCAAAAGTTGGACCACCCTGAGTTAAAGTATGTTTTAAAGGCTTCCATCATGAGGCACATTTAATATTTTCTGCTAATTTTGGACTATAAATACTTATTTGCTGAACATAAAATATAGTTATGACACAGGCCTGACTTTGTTTTTTGGCAGTACTTTAAATGCATTGAATGAACAGTAAATTTGTATTAAAGTGTACAGAAGTGTCTTCTCCACACTTTTCCAATTAGAAAACCAAGAAAACACCTATTTTTGTTTTTACCAGGGGCACCCAAACTTTTACATATGGCAAAAAATCTAAAGCAATAAAGTCTTACAATGTTTAAAAAGTCTTATTTTCTGCCTATGTACATGGTTTCATGTTTATGTTTAAAATGTTACAATTTTTTTATCAATGCATTCTTTTGGTAAAATAAAGTTATAACTCAGTACACCAGTGCACTGATTAAATTGTCTTTTATTTTCAGCACTTATAAATTGCTTTTGTAAACTTTCTCACAAAAAAGAAAACAACAATTTCACAAAAAATTCATTTTTAAGAAGTAAATACAAATGCAGAAAATTCATACATATTTTAGACTCATTTAAAATACATATTTTGTGAAAATTATTAATCATAAATAACATGGGTTATTCATACATTTCTAAAAATTATAATAGATGCATTTTGTTTAGCAAAACAATGAGAAATTGCTCAGTAACTGTTACTAAAATGAATTAAATTTGAATGCATTATCTAGCTCATTGTTTGAGTCTGCGTTAATTAGACTGCACCAGAAACGGAAGCGATAGTCCTTGAAGGTCCATGTTTTGGCTTTTTTTGTAGAAGATTTCATATTTGTATAATGACATTCTTATATAAATCAGCAATCTGTTATACTGTCTTTGAAATAAACAGTGTAACAGAAGTATTTGAGGTCACTTTGAGCTGTGACTTCCTGCACCCTCAAAAGTAGAGAGTTGCACATGGTGTCTGTTGTTTGCCTCCAACACTATGGAGCTGCAACACTAATGTTTCTAGCAAAAGCAACTTTTTAGTACTAAAGTTTTATTAGCCTTGTTCAAATTGTACTTCACCCATTCATTCATTATATAAACACACTCACATCTACTGCTTGAGGAAATCTCACAAAGAAAAGAACCCCCCCCCCCCCCCCCCAAGGTGGAATTTTAACCCAGAATATTCTTGCTGTGAGGCAACAGTGCTAACCACTGCGGAACTGTACACCAAACCATTCATCAAGATGCAGAATTATGAAATAATCTCAAAAAGATTACTGGTCTGGGTCCTGACACTGTATGTAATGCTGTTATACATAATAATAGACATATGGATATAGATATATGGATAATAGCAGATAGTATAACTTAGAACTATGTTGTGTAAAGTTAAAGACACACACAAAAAAATCTTCGATTACCATTTACCTGTTGGATGATGGGAGAAAAAGCTATTTGACAGATCTTTTGCTTAAATAGTTAATCTGCATTTCAGCACCTCCTCACCCTCATTATTTACTGGCTGCTGAGCTCCAGACACTTGTTCTGGTTGTGCCACTCACATCTGAACTCCTGTGCACTCCTGTGGGCAGGGCAGTGAGCTCCTCTATGGAGGACAGCTCCAAATCACTCTCCTCTTCAGACACCTGCTGAGAGAACGCCACACTGCATCAAGTGTATATAAGTGGAACATGGATGTGTAACAACCTGGATTCATCCCCACCATGGTAAATTCAAAAACGGGCTGCTTCACAGCTTACTTCTCAGACATATATTTGGACAATCACTGGACAAACTATATTTGTTGATTTTCTAGGTAAAAGTAAGTTAATGTGTCCTATGGGGGGAACAAACTAACATTTTATGCTAATTTAAAAACACAATTTCAACCTAAGTAGAAATTTTGTATATGTTTTGTATGTTAAGACAAAATTTTATAAAATGTCCCATTACTTTTGCCCTGTCTGCATCAATGTTTTAACCTAAATTAAAGTATTTGTATTTGGACTGTTTGCAGAAGTGAACAGAAATGCTATGTTCTAACACATTTAACTTTGCAAAGCACACAAAAAGTATTAAGCTTAAGCATCAAAACAGCAACAATCCTCTATAAATGCAATATGCTGTTTAAGTGCATGGAGCAGTGTTAATGTACCGCATGTTGTCTGACAACGGAGGGCCTTGAAGAGTTCTGAAAGGTTGAAGGAAGAACTTGGATTCCACCTGCAGGTTTGGTGATGGGCTTGCTCAGTTGTTTTTCCAAACTTCTTGTCAGTGTTTGGACAACCAACCCTAAGAGAAAAAAAAAACATGGAGAAGCAAAATGACCTTTTTCCACCAGTATGTGTAAGGATTTGCTAGCTTCAGTTACAATAGCATGTATTTCATAATCACAACTCAAGAGTAATCAGTGTTGATCAACCAGAAGCTAAATGCTTTGGCCAGTACGCATGTAATGGAACAGTCAAATAATTAGAAGGAAGCTGTAAAAAATAACATAAACCCCCCCCAAAAGAAAAAAAAAATAGTGAGTGGAATTGTAGGATAAATTGAAATAAAGAACATAAAAAATACAAAATAAAACAAAATATATTTCAAAAATGTAAACTTGAATACATCTATAATAATGTTTGGATAAGTTATTTGCCTAGAATTTATGTATTAAACCTTTTGTGTCAAGTTCAGGTGCAAACTGGACTCATTCCACCTGCGTTATTTGTATTATACTGGTGCATGTTCGTTTTTGTATTCTTACTCATGAATATGGATTTATGAGAGGCCAAGCAAAAAATGAGAGGATACAAAGTGGGAAGAGATTACAAAATCAGCCAATCAAATTTTTACACCAGCTGTTAATTTGCAACAACAACAACAACAGAAGTCAGTGGCTCAAAGGACACATGACCCACAAATGCAGCAGTAAATTCAGATGCACTTTGAGCACATACTGCGGACACTTTCAGGCAAGCTTTGCATTGCACTCATATGTACAACTGGCCCTCAGCATTGCAGAACATTTTAGGTTTTTATTGAATCGTCTATGGCTTTGTGCATTAAACACCCAACATTTCGTTTCTACAGCTTCATGCTAATTTGTTAGGACCTGCACAACTGAAGCAGCAACAAAACGTAATTGTTGTATCTCCTATAAAAATGGTCTTATATATCTTTGAAAGCGGTTATTGTATGACAAACATTTGAAGGGTAGTGTACATAACTAACACTGGGAATAAGCATTTAAGGCAAAGGGTCAAACCAAAGCACAGTGTATGTGTGTGTGTGTGTGTGTGTGTGTGTATAATACAGAGCAAAAAGAGTAGAATGCAAAGTGCACCTTTGTAAGTGGGTTCAGTAAAACACTTCAGTTCACTGACACGCTGTGCGAGGTACATCAGTAGAAATACAAAAACTGCGTTTTTCAGTTGAGATGGCATGTTTTAGGAGAGGATGCTGGTTCAGTAGAGATAGGGAACTGGGAAAGAAGAGGTTCAGGTGCCTGCTGGGTTTGATTTTGAACGCCTTGAAATCATGTGACAAAAGATTTTCTTTAGTCCTCACTCCTGTGCCCTCAGACTACACTTCACTGAGAGCTGGTCAAGAGCTGCACTTTGAATGAGCAAATACTCAGACTGAACAGCAGCCTGCATGCACCTATGGTGTATAGTCTGCATTAGGCTAACACTAATGTTGGTTGAGTCGGATGTTAGATTGGTTCAAATGTCTCACTGGGTCTTAAATGGTTATTATTCAATTTTATATATATCCACAAGCTGTGTTCTTGCTGCCGTGCCTTTAAAAGGCCTGTTACTGTGTTGTACCTTGTTAAGTTTGCTTGTTAAATCTGCTCTATAAAAAAGTTATTTGTGTGGTCTTTTTAAAAATGGTAGATAGTAACATTTAATATAGCACATGGTAGATAGTAACATTTAATATGCAAGCCAATCAGTCCCATTTCACAGCCATTAAGCGCTGCTTCACAAGTTTTCTGTTATGTCACAGAATCGAGTGTCTTGTACAAGAAGGCGAGTTATAGTTAAAGAGAAATTTAGCAATTAGCTTATCAAGGGGATGTCTGTTTTACACATCTTTTCAGCAATAAACATTAAACTGGTCAGAAGGATGTTACTGGACTGCAGGATGTTACTAGTTACTAGCGGGTTGTATCTTCTACATATTCAACATTTTGTGGCTCACATAGTCATGCGATCACAGAAATCTTACCATTGTTGAATATAAAATGCTTTATACCTTCAGATGCCATTATTCTTCTCGCTTCTTTTCAGATACTCTTATTATTCCTTCTTACTATTATTATCTTTGCATCCCACTAACACTCAGGATACTGAGGACAGAGATGAAGCCACCGCTTTAAGTATATGGTTCAGAGTCTCTCCCAGAGCATAATTTATTTTACGGTTTGAGGAGTGTTTAACATGGATGAGTGCAAAATCCATTGCTGGCAAAAAATCTGGAATCTATCTGGAAAACCATGGAAACGTCCATGGTGGGGTTAATATTTCTTGTAAATTTCATCCAGTCTAAATGGGACTAGAAATGAAACTTACTGCACTGTAAAATGCACTATAGACTAACAGAATGAATTGCCAAACTATATTCCAAACTTCTTATTGCTTCTTCATTTTGCAGAGAGTACATGTACTTAATACAACAGCAGGAAGAATAGAAAGATCCAGACATTAGCATGGCCCCTGTGCAAGGATGGCATTGCCGTGCTGCTGTTGAATGTTGGCATGCCCAGTTATTACTAACACATTGGAGATTAATCATTCATTCAGTTAAAATGAAATTCAGCTTTCATTCCCTCACCATGAGGACCATGCACCTGCCCAGCTTTTGCTGCCTCTGACACATCTGAGTCATCACTGTCTGACCAGTCCAGCTCACTGCTTGGTTTCTGCTGTCCTCCAGAAGGTATGAAGTGTGTGGGGGGTGAAGGCTTGCTTCGTGAGCTGGTGATGTAGGCGCTGTCCTCGGCTGACGTGTTCTCCTCTGAACTGAAGGGTGGGGTGCTGAGAGAGGCAAACCATGCGTTATATACACATTAGAACTTGCTGATATGGAGAGGCGATAGTGACTTCTGTACACACCTTGGCCTTTCTGCTGCAAATTTGTTTTGCAGCAAATTTGTCTGGTCAAGCCAAAAAACTACACATTCCATATATTTTGGCTTGGATTCATGATGTTAGAAAAAAAATGGCATATGGCCTATATATGTTTTGATACTGATTTGTTTTAATAGCACATGCCTAATGATGTGTAGGTCCACTTCATGCAGCCAAAAGAGCAGTGACGAATGGAAGAAGGTTTGAAGTGTGTCTTATGTATGTTACCAGCAGAGCCTTAAAGTCTTAACAAAATGTGAGGTGGGACCTCCATGCAGCAGACCAGATGGGATAGTTTGCCCATTAATGTCATGTTCCTCAAACATGACATGAGCATGCCTCTGTTGGGCTGTCCCCAACACTGCTCTTCAGGTGCTGGGTTACATAGAGAAGCATTTCGTTGTGGTTCACCTTGTGATGTGCTATGATGTCTTGACACTGACAAATAGTCACTTTCACTTTCAAATTTGTGTTACAGTAACATTTTTTGGATTCAGAACACATGGGCTAGCCTTTAGTCCAAACATGCGTAACGGACATAAAAGGCAACCCATGAGCTGGTTCACTGGTTGTCCTTTCCTGGACCCCAAAGTAGGCATTAAGTACTGCATACGGGAACACTGCATAACACTGGTTACCAATATATATCATGATTATCAATACATATATATTTACTTGATTGATATGACTAGAAAACCAAAAGGCAAAATCAAAAACACTCTTAATAAATCTTTTCTTGGAAGGAAATGATGTGAAAGGTCGTCACATGCTGTTGACATAATGTGAGTGTGTGTGTGTGTATGTGTGTGTGTGTGTGTGTGTGTGTGTGTGTGTGTGTGTATGTGTGTGTGTGTGTGCGCGCGCGCTTCTGTGAATACCTGCTCTTCTTTTGCCGTGTTTGTGAAGTCAGAGTGTGTGCAGGAGCTTTGGAGCGTGGCGCAGCTGTAGGAGGCTGAAGAGCTTTGGCTTGCTGAAAGGAGTGTTTGGGGCTGGACTGTCTGACTTTTGTGCTTTCCACTGCTGGACTGTGAGGCTGCTTCCTCTCTGAGCACAAAATGTAATATACACTTAATACACTGTAATATACATCAATTTTTACTTTTACTTTAATTTTTTTCTAAGCAATATCAACAAATATATCCAATGTGTGTATGCATTTGGCAGTGATTATGAGGGTCTGTGTGCTCTCACCATTACAAGCTAGAGCCTGTGTAACTATGTTGTGATCAGCAGTGTGTTTGCTTAAACAGGGTTGTGTATGTGTGTGTTCGGAGTGAGAAAGTGTTTGTTTTCTTACGACGTAAGGGTTGGCTGGGTGCAGATTTTTTCAGGTTCTTCTGCTGCTGTCTAACTCTGTTGTTTAGCTCCAACACGAGGTTCTTCCTCAAATTCTGTAGGGGTGATTGACTTCTGGTGCCCTGAAGACGCTGAGCAGACACCAGTGAGCTCAGGCTCTTTAGTGTCTGCTGAGAGATTCCCTTTGTACCCTCAACATAACACGGCAACATTTCACAATTAATCATATAAAATAACTTAATTGGTCAGCACAACATTAGTATCTAACATCTTATGAACAGGTTTTAAGAACATGCGCCCAGATGAGCCATCACACAATTAACTATACAATTTCATCCAAAGCTCAACTGATTTAACCTTGTAAAAGATGAAACAAAATTTGCGCTTTTTTTTAATAAGGTAGATCTGGCATATTTTGAACTTGTCTTTTGGGTTATTTTCTTGCTGTAAGATGAACCCCTGACCTAGTAGGTGCATACCAGAGGGTGCAGTATTGTGCTAAAGAATACTGTGGTAGCCGTTTAGGTTCAGGGTGCCTCTCACTCTGTACAAATCACCAACCCTGGATCAAGCAAAACTGCCGCTGACCATCATGCTTCCTCCTCCATGTTTAACAGTTGATGTCTTACACTGAGGAACCATCCAGCATCATGAACCAAAGATGTCAAATTTTGTTTCATCAGTCCATAACACCTTCCAGTCTTCAGTAGTCCACTGGCGGTGTTTCATGGCCCAGGCAAGCCTCTTTTTCTAACTCTGATGACTTAGCAATGGCTTTCTTGCTGCTACTCGACCTGTCAAAAGTCTTCTCTTTACAGTTGAAACTGAGACTTGCTTAGTACAGCCATTATTAAGCTGTGCTTGAAGCTGTGGTCCTAGCTTCTGAGTGCCTTTCGATGGTGAAGGAGACTGTACTCACTGACAACTTGACTTTATTTGCAATTTCTCTGCAGGAAAGATCTACACTTTTAAGTGTTATGATGGCCTGTCTCTCTTCCATTGTTAAATGCCTTTTTCTTGCCATTTTTATAGCAACACACTGCTTTCTGCAGTACAATACTGTTCAAATAATGCTCACAAAGGCATGGTACCACAGTGTGTTCCAATATTACGTTTATGCAGACAGAGGGGGCTGTAAGTTGTAAGTTGTTAACCCATTACTTTTTGAATAATTCCTTTTTGTATAATTCTGAAATGTGCATTATTTTCAAGTTTTGGGTAATCTTAACTTTTTTTTTTTTAAACCTCTTGCTGTTCACCACTTACCTTTGCACTATTTCAAGCTATACACTGGACTTGAATTGCCTGAATTTCAATAAAAAACTGGAAGATAATGGACTTGTAGTGTATAACTGAAATTTAATTTAACATCAGTAAATAATTTAACAGTAAATAATGTGCCAATATAACTATTACGAAACCACAGGCAAAAGATAGGTGTCACGTGTGTTGGGTTTTGGGCACGCTAGAGGGCGCTCTCTGTCACGTGTGTTGGGTTTTGGGCATGCTAGAGGGCGCTCTCGGTCACGTGTGTTGGGTTTTGGGCACGCTAGAGGGCGCTCTGTTCTGACTAAGCACACCTGAGCCCCTGCGGGCAGGTGTGCATCATTGGGGCTGACTATTTAAGCCCCGATGAGTCAGAACAGAGCGCGGCTCATTAGATAGGCCATGCCTGCACGTAATGGTGGTTTTTGTCAGTCAGTCAGTCAGTCAGTCAGTCAGTCAGTCAGTCAGTCAGTCAGTCAGTCAGTCAGTCACCTGAGTAGTAACTGCAGTCTGAGTTCTTGTTTGTTTGTGTTTTCTCCTTTGTTTAATAAACTACTGTTCTGAACCCCTGGCTCGGACCTGACGTCCCTCCGGTACCACACCACCGTTACAATAGGGCATCCTGGTCCAATAACTTACTTTTTAGTTTCACTAATTGTAACTGTAGTCATTTAATTAGGGTGTTCAAACTATTGGAAAAAACTAAACATGTTTTAGTCTGTGTTTCTACCTTCCTCAGTCCCATCTTCTCTAATCTCTCTTCCAGTGCCTCTTCTAGGATGGGTTTAAATTCTGTGAGCAGTTCCAGATTTCCTCTCAGTGACTCCAGGACTTTGAGTTGCATCTCCAGTCCTGCAGAAGCCCAAACAAGTGGTCAGAACAAGGAGTAGTGAGGAGTACACAGCAGAAATCTTACATGAAATACTATCAGTTATGTGGCTCATCAAGTTTGTTAAACCACTTCTTACTCTCTTCTCCCTCCTCTTTCTCATCATCATCATCATCATTACCATGATCATCGTCATGATCGTGATCATGATCATCATCATCGTCATCATCATCTTCTTCTTTTTCTGGAGATTCTGGAGAAGTTTGGCATATACTTGGCGGTCGCACTACGTGATAGAATACATAACACTCCAATATATGTGAACACAAGACTTTGCTTTATAATTAATAATGTACAGTGAATATAACAGTAACATTTACAGTGAAGAATACAATTTAAAATGTTTATACATGTTTTTTTGTTTTTGTTTACACTTTGAAACATCTAACAGCAAAAAGTACTTATATATAACCGCTAAAAGCTGTATTCCACAATATTCCATTTATTACAGTGATCAGGTACCTGACAGTGGTCTGGCTGAAAGCTTCATAATCTGGAATGAAATTAGAATTAGTCAGAAGTTATTATCTGATACTTTCTTTTTCATTACCAGTCAAAATTTTAGAGACACATGATTGACCGGTGTGGAATGTTTCATGATGGTAGTAAGAAGTCATCTGCACTTTTCTCAAAGATTTTGATGATACAAAAATGTTGTATTGTAATCATGATGAAAAAGAAACTTTGTTTAATATCAGCAGCGTTTCTTTTGCCCCTTTTGTTAAGGAGGCTTGGCTTGGAATGTGAAGTGTAATAACGTAGACTTCCCAAGATACAGCGTTGAGAGAAACAGACTTATATTGAGTCCCAGCATCTTATTGTGAACAAAAACAGCATGTTGCTTGTATATAACCTTCAAAATGCAGTTTTTTTTTTTACAATATAATTAGAAAAATGTGAAAAACCACATACTTTTGCTTATTTTTTTGGAAATGTTATTTCAGTTTATTTGAATATATATTTTGATGACCCCATTAATAGATTTTTTGTTTTGTCTTTGTATCTTATATCTCATTTTGTTTCTGATTATTTTTCTAGTTTTTGCAAATTAATATATTTGCATTTTGTGTAGTTGTAGGAATGTATTTTCAAATGTCGACGTTAACCTAAAATTAAGAATTATTTTTGATTTGCTTAAATTGCACTTTAAGCAACTGAATAAATCTGTATTATTTCATAGTTTGTTATTTTCAGTTTTATTGTAAAATAAAAGACTAAAAAATAAGGCCAATCTTTTTATGGGTATGGGTGTTTAAACTTTGACAGGTAATAATTATATGTGTATATTTTACATATATAGCTAGATTATGTAAAACATTATATTAAAAGCATTGTTTGAAAAAGTGGGAGAAAGTATTGTTAGCCAAGTACAGCAGTTTTGAGAGCTAACTGTGCTCCCCCTCACCTTCTGCTCCTGGGAGTGAATGAGTCTGTCTTTCAGTTTGAGCTGAGAAGAGAGAGAGAAGAGCTGCTGCTTCAGGGCTTGCTGTGCGGAACCGGAGCTCTGCTGTAGAGACAGAGCTTGCTGCAGCCTGATATTCTCATTCTGCAACTATTACACACACACACACACACACACACACAAATATTTATCAGATAGAGTCCCACTGCAACAGAGCTCTACCTTTTGTTCCTCTGAGCCTTGATAGCAGTTGACAGCTATTTCAGAAACCCTATAATTCCTCCCACCTCCTCTTTCTCCTCCTGGTAAAAGTTTTGCATCTCTTTCAGTTTCTTCCTCCACTCATTCTTCTAAAGGACAAGCAAGGCAAAGAGTAATAAGGTCTGAAGGAACCATTTAAATCAAGTATCTTGTGTAAAAATTCTTTAAAAAGACAGCTGATGTGAATGTAAATAAATTTAATTGAACCTTTTGGGTCATCTGCTCCTTCAGTTTTGTCTCCCTGATCCACCTTTGCTCTTTCTCATGCTCATCCTCAGCTCTTACTTTAGGCACACTCCCCTCTCTGCTCTCCAGGTCTTGCAGTTTCTACCCCCAGAAAACCACATACAAAACAGAGAATATACCTCAGAAAGGGCAAAAAGAAATACTCTGAACAAGTTCCACAGAAGCTTCTTTCTGTGGCGATAAAAAAGCATGATGTAATTATATTAGGCATCCACATTGATATCAGAATCATATCAGTATTGGAAGAGGATTGCTTAACGTATCACAGGGCAGAAACAAGTCTGTCACACTTACTTGATTACAATAAAATATAGAACAATGCAAAGATGCATTTTATTGGGCAGGCAGGAACAAAATGCTGTAAAAATATTTAGTGGAATTCAGCCCAAAACTCCAATCTGTAAATTATATTTTAATTATTTCTCACTCTTTTCAAGAATGTTATACTTTAAAATTAAACTGCAATTAAAGTGAAAATTCTAAGCATTAATACCACACTTGATTGAAGTAGAAGATATTTAATAATAATCTGAATTTGTTGAAAAAGTTTGTTGTGCATGCAGTGTTCACAGGTTTTTGATTAAAGAATGTAAATCAAATGTAAATTTCATCTAATAAATAACTTTATAATTGAACATAAAATGCGTTACATTTGATTAGTGAATAAAAAATTCAAGGGGTTAAAGCGCAAACCATCACCCTTTCCACTGGTTTCCAGTCACTGGTCTTGAAGTAGCCCAGACCTGTATATTTGGTGTTCCCTCTGCTGTAACTGATCCACCTAATCAATTAATTACCAAACCCTTCCTAAGCTGAAACACTGGAGAATAGAAGATACTAAAATGTGTCTGTGTTACTCTGAGCCTTCTCAAAAGAACCTTTAACAATAACAGTACTTGGACATATAGGTTGGTAGTGGGAAAAAAACAAAACAAATTCACACAAATAGCAACATTAAGCTCCCATTAAGCTTCATAATGAGAAATGGGACACTCCAGAGAAAGAACACACATCATCTGAGAGAACTTCCTGGAATACTCAAGAATAACCTTGAGCCTAACCTTTCAGAATCAATACTTGTGTTTTTGTGTTTGTCTCATAAAGTTGGTATATTGTGTAATACTGTGTGTCCACAGTATGACCTAGTTGTGTAAAACTGGCTTACTCCTTCTTAGGTGTCCAACTGTCCCATCTTATCTTGGTTCTGAGTATGTGTCTCCATCTTGTGGAAAAGTGTAAACTGCACATATTAACTCACAGTTTCTATGGCAGAGCTCTTGTTAGCCATTTCTTTAAACTCCTGCAGAAAGAGCTGTCGCAGGTTCCCGATTTCTTGCTGAAATTTTGTCCTCTCCTCCTCTTTCCATCGCTCCATGGCTTCCCTCTCTGCTACCTCTTTTCTCCGCTGCTCCTGAAGCTCCTGATGGATTGAATGCAGCTTGAATGGATTACATTTACATTTACGGCATTTAGCAGACGCTCTTATCCAGAGTGACTTACATGTCCTAATTACAGGGACAGTCCCCCTGGAGCAACTCAGGGTTAAGGGTCTTGCTCAGGGACCCAGTGGTGGTAGTGCTAGAGGTGGGATTCGAACCGGGGACCTCTTGATCCAGAGGTCGTAGGCAAGTACCCTACCACTAGACCACCGCCACCCTGTGAATTTTTCAGGGTGGATTGAATTTTATATCTCAGGCACTTTTAATACAAGTCCAAATATCTAGATGTGAAGTATATTTATATAAATTCTAAACAAAAGCAAAATACAGTAGGAGAAATAAAATTTAGAAAAGATTCTTTATTCAAATAAAATTATTTAAGTGAGTACTCCAACACTTTTAAACCTAAATTCAAAAATAAATAAATAAAAAGTATTTTGAGTAGAATTTTAGGACTGAATTTCACAGAAGTTTACACTTGAATTACTAGGACAGTCCTTGGTATGAACTGGTATGAAATCACCTGTTGCCTCTGAAGTGCATTCGCCTCCTTTTCTGCTGCCAGTTGAATCTGAGTGACCTTCAGTTTCTCCTTCAGTTCCTCTATCCCATCCTCCATCTGCTCCACCTGCCTTTTCTTCTGTCTCTCTGTTTATATGATGCTGAGGGTCATTAACATCCCATATACAGTACTGTGCAAAAGTTTTAGGCAGGTGTGAAAAAATGCTGTAAACAAAGAATGCTTTCAGAAATGGAAGTGTTAATCATTTATTTTCATCAATCAACAAAATGCAGTGAATTAACAAAAGAGAAATCTAAATCAATGTTTGGTGTGACCACCCTTTGCCTTCAAAACAGCATCAATTCTTCTAGGTACACTTGCACACAGTTTTTGAAGGAACTCGGCTGGTAGGTTGTTCCAAACATGACTGTGTTTCAACCTCCGTGTGACATTGATGATCATCAGTACCTGTTTGGTAAAACTGGTTGATCATATGCCGACTATAATCCTACAAAATCCCTGACTTTGTGCAAGTGTACCTAGAAGAACTGATGCTGGTTTGAAGGCAAAATGTAGTAACACCAAATATTGATTTGATTTAGATTTTTCTTTTGTTCGCTCACTTTGCATTTTGTACATTGATCAAAATAAACAATCATTATTTCTATTTTTTAAAGCATTCTTTGTTTACAGCATTTTTTCACACCTGCCTAAAACATTTGCACAGTACTGTATATTTCACATTGTAGTGTATTAACAAGGTATATAGTACAGTTTTTTTTTAAGTATTTGCCACTGATTTGTAATTAGTAGTTTTGACTGCAATGACCTATCAAGATAATTCAGAACAGGTCCCACACGCTTTAACATTAAGCCAAATAATTCTGTGTTTGTGTGTCTGAGGTGCTGCACAGTTCTGTCTGCTTTTCAATCTGATCAGCATTTTAATGAAAAACACCTGCAAAGCTGTGCTATTTTAACAAGCCTGCAGACATAACAAAATGTAAACTGCACAGTTTTTACTTCCTGATGCAATTAAATGAAATACACCATTCTGGAGATTTTCTGTTATATGTGAGGCTGTTTAGCTGCTGCTGGATTTTGCTCAGCATCAATTTTGGAACATTGGTAAAGTCTCAGTATGCAAAACAAGCACAATATGTTGGACCCTATTGACCGGTAAAACTAGACACATACAATCTAAAGAAGCAGCAGAGCCTAATATCAGCTGTTACTGGGGTTACTTGCCAGACTGGTTATTTTGTTGACACTCCAAAGAGCTACAGAATTGGTATTATGTACATCCTTTCATGAAGGGTGAAAGTGAAGTGATAGTGACTGTCATCGTGAGCACACAGCACATCACACAGTGCAACACAACTAAATGTATCCTCGGCATTTAATCCATACATAGACACGCAACAGGGGGCAGCTATATCCAGTACCTGGGGAGCAGTAGTTGGGGCAGTATCTCAGCTCAAGGATACCTCAGCACAATCTGCTGGTCAGGGATTCAACCCCACAACCTTCCAATCCTGGGGCCTATGCCCTTGTCACTTGGCTACTGCTGCCCCGCTAACTTTTGAGATTTACACTCACAGCCATGAGACCACAGCAAAGACAAATAAAAATGTCCTAAAATAAGAGGCCTGATAAACAAACTTGTCTGCTATGTATATATGGCTCTAAATACAGACAATCTTTACGTTAGCGTCATTGTTTTATGTAAGCTTTATGTTAGTTTCATTTCAAATTCCATATGCAGGAGAACAGAACCACAATATCCTATTGGTCACTCATGATAGGTGGGTGGGGTGGTCTAGTGGTAGGATACTTGCCTATGGACCTTTGATTCAAAAGTTCCCAGGTTCAAATCCCACCTCTTTCACTACCACCACTGGGTCCCTGAGCAAGACCCTTAACCCTGAGTTGCTCCAGGGGGACTGTCCCTGTAATTAGGAACTGGAAGTTGCTCTGGATAAGAGCGTCTGCTAAATGCCGCAAATGTTAATGTAAATGATGATATTGGTGTAAATGTAAATGGTGATTTACACTGTATGGATAAATGTATTGGGGGAGGCATAATTGTATTCATGTGATTAAGCCACACCCATTGCCAGAGGAGTATTAAACCAAGCACCAAGCCATGGAGTCAGGTTGATCAACATTTGTGAAAGAATGAGTCAAGCTGTGGAGGTCAATGCATTCAAGCATAGCTCTATCATCTTTGCAATAAATCGATTTTTGAAATTGCTTCCTTGCTAGATATACCACAGTCAGCTGTACAGAGCCCTGATCTTAACCTCATTATAAACACTTCTTGGATGCTGGGAAGTTTTGTGTTCTTGCCTGAAATTAGTGCCAGACCTAGTCAATATGACTGTGAGTCTGCAAAAAAGCTAGACCTGCAGTACCAGCATTTGTGACCATTGCAGTAGCCCATCTTTTGGTGCAAAACTTTGGTTATTCACCTTCTATCCACTGATAAGTGGCCTGTTTTTGGCTACAGAGCAACACTGCTCTGTTTATTACAGTTGCACCATTGTCATACACAAACACACCACACCCTTTCAGCATTACTGCAGGGCTGATAACAGTAAACTACTCAAATAATGTCTGGCTAACCACTGTCTGAAACTGACCACTGATGAAATGGGTAGAGAACGGAATAAAGATACAGACTATAATTGTACATCCATGGTTTATAGTCGACCTATAAGGTACATGGAGCTCATGAAGTGGTGTTGATGAAGAGTTGATGTACAAGATCAGAAACAAAGGGATGGTGGTGAGCTGATTATATACTTTAATTTTGCTGAAGTTAAGATAAAAAAGAATTCACTCAAAACAAATCAAACAGCAAAAAGCAGAACTGCATAAGAAAATACTGTTGGCAGAGTCAACACTAAAAAACAGAACTGAAATGATAAGATAAGACGTGTTCTCCCAGTTAGCACAAAAGCAAGTCAGTTTTCTTAGGAAGCTAGTCATATATTCATATCTTCTCATTTTCTTTGGCTGTCACATTTTAAAAGGTTATTAGGATATACAGTATGTGGGAGGTTTTATACCTGCATCTGTGATCTCAGGATGTCTCCGCTGAGTGTGTGACTGCAAGTAGGAGTAATTCACAAAGGACTTTTCACAGAACTGGCACTAAAACGAGAGAAAATTAAAATACTTCTGTTACTCAACACGCATTTGCTCTTTCCAAAACCTGTACCAACTTTCTTACTACAAGCTATGACGGTCTTTGGTCTCAGACTCTGTAACTGTAACTAGCACCAGCAAAACTTTTCATGGCAAACATCGCTTCCCAGTTCGCTTCTAGAGCATCAGTACAGACTGCCAAAAAAATGAAAAAGCCTACTTTAACACATTTATCATGAAAACTAAATAATGTAAGTATAAATAATGAGTCACTAAATAATGAGTCACGACCTTACAAGTCCATTTAAGATATTGTTTGTTAATTATTTGATTTCCTTACAGTAATCTGGAAAAAAGGACAAAAAATAGGACTACTATCAGAGCTAAGAGGTGGCAGGTCTAGAGATGGTATTGTGTGAAGTGAAAGTGACCACTGCTGTTCACTGCTGTTGCATTAGATGGCATATAGGTGATCTGCATATGTCTTATAATGTCATGAATTATTGCACAGTTACCCCTTAATGCTGATTAAATCATTGGGCTTGAGTGTTTGTCATTAAGCATAAGTAGCTGTGCACAATCATTTTCACTGATTTGATAACTAGTGGGCATTGGAACTGTGCACCAAAAAAAAAAAAACAAAGAAAAAAAAAAAAGGATTTACAGTGATAACACTTAGTATCTTATGCCTCTTCAGTATCTCAGATTATTAACATCAGTGGCCAGAATACAGTGACAATGGGGTGACAAACTGCATACCAACACACTGGATTATATGTAGCAAAAATTACACAGGCATTGCAAATGCAAACAGTCATGTAAAAGAAGTGAAGTACAGAAATGTGTGATTTGGGATGCAGCCAAAAAACAAGTCTTAATTACACGTAATACTGAAGAATGAGAGAGAACGCTGCACATTCTGTTTAACAATCTAACACAGCTATGGTTTGTGTGTGTTTGACTGGCTGAAGCACTCTGGCCTTTAAAGGTGGCTATGAAACCAAGTTGTCTTGGAGTGTCAATAAATGTGCCACATACAGATTTGATTTTAAAAAATGGCATTTGATTTTACTTCATGATAGGTTACTTGCAAATCACATGTTGGTGTTTAGAAAGATTCCAGTTTGATGAAATCTGTACTTATTTGTGTTTTTGCCAGAGATTAAATCAGAGCTTGTGTTCTGACACAAACCCACAGGAAGGTTAAATGCTTCTCTTTTTTTCAGCAATTTTGAATAGTCACAGAATATATGTTACTGTTAACTCTTCTGGTTAAAGTAGCTTTTCAAATCTGTTCCCATGTCCATCACTTGTCAATGTGCAAGTTAAAAATCCCACTATCACTTTAACAGCGCTACTTTTATGAACTGTACAATTTACACATATTTACCTAAACATTCTGCAAACGTTGGAACAATAAACATTTCTTGATTTAGAGTAAATACAAGTATGTGAAATTAGATTTTTTTTTCACCTTGTGGTAATTATTGGCACTGGCCTGCAAGATGAGCTGCTGAGTTGCAATCATTTTTTTTCTGCGCCGGCTCTCTAGCTTCACCTCTTGCAGCTCCTTCTCCAGCCGTGCCCGCTGATCTATCTCCTGATGGGCCTGAGATAGTGCCCCCTGCAGGTGCTCCTCCAGTGCAGATACCTGTGCACTCAGGTAGTCCTGGCAGTGCAGCAGGTATTCAGTGCTTAGTTGGGACATGCGTAGAACCTTCAGCAGGGCCGTGTCTGTGGGGCCGCGACAGTGGGGGCAACGCTCCCCCTCCACATCACAAAATGTCACAGAATTGATGAACTCCTGCAAGATGTTCACATCCAATTCTCGCGCCACACGATCCACGTCTAGTGATGCCATGCGCCGCCAGTCCATGGGCTCAGTACGGGAGCGGAAGTGGAAGGGGTGAGGAGGGGATTTGATGACCCAGGGTGGCGGAGTGACCAAAGCATGGGGGGATTCCACTGGGGAGAACTGGTCCGGCATGATAAGAGGTTTAGGCAAGAGTGGACGAGATGATGATGTGTAGTGACCACTTCTAAAGAAAGGCTTATGAGAGTGAAACATAGGAGGGAAACGAAAGAGAGAAAGAGAAAGAGAGAGAGAGAGAGAGAGAGAGAGAGAGAGAGAGAGAGAGAGAGAGAGAGAGAGTTGCTTGGACAAGCCTTTTTGTTCAACAATATTTACTATCTGAAGTAAAAGGGTTCAAAGTAATGGGGAGTGCAGAAGGGAGGTGAATAAAGAGAGTGCAGTGCAGGAGTGGAGACGAGTACTGGCAAGAGAGAAAAGGAATGATTACAGGATGGTAGTGAGACCAGCTATGTTATACGGGATGGAGGCACTGATGAAAACACAGTTGATAGAACTGGAGAGCTGAAGATGCTGAGATTTGCGTTGTGAGTGACGAGGATGGACAGGAGAACAAGTATATTAAAGGGACAACTCCAGAGTTGGACAGGTTAGAACAAAGTCAGAGCAGCAAAGGTTGCACTGGCTCACGACTTGTGCGGAAAGAAAGACAAGGAGTATATTAGGAGAAGGATATTGAGGATGGAACTGCAGAGAAAGGGGAGAAGAGAAAGGTGAAAGAGGAGGTTTATGGATGCGATTAGAGAGGACATACAGTCAGTCTCATGAGGAAGATGAAATTGCTTAACAGAGTTGCTTCCCCACACCAAGAGCAGCCAAAAGAAATAAAGATACAATAAAAACAGGGATGGACATAAAGAGAGACAAATGGACAGAAATGGATAGCTTGACAGACAATTAAAATGGAAGATCAGACAGACTGACAGAGAGTCAGATAGATGGGCAAAAAGACTGACAGACAGATGCACAGACAGACGGACAAGCAGACGGATAAAGAGATGGACAAATAGGTAGACAGGCAGATGGAAAGATAGGCAGAAGGACTGACATTCAAAAAGGCAGATAGACAGACTGACAGACAGGTAGACTGGCAGGCGGGCACCTGTGATGGCTAAATGCACAGACAGAAAGACAAGCAGGCAGGGGTATAAATGTGAATAGAAGGGCAGGAATGTTGTAAATAGCTCTACAAACTTAACTGAAACACTGATGATCACTTTTGAAACACTGAACATTAGGATAGATGAAACACTGGTGTTGTGTGGCTAATTCTCTTTCCTAAAAAAAACTTTAAATACAAACTGGCCTGAGCAACATGCAGTGTAGTTTGTCAAGAGATTGCACAAGGTAAAGACTTCAAATGAGCTGTAATGATAAATGGCAGCAACACCCCACACCTTTGCTTAAATTTAAAGCCACGAAATAAAGAGAAACCTGAGAGGAGCAGAAACAAATTAGCTAATTTATAAAACTTCACTCTAAGAGAAGTAAGGCCCATGTCAGCTAAACTGATTTATTTACCTGCAAGTGCATTTGGAAATGGTTCATCTTCTTTGAATAATCTCTAGCTTAGACACTGAACAGCATTTTTCTGTCTCCCTGGAGCGTCTGTCAACACTCAACAGTTTCTTAGCAGTTTGTGGGACAGCATTGTTTCCAACTAGCAGCTGAGGCTTCAATTTGTTTCCAGACAACCAAATGCCAGCCCCTTAAATCCGGTCAGATTCCTTTCTTTAGACTCTTCGGATAGATTGACAGACAGACATATGGAAGGAGAGAAAGCTGTGCTGCAAAACACAAACTGGCTTTATGAAAGTCAGCTGTCCTACTTACAACTGTTCATCGACCATCAATGTAAAGTGCCTTGGGGCAACTTTGTTGTAAAAGGCGCTATACAAGAATAAATTGAATTGAATTGAATTGAATTGAATTGAATCCTTGTCATAAAACAGTTGCACATTAAATCTGTAATAAAGAAATGTAGTTCCAAATGCTTAAGTAAACATAATCATAACTTAATCATAAAGTATTTATTTCTGGACATGTCCAGGCGTTTATTCTGCACTGGGCTGTGGTGTGGACAGGAAGCAGGTCTCCTCCTGATTCAGTAAAAGTCTCGTCAGTACTGAGGACTGTGAGATGACCAGCTTACACCTGCACAGGTAATGGATCTGAAACCCAGGACTGCAAAAGAATGTAGCTACACTGCTTTCCAGACACAAATGCTTCCATTTAGATGGGAAAACCTACACTTTTATAATTCAACTAACAGTTTTTATTTCTGTTATCACCCCCTGCACTCTAAAACGCCTCAATCAGAGCATGCGTGTAAAGAGCAGGAGCTCACTGACTGTCAGGCGCTGCAGGCACCACTGGTGTCTTTCCTCTGGGCACGCCCACTAGTTCCATAACGACCGCCCTCTCGTAACAACAAATAGTGGCCTTTGCCCACCGGTTCCTCAACGACCGCCCCCCGTAACGACAGTGTAACCACGCCCACGTGTTCCACAACGACCGCCCCCCCGTAACAACAATGTGATCAGCCAATGACAGCGCACGTGACAACTGTGTGGCCACTCCCACTGCCAACTACGTTTTTTTTCAGGCTGACTGGAGTGATTCTGTTAGATTCATTTCATTGAACCGACTCTTTACAGTTAAGTTAACTTTTTATTCAAGTATGAAAATGATCATAAACTATCCCTCTAGTTTAACAGGTACCATAACACACTGGCCATCTCTGTTTCATAATATTTTATGAGAACACATATTTTACTATTTTTAAGCATGCTCAAAAATCAACTTTTTTGGCAGGGCTGGTGACTTCTCGTTGCACATTTCAACAACTGGCTGTGTGTGTGTGAGAGAGTGTGAGTGTGAGTGTGTGTTTTAAATAAGGCAGATTGTATATGTATACAGTGCTATCATCAGTGTGTTGTGGCTTTTAGCTAAACTCTAAACTATGCTGTTCATGCACTGATTAATCATTAGTTTTTAAAAAAATAGAAAATAAATATCTGATAAATATGGATCTGTTGATAAGAACTTTTATGCAAATGTTCATTTTGGAAAACTGTTTTCCGTTGTGTGGGCGTGGCCAAAAAAATCGATTCCGTGAATCAACCGCACCGATTTATTGGGAAGAATCAGCGCACGCGAATCGATTCGTTTACGTGTCGGACCACGAGCCGTTAAGCATTGTTTGGTCTTTTGAATATTCAGAAAGGGCTAGCTGCTGCTT
Organism: Hepsetus odoe; assembly: GCA_017165825.1. Classification (NCBI taxonomy): domain Eukaryota; kingdom Metazoa; phylum Chordata; class Actinopteri; order Characiformes; family Hepsetidae; genus Hepsetus; species Hepsetus odoe. The sequence continues at coordinate 15,419,324 of CM029366.1, read as the reverse complement.
ATTTGAACCTAAATGCCAGTTTGCAGGAATAAAAGTACCTGCAAATAAGTTTCTGAGCTGACGAATGCACGAAAAGTGATCTCGTCAAAGCAGAGCCCTTTTCTCTCGGACCAGAGGACAGGTCGAGTCGAGTCGAGTCAGTTCACCCAACGACACGCTACACGGGCACAGCTATATAACTAAGCTACGCTAACTTTAACATTTGGCAGACTCATATTTTACCGAGAAGAAACGGTTCTATATATTTAAAAGGCTTTAGATTTATAAAGAGATGGAAATAAATTCACCAGCCAGGAGCTGAGTAAACGGAAGTTCAGCTGCACGTCCCTCACTTTTGGGGTTCCTACCTCAGCGCCCAGCCTCCCGCACGCAGTTAGCGAAGAAAGCCCAAGTTTGGAGCTTTACTTTGAAGAAAAAAGTGGTGTTGCGAGTAAAATCTAAGTTTGAAGTCATTAGCAGGTTCGCGTGAGCAGCTCTGGGTAACAGCTGGTGGGTGGGAGGAGTAAAAACACCGTTGCCTTGGAGATGAGTGATACTGGGCAGCACAGGTGACAAAAAACAGGCTCTGTTTTCTCAGCTGGCAGGTTTATAATTAGTATTTACAGCCAGCCTTAAAGACCTAGGAATTAAGCTGATTTCAGAGGGAAGTGTGTTTGAATGCTTTGAAGCTGGACCACGGCTGTGTGAGCAGCCCCTGGCTTGGAGAGATATTAATAATATTATCATTAGCATCAGTTTAATGGGATTCTGGGAATGTTCCTGCGTTTTCCAGTCCCTGTGGAAAGAATGGGGCTCTGAAATACCGACCACTGCACTCAGAGCATGAACACAAGGGGGAGCCCTCTATCTGCTCCTGAGATTTCCTAATGGCAGTTTAGCTCAAGGGGCTTTTTCCCAAACTCACACTAAATCTAAGACTGTGCTCAACTGTGGTGCCGTTTTCGGATTCGCCTACATTCACATTAACGGCATGTTGCTCAGGGACCCAGTAGTACTAGAGGTGGGATTCGAACCTGGGACCTTCTTGACTCATAGGTCCATAGGCACTATGGACCCTACTAGACCAACCACCACACGAATACCTAATACCCTAATATACCTCTGTCTTCCTGAATACCCAGCTCCCAAAAAGGTCCCAGTTTACAGGCATACCTGGATACCAGTCTTGGTTCCTGGTAATATGAGATACCAGGTTCTTGGTACATAGATTGTGGAAATCTGAACTTTGTGAATGGAGCAGTGGTGGCCTGGAGAGGTGGTAGTGGTAGGACACTTGCCTATGGACCTGTGGCTCAAGAGGTCCCAGGTTCGAATCCCACCTCTAGTACTACCACCCATGGGTCCCTAGGCAGACCATAACTGGTTGCTCAATTAGGACATGGAAGTCGCTCTGGATATGAGTGTCCGCTAAATGCCGTAAATGTAAATGTAAAATTGTAAAAAGGCTTGGAAGGTTGGGGGTTTGAGTCCCAGACCAGTAGGTTGCCCTGATGTATTATTGAGAAAGGTACGGTCCCAATCACTGCTCCCTGGGTGCTATATTTAGCTGCCCCCTGCTGCACATGTGTGTGTGTGTATGGGTGAAAATCAGAGGTTGCATGTCAAATAGTCACTTTCACTTCAAACAGGCAGCAATGGCCTAGTGGTTAGGGAGGTGGCCCAGGATCAGATTGTTCGATTGTTCCCTCACCAGTAGGTTGCCCTGAGGTACCATTGAGCAAGGTACCCTCCCCGTCCTGCTCCCCAGAGCGCTGTGCTGCCCCTGCTGCATGTGTGTGTATGGGAATGAAGTTTGAATTTCGTTGCGTTGTGCTGCATTTCACAATGACAAGGGTTGTTACTTTCACTTTTTTTCTTTCACTTTCAAATGCAACTTTGTCAGTTTCTGTACTATTTTGTCAGGGGCTCAATACTGTGAGTCTCAGTTGCAAAAGCACACTTTTAGGAAAGATCATACTAAAATAGTTTTAAAAAGGATTACCTCACACAACAAATCAGTTTTATATTGGAGATGAATCTCCTCTGCCTCTTTATTTGATACGTTTGGCAGTGGATCTCCACACACAGGCCTTTTCAGTCTCTCTTTGGACGTTTAAATAGATCTATCCTTTTGCTCGCTCTCTGCTTGGTTGCCTCGTCCAATCCTCCTGAACAAGTCCATCCCTCACTGTCTGTTTAATGAACTGCTCGTCTTGCCTCTAGCACAGGGGTGAGCTCTGCCTGCTACATTCTCCGTGCAGGGCTGCTACCGCTTTCTCTATTAAAGCTGAAAAATATAGTCCTACATTTTGCTGCAGTCACACATGCAAGGGGAGGCTCTCTGTAGATATTGCAGTGAATGAGCACAGTAAATTGAGTGGTCTTTGAGTACATCATCTGTATTTCCTGCAGTATGCTGTAAATTTCTGGAAGTATTTGTAAAAGGGTTTAGATTTGCCATGACAAATTAATAGCATGACAAACTATTTTCTTTGCACATAATTATGTTGCATACACTACAAAAATTTTTTATTAATTATTTATGATGTCTGTGTATGGTGACTGTGCTTTGTAGTAATGTGGTTTCTAATAATAGTGTATTACAATATTATATTATTATATTAATAAATCTGAGAAAAGCATTTCCCCACTTAAATTCATGATAGAGTATATGGACACAGATGATCTGATAGAATAGAATAGAATAGAATAATCCTTTATTATCCCACGAATGGGAAATTTGGGTATTACGGGGCTCTTTGACAAGAAATAACAGAAAGAAAGAGAGAATATATAAAAAACAAATAAAAAATATATAAAGATTTCCATATACATATCCATGTACAGAGCTATATATATATATATATATATATATATATATATATATATATATACATATTTAAATAACCCAATTAACAAGAAAGAAGAATATGAAAAACAGAAAATGTAACACACAGAATGTAAATATTATATATATAATACTAATAGTAAGTAATAATAAATTATAAATAAATAAATGTAAATGTCGATATAAAATAAAATGTAATAATGTAATAATGTGGCTGTCCCTAAACAGGAGCAGCTGAAAGAAGAAGAAGGAGAAATTCGTGAATGAGCACAAGACTTAACAGAATTCACTGCAATGGCCAAACTTAACCTGAGTTCACATCTCTGTGGTGTTCACAAGAAATCCTGGTTTTACTGGTTGGGATGTAAATGAAGCCAAGCATTCAGAATTAAGTGTTTTCAGACCATGTTGCATTTTAAAAGAAATATTCACTTGAGTTCATTTAATTAAAAATCTTATGAACAGTTTCATTACAGTACATAATAATCCTAAAAAATAAATAATTGCTTCTTTATTTACTACTATTAACACTCTTTTGATGAAGACTAAAGTTTTCACATTACAGCTCCTGAACAGCTTTGCTAAACCCTGAGTAATTATTGTTAAACTGTTTGAAAATGTTAAGACTGGCTTAGTAAACAGTCTCCTCATTATTAAATAGGTATTGTATTAAATTTTTATAAAAAAATATTAAATTGTATTAAAATTTGTATCTTGTGATGTTACATTTATGCAAATAACTAATGAAAAAAAGTCACCTTTCACAGAGTTTTAGTCAAAAGTTTACCCTTTAAATCTATGTAACGTTGGCAGGGTGCAGGAAGGACGCTAATGCAGAGCCAGGAGTTCAGACATGGCTTTATTATCTATATATGTATATATATATATATATATATATATATATATATATATATATATATATATATATATATATATATATATATATATATATACGTACACAAAAACCAAGGAACTGCAGCCTAAACCAAGTTACCAAATTATCCAAAGTGTGACCAAAACCACCATACCACGTAGGCTTAGCCTAACGAATGAGCCGCGCTCTGTTCTGACTCATCGGGGCTTAAATAGTCAGCCCCAATGAAGCACACCTGTGCCTTCATGAGCTGAGGTGTGCTCAGTCAGAACAGAGCGTCCTCTACCGTGCCCAAAACACACCTCACCCGTGACAAAATAAGATTTTTTAAATGATCCAGTTCAGTTTATAATTTTTTTGTTTTTGTCAAATGTAATGAAATATTTTGTTCTCCACACGATTTTTCACTTCACTGGTAAAACTGTTTTTTATTTTACTTTATTATTTTTTTTAACACGTGTCCTAGAAGTTTAACACACCATCCAGCTTTTACAAACAAGCTGTCCCACTTTACAAAAAGAAACAAAGTGAAAAAAAAGTCTCATGTGTAGTTCTTCAGTCTTGGTGGAGGGATTGTTGGAGAAGCAGTGGACTACATCAGGGCATGGGAAAAATGTTGAGATTTCAGAAACCTCATTAAAGTAAAACAAATTGTTCCTAAAAATAGATTTTCACAACCACTCACAATAATTTGGCCTGTTAACTAAACATCCTTTAGTTACATTATACCATCTATCCAAAGGCAGTTCCACTTTTCCAAGCTTAGATCATTATTCCTTTGCTCTCACTTTAGATTCAGATGTGCTGAACTTTTCATGAAAATCTCTACATGAATTCATTAATGTGTACGTCACTGTCTGCACCATGTGCTCATTTAGAAAGCACTGACATCCAGTATCATTAAATCAAGTCACTACAGCTCAAACTCAGTTAAACACAATTCCCAGGTGGAGACACTAAGAGTCAAAATTGTCCAAGCACCAGTCAGAACCTTAGGACATAAATGGGCCATGAATCAGTTTTACTTCATTTGGAACCAGACCTGAAAACATTAGAAGAGAGGGAAGTAGGGACAGAGAAAGAAGGCAAATGGCTTCCGATGAGATCTGTGCAACTCTTGTTGACCATCTCCTTGTCCAAGGGATGTTAATCGGGGAAGCTGGGCGAAGAGCGCAGCTGCATTTGAGCATCTATATAGTTTCTATCCAGACCTTCAAACAGGAACATAAATCATTACCCACTGCTCTCTTCTGGGACTCTGGAGCACTGTACTCCTCTCTGCTGTACAGTACAGCCTGCTCTACGGTGCTGTATGAAATGCACTGTTTGCAGAACTGAGGCAAAAGATGGCTATTTCAGAAGAGCACGGAAATCATCAGTATAGTTATAGCAAATAGTTACCTTGTGTCAGATTCTGAGGATCAGGGATTATTCCAAGTCTTATGGGATCACAAAAAAGCCAGGATTCAGCAATGTCTTTACTTCTAATATCTTTACCTCTATTCTGTCTTACTAAACTCCATTATATATTTATAAGATATATCTATAATTCTTTTATTACTTTCGGTCGCTCCCATTAGGGATCGCCACACCAGATCAATCGTCTCCATTTCTTCCTGTCTTCTGCATCTTCCTCCTTCAAACTGACCACCGGGGCAGTGGTGGCCTAGTGGTTAAGGAGTTGCCCCGGATCTGAAGAATGTGGGTTTGATTCCTTCACCAGTAGGTTGCCCTGAGTTACCCTTGAGCAAGGTACCATCCCCATCACTGCTCCTTGGGCACTTTCAATAGCTGCCCCCTGCTTCACGTGTTTATGGGTGAAACGCAGAGATTTAATTTCATTGTGTTTTGTTGTGCTGTGCTGCATTTCACAGTGACAAGGGTTGTCACTTTCACTTTCACCTGCATGTCCTCTCTCACCACGTCCATAAATCTCTTCTTTGGCCTTCCTCTTTTCCTCTTTCCTGGCAGCACGATTCAAAGCATCTTTCCCCCGATATAATCCTCGTCTCTCTTCTGTACATGTCCAGACCAATGCAACTTTGCATCTCGGACATTGTCTCCACATTAAAATATCTAAAAATCTTCTCCAACTGACAAGTTTTCCTGATTTTGTACCAAGATGTATTCTAACTGTATACTCCGCCTATTCTGAATTTGGTTTGTATTGTAACAAAATGCCTTGTATTGTAACTGAATTTTTGTAACTGAATAAATTTAATGAAGTGAACCCAATATTCAGCCTTCTTTACATTTAAATTCTTCTGCCCTCCTCTGACCTTGCAGATAAAGAAATAAATATCATCACTCCTAATGGGCCCATATTCTACATTTTCCCATTTAATGTTTTTCCTTTGACTTGAAGCATACAGGAAGTTTTTAAAACCCTTTTCTGCATTTTATGATAAATATTAAATAGAATCTGTTCAAATTTCTCTACATACAGTACTCCACAACGATAACACTAAAACAGTCAGTCATTTTCTGCCGCTTGTCCCAAACAGGGTCATGGGGGAGCGTTGGAGTCCAACCCAGTGCACACACACAGGGCGAAGGATGGGGGACACACACCCCAGACAGGTTGCCAGCCCATTGCAGGGAGGAGCGAGGCGGGGACAGCACCTTGCTCAAGGGTACCTCAGGGCAACCCATTGGGAAGGGGTCCGATCATGTGGTCAACGCCCTAACCATTAGGCCACCGCTGCCCCCAACACTAGAAACAGATTTCTTAAAACTAATAGGTTCACTGGACATCATTATGAAAGACATGTGGTATCTCAGAGACTTGTCCATAGACCTGCATGAAAAGAAATGTGTTAACACACAAATTAGAGGAAGGATACTGGAAAATTTCTTCAGTTTTGAAAGAGCCTGTGAGCATGGTTGCCTCCATCATTCTCAAATGAAAGAGATCTAAGAGCCAGTCATCAAGGATGAAGAGCCTAGGTCAGACAGATCACCAAGAATCCCATAGTTACTATAAATGAGATTACTTTTTAGAGATGGGGTAACCTTACAGAGCGAAGCCATACCTCACTAAAGGCACACAACAGCCTGCTGGTTTGCCAAAAGCACCCAAACAAGCAAAACAAAGTCTTCTGGTCTGATGAAACAAACACTGAACATTGGTGCCATGGTGGTGACAGTACCATGCTGTGAGGATAGCTTTCTGTGACAGGAACTGGAAAACTATTCAAAACAGTGGAATGGATTAGTGTAGAAAAATGTAGCTCAGGATTGCACTGAAGTTTCTATTGGTTGAGCTTATATGATTCTGCCTAAAAGAATGGGGGGAAAACCTCCAAAGAAAGGTGTGTAGGGTCAATCCTGAGAAGACTTAAACCTTTCATTGCAGTCAAAGATTTTCATGTAATTTTCATTGTACTGCACTTTGTCATTGTAGAGTTTTATGTACAGATTAATGAACATGATAAAAAAATAATATATTGGAAGTGCAATAGTGTTTACACACTGCAGACATACAATTTAAAAACAACAAAAAAAGAGTGTCTTACCAAGATGTGGAGCCTTTAAACAGAATCAGATATAGAGTAGAGTAGAGTAATCTTTTATTATCCCATGAATGGGAAATTTGGGCGTTACAGGGCTCTTATAAAGTGACAGATGTACAGAGAGAATAGAAAAAAGATATATAAAAATAGAGATATAAGGAAAGAGGAACAAGTACAGGAGAAAGGAGAAAAGTACAGGAGCTATAATAATAAATTATCTATCTATATAAATATATAAATATAAATATATATACATATATACTATATTACCAAGATGCATATACATATCTACAAGAAGAATTAGGTGACCATATATACAGTACACAGTAATAATACACGATAATAAATAGGTTTTAAATAAATTATAAATATATATAAATAAACAAGTAGTAAGATATAAGTCTAATAATAATAATAATAATAATAATAATAATACTATACAATACAATAACAATATACATTAATAAACATTAATACTAATATATAATGTAACATAATATATAATAATAAACAAGCAATGTAATGTTATGTTGATGGTATTATTTATTGCTGGGTGTGTTTACATGCACAAGGAATTGGTCTCCAGTTCAACAGTAGCACACAATACATAATACTGTATATATGGTCGCCTTCCCTAATCTTCATGTAAATATGTATATGTATATATATATAATATATTATTTATTATTTATAGCTCTTGTACTTGTTCCTCGTTCTTTATACTTTTCTCTTATTTTTCTGTACATCTTTCTATATTCTTTCTGTCTCCTTTATAAGAGCCCTGTAACACCCAAATTTCCCATTCGTGGGATAATAAAAGATAATTAAATAAAAGATGTGTAAATAATATTCAAATTGAATGAATCTCATCATAATATGACGTGAAAGCTCTCAGAAAAATGAAAATTCAAGAAGACTATACTCGCACAAAGGGAAGACATGTAAAGGTCTTGGGATATATATTTGAAAAGGAGGATTCTGTCTTACAGGTTTTTTGTGGACACTTGCTTGTCTATTTTAGTTACTCTGCTGATGGTCGAGAGGCAGAAACTGCTTCCGTATACATGAACTTTAAGTCTTAATCTGCTCTAAAGATCCCATCATTGTAAGGTGCTTAAATGATACTATTGCACAACGTTATACAGTGTAAAATGGACCCCTTACACTGGACAATGAGTTAGAAGAATCCTTGATTTCCCTATTATTATTCTTTCATCTGTCTTGCTAAATGTTTGCATGTACTCTAGTCTTTATATTCAGTTTATCCTCATCAGCTAAAAATACACACAGTAAAAATGTTAAAACGTTGGCCGAGGTGCGCGGGCGGATGGTCGTGTATTAGTAAGAGAGGGGTTGATGCAGGTGAGGCCTGCTTGTCCATGCTGCTGCTGTTGTGCACCTGGCTGTTGATAGAAGGTGAACAGGAGCTATTTTAAGCAGCAGAAAAACGCAGCTGATTTGATCTGGTGCAATTTCATGCACAGTTGGAGTCTTATCTCTCTCATCCCTCAATGCACTGAGTGTTAGCACCTCTTAAGGGAGTTAAGGGACACTGCACACCAGGGACAAACCGCAGGGAAGGACTTTCTTTCACGCAGAATGCGCTCAGAGTAATGGCGCCATTTATTTGAAAGATGGATTTCTACGTGTGCTTTTTGCCCTAATTTCATTTAAAGGACTCACAGTTTCTTATTCAATTTCTGGCATTTGTCAAAAAGAAATAAATAATGTTATGGAAATGTCTTTTTTTGCTGATTGGCTCAGAAAAATAAGTTTATATATGCATATTTTCATACATATCTGCAAAGTATGCCGCTTTCACATTTTCTGCGTGCAAATATTTTAGTATGTTTAAGCATTTGCACATTACTGGTAAATACTTTAACAAATTCAATATAATGTTAGATTGATCTCATTCATCATATTTTTTTCTATTGTGTTTTGTAATCTCTAGAATTAGTTTTTTATTGTGCAATTAAAGACTTCTGAGCATTTCAGGAATAGATGTCACTGCGTGTGGCACTGGTATAATTATGTGACGCTTCTTGAATCTTGGTCATTTCATGTGATGCACTGGAAGGCTAGAGGCACAAGCAGAGTCTTTTGGAGGTCTTTGTTGTTGTCTTTTGAAAAGTGAAAAGGTGAAAAAGTGAAAGTGACTATTGTTGTCATTGTGAGGTCACAGCACAGCACACAGTGAACCACAACGAAATTGGACCTCTGCATTTAACCCATGCAAACACTGTGCATTAGTGGGCAGCTATGGAAGCACCCAGGGAGCAGTGATGGGGACAGTACCTTGCTCAAGGGTACCTCAGGGCAACCTACAGGTAAGGGGTTTGACCCCACAATGTTTCAAGCCTGTGGCCAACTCCCTAACCACTAGGCCACCGCTGCCCCAGAACAATTGCCCCGTGTGAGGACAATTTGTTAGCACAATGCCGTCAGGCAACCTTCTCCCAGGCAGGACGATCCTTTCTGTGTGGAGTTTGCATGTCCTCCTCATGTCTGTGTGGGTTCCTCCTGGTGCTCTGGTTTCCTCCCACCATCCAAAGACATGCACGTCAGCTGGATTGGAGATGCTAAATTTCCCCCTAGATGTGAGTGTGTTTGTTTGTGTGTCTGCCCTGTGATGGACTGGCCTTTTCCTGTGTTTTGCCCTGTGTGAGCTGGGGTAGGCTCCAACACCACCCACACCCTAATGAGGATAAGCGGTTAAGAAAACGAATTAGTGAGAGAGAGTACTCTTCTCATTTTGGATCCCTTTAGAAAGAGGGATGTGGGGAAAGTGAGCCCCTGAATCAAGAGACAAATCATTTAACATTTACTTTTAAAAAAAAATGAACCAGATGCTTTTATCTAAAGACCTTACAATTGTATAACTTACAATTGAGGAAAAGGCTACAGTGCTGTAAATACTTTATCATGAACATAAAATGCTACATTAATTGAAATAAGTTCAAATACATTTGAAACGCTTTATTACTACAGTGTATAAATTAAGCAGGATGCGTGGTGAGTTAAGGGAAACTGAGTTAGCTGTTGAAGTGTTGGAGGGTTTAAGTGAGGAGGTGTTCATGGAGTGTTTATAAGAATGTCTTGAAGGTAGAGAGGAGCGCTTCTGCTCTGATATTATTTGGGAACCAACTATCAGAACAGCCTGGACTGAGATTATGTGAAGGGATGGCGATGCCAGACAACGTTCCTTGAGGAGTGTAATGACTGAGAAGGAGTAGAAGCCTGTGATTAAACTGAAATAGCTGGGAGCAGATCCAGAGGTCACTCTACAGCCCTGCGTTAGTGACTTGAATTCGATTTGGGCTGCCAGTGGCGATCAGTGGGTAAAAGCTTGGGGTTTAAATTTAAGCTATTAAAAGGTGGATTTTGCTTTTGAATATGTTTGAGTGGAATTAAATCCCTTTTAGGGAAGGCCACTGAACTGAAGACGTTCGAGTAGATTTTAAATCACTCTTGCGCTCCGCTACTATAGATGGCACTGCACTCTGCACCACATGCACCTCAAACTCATTCTAACTACTCGCGGGTGACGCAGGACGGTGATGGGCGTGGTTATCGCGCTCCTGCGCGCTGATTGGCAGTAGTTCTGCCCTATGATTGGCTTGGTGCTCTTACCCCGCCCATTAGAGGCGTACCAGCCAATTACCAAGAGCGGGAGGCGGTTTTTGGAGGCGAATACAGGTGGGGAACGAAAAGAATAATGCCTGTATTGGGTCAAAATCAGCTGCACAGGGATGCAATAAGCGCAGGACTGCAAGACTCCAGCTGAAATGAACATAGATGGGAGATAAACATCTGCAGACCTGTAGATTTGCTATTTTTCCCAAATAAAGCCGCATCAACACCACACACTCTCACACACACACGCTTGACTGAGTGACTGGTCCTCGGCATGACATGCCCATAACCCGTCCGCTCTTTTCCATGGGGCTCCTACGGATCATCATGCCGCCCAAGTTCCAGCTGCTGGCTGTGCTCGTGTTCGGAGTGGCGGTGCTCTTCATCGAGAACCAGATTCGCAAACTGGAGGAGTCTCGGGAAAAGCTGGGTGAGATCTGAGATCCTTCCCTCTCTCCCTTGTGTGATGTGTGTAGGGTGATGGGGATGAATGGAGACTTTTTTTGCCTGCGAGATCAACAGAGATGGACAGTCTAAATCCATTGGTATTGGTTACTGCTCATCCATTTGTTACTGCTCATCCATTTGTTACTGCTCATAGTCTCACTCCTCAGATCAGATCCACCTTCTTTCCTCTTCCATCATCCCAGCTGGCTCACAAGCTTTAATCTGAGATCTGCTAACCAGACAGTGTTCAGTGCTCAGGGACCTGATACATGCTTTGGTCCCAGGCACGACTCTGCATTGATGCCTCAGACAGGATGAGGGAAGCAGGAGAGTCTGAAGGATGGGGTTACCATACCCATTGGTTAGCTGCTACAGCCCATGGATGTCTGAGCCATGCTTTCTGCCCCTTGGAGTGGGGACTGTGTGACAGTTCCTACAGTGATGATCGCAAAGATCATGTACTTAAAAATCGTGGACAGTGAAGAAGCTGTGTGAGCTGTGTGGAATCACACTCTTGGTTGTAGCGTGTTGTAACTTGCTTCTCGTACCCAGTAAAAATGATTGAACTATGTGTTTTCAGAGAATCGGCCTTGTGATTGCTTTTGCGATGATTTGAATGAGTATTTGCTGGACGTTATAAAGTTGTTTTCAGCAGGCTTTAACATTCTCCACATTCTCCTGAGCGCCGTTACCCTTAGATGTTTTTATTTCTTTTTTTGGCATCACTGAAAGAGAGGAAACCTGCACTTGCTGAAAGTGGCTATTTTGTCTTTGTGAACAATAAAATGCTTCCTCTGCATTTTACGCATCCACTCAAATGGAGAAGTGGTCAGCCAGACATCATATACCAGGGACTAGTGATGAGGACAGTACCTTGCTCAAAGAGTAACCTGCTGGTCCAGGACCTGAGCCTGCAACTCTAATCATGGGATCAAGTTCAAAATCACTAAAACACTCCTGCCTTCTATTTGTTACTCAGTTAATGGTTAAAACTAGGAATGCAGCAATTTGGGATTCGTTTATGCCAATAAATGTGATGTTTGTCATGTACATATCAGAACCAGGGATCTTAAATGTATTTCTTTAAGCTAAAATATGAGGTAAAGACAGAAAAAGGAAAGCTTAAAGAGAACAATAAACACACAGTCTAATTTTGTTTAGAATTATTAGTCATATCTAAACATGTGGTCGTTTCTGCTGGTATTTGTACATGCATATATCTACCCACACTGTTAAGATTCTGTTGTCTTAAGACAATCTCTAGATTCTCTCTAAAACAGACATTTTATACTGATCTTGCTCATTTTCTCACTGAATTGTGTTAGTCTTCACCTTCTGGCAATTGCATGCATCAGTTAATGACCCATGACATGATTGATGGTTTTGCCATACAGGTAAACGCAGACGTTTATGGATGTGGTTGAAACCAGTGGGACTGTGTTTTCTGACAATGAACAATGTGCAGAAGGGACCAGTCTGCTTAGAAAGCTCATGTTGAATTCATTGAGTGCTTAACAAAGTGGAAAACCTCATTTGGAACTGCTGATTTCTTGGAGGGGAAGAACAACAGGCCAGTTGGCTCTTCTCTCTTAGAGCCAGTTGCTGAGAGTGAGGGACCAGGCTCCTGTACAGTAAGCCTGAAATAGGCTGAAAGTGGTGTGGCTCCTTCTGAATGTACTGAATATAGGCTGTAATTTCCCCTTAACGTGGCAACAATTCTTTTGGTTGTGCTGAATGGGGGCTGTTATTTCCCCTTAAGTACACAACAGTTTCCTTTGCATTAGTGTGCTGGCTGAGGAGGAACGTGCAAGCTTGCATTTTAAGTCTGCTCATTTCTTTATTTGGGTTGAAGGGAAATCACATTTACATGGCACAGTGTTTCTCCAGCATAGATTTATTAGATGATCTCACATTTCTTTGTGCACTATGGGTTTGTTTTTAGATAGGTCTGGGGAGGCCAAATAGAAGGAGATAAACACATTTAGGTTTTCATGGAAAGCTTTTTGCATAGCCATGTGAAAATGCAGCATGAGCGAATGCTGTATTAATCAGGTTACATTATGTAAATGCACATTTTTTAAAATTGGGTATTTAGACACCCTTTACAAATTGTTTTACAATGTCACATGGTACCACAGCTGTGTATGAATGTGACTTCTGACTGAAATACATTTTATGGATAAAAGCATTCAGACATGCTTCTTAATCTTTGAGTCATACCCATTGCCACAGGCATATAATCAAGCACCTGAAAGTGACTATTTGTCATTGTTAAACACAATGAAATGCAATGAAACACTTCTTGCATTTCCACCCACACACATTCATGTGCAGCAGGGGGCAACCATATTAAGCACCCAGGGAACAGTGAGGGGGTCCTCATGGCAACCTACTTGTCCGGGATTTGAACCAACAACCTTCCGATCCTAGTGGGTAGGGAGTTTGCTCCAGATCAGAAGATTGTGGTTGTAGATGCCATTCTCTCACCAGTTGGTTGCCCTGAGGTACCCTTGAGCAAGGTACCGTCCCCATCATTGCTCCCCTGGCGCTTTCAATTGCTGCCCCCTGCTGCACTTGTGTGTATGGGTGAAACTCAGAGGTTGAATTTCGTTGTGTTGTGTTGTGCTGCGTTTCACAATGACTTTCACTATCATTGGATGCCACTGCTGTAAGTCCGTTCTTTTATATAGTGCAAAAAAGACACCAATGACTTTTGACTCTAACTGCTGGAATTCCAAACTTCCTCTGGCATTGACCTCAAAAGCTAAGCCCAGAGCTTAGTTTTAAATGGCCAAGCCTCTGCATGCAGGCCTCACATCACTGAGTGCAAGGTCAAGCATTGAATTAAGTATTGTAAAGCACGCTGCCACTGGACTCTGGAGCAGTGGAGATGTGTTCAGCGGAGTGGTGAATTGCACATCTCCGTCTGCTTGTTTGATAGAGCGATCTGGGTTTGGTAAATGCCAGGAGAACCTTACCTGCCTGACTGCATTGTGCCAACTGTAAAATATTTTGGGGGAGGAATAATAATATGAAATCATTTATCAGGAGTTGGGTTGGGCATCTAATTTGCAGTGCAAGGAAATCTTAATTCTTCAGAATACCAAAACATTCTGGACAATTCCATGCTTCCAACTTTGTGAGAACAGTTTGGAGAAATTAGTGAAAAATAGGTTAAAAGTAGGCTGGTACTGTCCCCATCACTGTTCCCCAGGCGCTTGCATGTATGGGATAAATGCTGCATTTAGTTGTGGTTCACTGGGTGGTGTGCTGTTTTTCACAATGACAGATAGTCACTTTCACTTGTTGAAAGTGCAAATTTTGCTTTTTTATTTTAGCGCTGGAACTACGATACTGAAAAACATGTAGTGGTTAGTCAAATTCTTGTTTCCATGAAAATGTGTAACAACAATGAAGGGCAACCAGCTCTTCATTCAATTGGTGAAAAGGTGTCCTTGTGGTTCAGGACATTAGGAGCTATAAAAACTAACAAAATGTTTTCACCCCAAGGCAGCTTTGTAAGATAACACCTTTGCTGACCTTCACCAAGTAGCTGTAAGCACAACTGTTCAGATCAAATTCTTTTGCACTTATGAAGGGCATTGTCTCACAAACTGATTCTACACCGCTACTCCTATTCATGGGGTGATTTTTGTGAAGTTTTATCTCCTAAAAGGCTTTTATTGACTCTCTTTAAAAAAAAAAAAAGAAAATGAATTACCATGAAATAACTGGGAGATTATCATCAGCACTGCTGCAGTGCTATTAAGATTACAAAAAGGGAAAGTGTTATTGGTCCATGCTTTGCAGAGAGATTCTAAACACGTATATTTAAAGTGTATTCAGTGTGAGTTTTTATGATTAATAAAAAGCATAAATATTTTTCATGTTGGTTCATTTCATGCATTTGATGTATTAACAATACACATTACAGTAGTTTTTCCATGTTGGTCCACCTTTGTAATTTAACGTGAAAGTGACAACCCTTGTCATTGCGAGGTCAAAGCACAGCAAGCGTGAACCACAACGAAATTGGACCTCTGCTTTAAACCCATGCACACTCAAACACCTTGCAGCAGTGGGCAGCTATTGAAAGCGCCCAGGGAGCAGTGACGGGGACAGCACCTTGCTCAAGGGTACCTCAGGGCAACCTATTGGGAAGGGGTTCGAACCCCCAATCCTCCGATCATGTGGCTAACGCCCCATGTGTGTTTATTAATTTTATGCTCAAGTGTTAAATATGTAGGTAGGTCTGAGTGTTTCTAAATCTAATTGAGCATGCCTGAAGAACACTACTTATAAACACACAAGCAAGTGAAATAAAAGACTTTGAAATGAACCCAAGCAGGAATCCTATTTAAAAATGAAAAGCAGAGGCACATGGGAATAAATCTATTTTACACTTGCAGGAGCCTTCATGATTGAAATAAGTAGGAAAGCCATGCTTAGGGGGAAAAAAGAGGCCCTCTGGAGCTGGAGCGCCAGAGATTAAAGAACAGAGTGATAGAATTCAGTTTGATGCAAATAAGATGCAGTGTAATCACTCTGACATGCTGTGTGAACAGTGTGGCTCAGTGGATAATTAGAAAATTCTTGGCAGTGTAAAGATTGGACTTTAAGAATGTAGCAAAGCTGAAGGTAAGTTCACACCTCCAGTTTGACCCCCTTGATGTGGGCTAGAGCAGAAAATCCTGCAACATTGCTTTTTAGTTCAGGTTTGCTTCAGGTTCACAGTGACATTTTCCATTGAGTCAGAAGAGTTGAACGAAGTGCAGCGTTCAGATGCAGGATGTTCTGATGTGATTTGATCCAAATCGTCAGACCACAAGAATTTGTCCTTCTGGTCACCGCAGCCGCCACTTTGATGCATTGCACATCTATTGCACTGGTGACACAGTTACTTCATTTAAAAGCAGCGCTGTTTGGTGCCCCACCTGACAGCACTCTACTAAACTGTCTACTGAAGCGCTCTACTTGCACTCCACTAGTCACCTAAAACAATTTTGCGGTATCTGTCCCCATTTAATGATCCATTATCAGTTGGTCGCACCAGGTGTTGAAACTTTTCACTTCATCATCACTTCAGGTACGTTCATCAGGTACATTGGAGTGAGATTTAAAATCATATCATCACTGGCCCCTTGTGCGTTCTTGCTGCAATAATTTGGTGCACACCAGAGTGAAAATGACAGTGTTCTCAAACACATTTGCACAAGAATTTGGGCAATTTACACTAGACATGATGTCATCGCTTCTCATTACTTTGTACTAAAACTAGTTCCAGACATTAATCCTACTAGTAGATCTTTTCCAGTGTAGATCAAACCGTAAATCTGGTACCTTTCACATCTTTTCAATTATTTCAAACTAGAAGGTACTGATTCTATAGAGCATAGAATATGCAGAGTATAAATGATATTAAATACATGCTATAATGTATAGACTCTATAGACTTTGCGATCAATCAGTAGATGATGATCGATGTGTTGGGCACCCCTGGTATAGAGTAATATAGTATTGAGATGAGAGAATATTTTTCTGGCCTGTTTTTCTTCTTTGTAATCTTACTGAAGTGGATGGGAACAAAAATATACAGTGTAAGCTGCTCACATTAAACAGAGAGTGGTTATTCATCCAGTGCACAATGCAAATTGTATTAGGTTAGAATATTTTGTTAATAGAAAAAAAAAAAAGATGTCTACATGGGTTGCTGTGTCATCACATTAACTTGCTTTGCTGTGTTCTGTTTATTGTTCAGGATGTGTTGTTGAGTGGAACTTAAACTTGTAACTGGTAGTTCTTGATTGCATTGTTTCTGCTGCTGCTTATGCTGAATTTCTAATAAAGTTTTATACTTTTTTTGCAATGTGGGCTGCCAAACTGCAGCAAGTCATTTCAAATGAATATCCTGTGGTTCCACTTAGATGGACTACATTTGCTGTACTGCAGCCACTAGTACTTGTACTAACTAGACAAGAGATTGCCTGTTTAGTACCTCTTTATTCCACTTAATTATTTCAGGGCAGTGATCATTTTTACATCAGAGAAATACGTAAAGTGTTCCTTGTTTTTCTGTTATTTTTGAACTTTATTTTAATTTCAGGTGCCTACCCGAGTCTTTGTTTAAGCAGTAAGTGAATTTATTTTCTTTATAAATCTCATTTTATTGACCAGAATGAGTTTTATTTAAACAAGCTTTTATGGGGACTCTTCATACTTTCATGCATCATTCTGCATGACCTTTTCAGCATGTTGACTGTGCTTCAGATTAAAGATCAAATGACCTTGCAAGCAGGAGGTGAATTCCCACGTGTGAACACTGAAATCCTCTGCAGGCTTGGGAGACTCATTTCCCCCAAAGCCCAATTGGCAGCTGATGGCAGACAAACTCTAGAGGAAGTCCTCGCTCGGACGACTTCTAAATAGAGTGATTTATTCATGTGTGCTTCTGCACACCACCTATGAGCTCTTTGCCTTCTCTGGGAATTGAACTTTAGCGTGTTTCAGAACGAAGAAGGCCAATCTAATGACTGTATTTAATTTGGAAAAGAACTCTTTTGACCTTTTTGGATTTTATTTAGGGTGGAAGTCCAAATAAGACCTTTAAATTTGCTCTTACTTTTTAGTTTTTTGAGAAATGGATTTAGTTGTCAAGTGGAGTAACCTGCAGATCATATCCATGGGGTTTATGTGTAAGCCCTCTGGGAACTGATAAAACGAAAGTGGAGGAAAAGGGTTCTGGTGATATTGATCCTTCACTATTCATCAGGCACTGCTACTAAACGCCCAACATACCTCAATCTATGAAACTATCACGATGATGAACCAAAAACGGCCATGAGCAGCGGCTGTGTTGTACCATCTTTACCTGATGTCCCAGCTCCTCCATCTATGCTCTTTAAAATGAACACGACAAGCAACACGTTAACTGTTGTCATCCAGAGATTAGTGATCAGCCATTAGAAACATGAGCTGCTTTGGCATCATTGTTTGGGCTGCAACTTAAACAGGTTCACCGTGAACGGTCAGCAAACTAGCCAGCGAATTCCAGACTCAAGTAAATCAGAACTCCGAACACTTTGATAAATGTGATAACCACACAACCTCCAGAATCCCACTTGGTTCTGGTCTGAATTGGGGAACGAGGTACAGGTTCTCAATCAGGATACAGAATGGATCGAAATGGTCACTGTGCTGTGCCATACAGGAATCCCTGCTGGTAAAACTATTACAGTTCACAGCGTTTGTTACCCTGTGCATCTTCTCCCTGATTCACCACGATGCACTGTAATAAATAGCCAAATTAGAGATGCACAAACAGTGCAATACTCTAAACTTGCGTGCAGTTTCCAGGTCCAGTTCAGTTTTTGTTTCAACAAGGCTTTCATTTGTTTATTCGATTTGAATAATTTTTGTGATTTTAGAAATTTTTTTTTCATTACATTGTTTGTTGTCAAGTACTACGATACTTAGTATTGCTATCAAAGTTAAATTCTGTCATGATGACCCTAATTAGCATCGGAAAGACTTAACTTGGTGCTCAGCTGCTTGTTTACATCCCTACTGAATGTTGTATTTTGAGCAGTGAGTCTTAGCCAAAACATGGTCTTCTTGTCAGATGTTATGGACGTTACATCTCCCTCCGAAAGCGCAAAGGTTCATTTGCATTCACTCGCGTAGTCGAATTACGCTGTTGGCTTGCTTAAGTGTGCCTGAAAGGTTTCATTTTGCTTTCTATTAGCAGCAGACAGTGAGTTATGTCTGATGAAGGAAATGAAGAAGAGCCCAAATGTGTCTCAGTCAGCGCATAAATCTGAATTTAGATGTGGAAGTCCACACCAGACGGACTCTCATCTCAATAATGTGCCTCCCATATGCTGCATATGGATCAGGCAGGGCGGGTGGGGGGAAGAGAGCACATTTTATAACATTTTTGTTTATTATTTCAATAATAATGATAATAATTTTTTCTGTTGTTGTTGTTATTATTAGTAGTAGTATTTTGTAAACTCCAGTATTTCATTGGATTGGAAGCTCATGGGTTTGAATCGCGGACTAGTAGTTTGTCCAGTGGTACCCTTGAGCAAGGTACTATCCCCATCATTGCTTCCTGGGTGGATATGGCTACCCACTGCAGCACGGTGTGTGTGGTTTAAAAGCAGAGGATGCATTTCATCGCTGTGCTGTTACACAGTCACTTTCACTTCACTTTACTTCAATGATGCAAGGGAATCACTGGCACTGTGATTAATAAGGGTTCATCAGTTGTTATTGGCTTACATATGGTTCTTTAATAGCTTTTCATATTAGCTCAACTAATTTTCAAAAGAGATTTCCTTAAAGACATATTTATAGAGACTATTTTGGGAACAATCACTTTTTGCACTTTAAGTATAAATTTCTTGTCTTCTTTTCAAAATAAAGTCCCATTGTGGCTTTAGTTTATGACTATGATTTCGTTTCCTTTGAAGGATCAGCAGAGGCAGGGTTGATAAACTCTGCTTTAGAATATCTGACACGAGCATGTTGACAAGGGATCCCGCTTTTAATTTTCTCCTGATCGCTGAAGTGGCAAGTCAGATTTATTGCAATTTTTGTGCAACGCTAGTGTCAAT
The DNA here is from genome assembly GCA_017165825.1 of Hepsetus odoe. Lineage (NCBI taxonomy): Eukaryota > Metazoa > Chordata > Actinopteri > Characiformes > Hepsetidae > Hepsetus > Hepsetus odoe. Next base: position 15,399,413 of record CM029366.1, on the reverse strand, counting down.
CTGCAGGGAGTTAAGTATTGCTACTGCTGCTATCAGCATTTAAAATTAGTCTTCGACTAATCGAAGTGTCAGAACATTTGTATATTGTTATGAATTTTTTGCTATGAAGAAGATGGAAATGGACTGCACCCAGAATATGGTCAGTGCTCTACCACTAGACCACCATGTGACACACAATTATCAAGACTTTATAATATAAAGCAGAAAAAAAAAATTAAATTACACATGCAGTGCTATGCTCTGAATGTAAGCTCATCTCTTACCCCTCTCTTCGGTCTGACCTGAGGGTCAGATGTTGTCTTATCAAACTTTACTGAACACTTCTGTGTGGAGCCACACACAAATCAGGTGGCACTGGAGGGCAATAATTTCCAAAATGAATCAAAAATATTTTGTCGAACCAATTTTTATCATTTATATCAGCAAGGCAAGTTCAGGGGTTGGTAGGGCTGAACAACTAATCATTTTTAAAACAAAATGGCAAAGGTTTCAGATCTCAGAGCCTGTAGTGGGTGTAGTGAGTGGGTCCATGGCCTAATGCTTAGCACTGTGGACTTCTAGATTAAGGAATGAAGTGATAAGGGAATAGGCTCCAGGATTGGAAGACTGAGGGTTTGAAACCCTGATGTTCCCTTGAGCAAGGTACCATCCCCATCACTGTTCCCCTGGCTCTGGATACCACCTGCTGCAAGTGAGGGTATGGGTTAAATTCAGGGGAGGCATAATTATAATTACATTCTACATTATTAAAAACAGACAAGTTCTAATTAAAGGATTTTATTTTGATTTAATAAAAATAATGCAAAGCTTAAAATTTGTAAAATGGTGTGTATTTACATCGCAGTGGTAGTTTGTGAATAGTTTGTAAGAACTGATCAATGAACTTAACGATTTAAAGAGTTTTTTTTTTTTTTTTCCTAGCTATAAGCACAACGATTTTGGGATAACATTGATCGTTTTTTCTTTGTATGTAGGAAAATCCTGTCTCAATAGTTGTAAGTTGGTCTTACCACTGCAGCCCTTATCATCTTGTTTTTGTTCTTTAGATTTTTCTTCACTGTTATTAAGAATATGTGGTTTTGCCAATGGGTAGCCAGTTATTTATCTCTAGCTGTTGCTAAGCAACATCTGGACTCGCATCCACATTCAAACAGTCGCAAAAGATGCAGCAATGTGAGCCCCATGTTCAAAATATTGCAATGTGAACTGAAAGTGTCTAAAAACAAAATAAAATATGATATACTGAAATACATTTTTATGTATTTAGCAACTTTTCCTGGGAACATTTTCAACCAAACTCCCAATTCTTCACTAGCTCAGTACGAAAAAAAAAAAAAAGCCTGTTTGACTGGCTGCCTCCCCTCGTCTTGAGCAGAAATCTTTGGAAAGAAGTGGGCAGTGGCTGCTTAGGGACTGAAGCTGAAAAGCATGAATCCTTTAGAGAGCAGTGTGGGAACAGCTCAGTGGATTTTCCAATTGGCTCCCCTTCCTGCTCGCTCCTTGTACACCCTAACAGTGGCCTGCTTCTTGTTCTGGAGTGGATTCTCTGCTCTGCTTGGGGGGTCTCCTTGGCAAAGCCGGCATTGTGGACGGAAGAAAGGGGGGACGGGGGCGGTGATTGACAGCCGCCTCTCGTACAGGCCTAATGTCCAGAAAGTACTAGATTTCTTCTCTCAGCCTTATCGCAGACGGCAGCTTTGAGCTGAAACCTGCCAGACCCAGTGCGACTCTAATTGCATGGAGTGAGAACGAGGAGGCGGCTTTCTCCCCAAAACTTTAAATGGGGTTTTGTCACACGTCTCCAGGATTGAGAGAAATGGACAGTTGCTGATATCTGTCTGGGTTATGCCTCGTGCTGGCTTTATTTAGGCAACCAGGGGAGGATTTAGTCTTTTGTCATTGATGTTGCGAATTAAGTGGTCTGAGCCCCTGAGATTGAACTGCACAAAAGTGCAGGGAGGATCCAGTGAGGAAGAACATTGAGTTTGGGTTGTATTTGAGTGAGCAATAAATCTCAACTAGGGTGGTCATTTTCAGCTAGTTACAATGCCAACTTTATTTTCATGACTGGATATTAAATAAAGATAAGAGTGACAAACCTTTTTAAGATTCCTAAAGTAATTTCTAGAACAGATCAGTGAGGCTTTTAGCACATACATGTCCTCATTATTGATTTCATATCTATTATATATTTATGTATATATTTATATAATTGAATACTTATATTTTATGTAGAGAAACTTATATATATATATCACACGTTATATTTAAGTTTGGTTTGTTCTGAAGTGTGGGCAGCGGTGGGGCAGCGGTGGCCTAGCGGTTAGGGTGTTAGCCGCATGATCGGAGGATCGGGGGTTCAAACCCCTTCCCAATAGGTTGCCCTGAGGTACCCTTGAGCAAGGTACCATCCCCATCACTGCTCCCCGGGCGCTTTCAATAGCTGCCCACTGCTGCACGAGTTTGAGTGTGCATGGGTTAAATGCAGAGGTCCAATTTCGTTGTGGTTCATGTGTGCTGTGCCATGACCTCACAATGACAAGGGTTGTCACTTTCACTTTCACTTTTTTCACTTTCAGTGTTTATTCTCTTTGTCAAGTCAGCTGCTCAGACCTGAAGGGGTGGAGAAAAGAAGAAAGATGTCAGTTCTGGTGACTTGCTGGAATGATGAATAGATTTGCTTGTGTGTGTGTGTGTTTGCTGGTGAATAATGTGGCTTTTTTAAATTGCGCTCTGGTTTCCCTGTTAGTCAGAGCCTTGCAGGTTAGTCAGCTGTGGTGAAATGGGGGATTCATGCAGGTCCTGCCATGTCATCGCTGTTCATTACAGCAGCTGTAATCTGTATATTAGCATTGTGATGCATGCACACCCATTAACACTCATTTTTTAAAATAAAAGATCTGTTTTTCTGTTCCTTTGAAAATAATCTGAAGTCAGAATATAATTAAAAGCCTTCCAAATTTTGCTATCTTGTAAAACTGAATGAATGATTGACAAAATCCTGCATTCTGTTTAATTCCAAAAGTCACTCCTTAATGTCAAGTCAAGTCAAGTAGGATTTTGTCATTTCAGCCATATACACAGTACATAGTGAAACGAATTAACGTTCCTCCAGGACCCTGCTGCTACACACAAGACACAAGACAACATAAGACACAAGACACAACATGATACACAAAACAGTGCAACAAGTGCAGACAAGACATAACAACAGACGGCACGACAGACAGTACATTCATCCGTAGAGGGCCGCAGTGTTGTAGAACAAAGCAGCCCAGGTAGATTCTAGTGTAGCAGTGTGGTGGAGCAGTGTTATTGTTAAAGTGCAGAGTGCAACATGAGATAAATAAATAAATACAAGATGAAAATGGTGGACTGGGTAGACATTGGCAGTTTAAGAGTCTGATGGCCAGGGGGAAGAAACTATTTCCCATCCTGGAAGTGGAGGCCCGTATGCTGCGGAACTTTTTCCCGGATGGCAGGAGGGAGAAGAGAGTGTGGGACGGGTGGGAGGGATCATCCACAATGCTGGTTGCTTTGCGGATGCAGCGAGTGGTGAAAATGTCCTGTACAGAGGGCAGAGAGATCCCGATGATCTTCTCAGCTGTTCTTACTACCTGTTGTAGGGACTTGCGGTCTAAGACGTTGCAGTTCCCGTACCAGTATTGGTACGGGAACTGCAATGCAGCCGCGCAGTAATGCAGCCGCTCAGGATGCTCTCAATGGTTCCTCTGTAAAAGATGGTGAGGATGGAAGGTGGGAGATGGGCTTTCCTCAGTCTGCGCAGGAAGTAGAGGCGCTGCTGGGCTTTCTTTGTGATGGAGTTGCTGTTGAGGGTCCACGTGAGGTTGTCAGTTATGTGAACACCAAGAAACTTGGTGCTCTGGACCATCTCCACAGGTGAGGTGTTGATAATAAGTGGAGCGTGGTCCCGACGTGATCTCCTAAAGTCAGCAACCATCTCTTTTGTCTTGTCGACGTTCAGAGACAGGTTGTTGGTTCTGCACCAGTCCGTCAGCTGTTGTATCTCCTTTCTGTAAGCTGCCTGGTCTCCACCGCTGATCAGACCCTAATGTGTTGTCAACATCAGTTCTAAGATCTTATTATAAGATCGATTAAACCAACTTTCCAACCAAAAAGGCTCCAATGTGCATTTTAACAATAAAAAAGAAAAGATTCTTTAAAAGATGATGAAATAGTCAAATCAGTATTTAGAGAAAAACTGCACAGTACAGCACCTTGATGAACATGTAGTGTATTGCACCCAAAGTATTTACATCTGCTTTCTGGTAACTTCTTTACATTTTGTTATTTAAGGTTCAATTCAAGGTTATTCTGAAAAAAAGAATCTTAATAAGGAATTTGTCTTCCCTGCAGTAATGGCCTCTTTACTTCTGGGAGCACTTTACACTAGATGCTGTGAGAATTTGATCGTATTCATTAAGAGCATTGTTGGGCTCTAAAGGCTGAAGCCTCATTGGATGAAGCTCCATCACTCTCGAGAATGCAGTTTATCTGCTCCACAGTTCATTGCTGCGGAGCCTTCTATCCTTTTAGCGCATGCATGGCATTGGCCATGGTGACCTCAGACTCAAAGGCAGCTGCTTCAAAATATTTTACTGGCCTTTCTTTTCCAGAACCAGAAGCTTGTATATGGTGATTATGCAAGCTTTGTGCACTGCTGAACTCTTCTGAAGGCGAAGTGTGCCCCTTTAAGTTTCTGAAATTGTATTTTTGAAAGAAAAACAATTTCTTTTTTTGGTCCATGAATGTCTTTGATTAAAGCCTACTGGGACTTCGTGCTAGAAAACTAGAGTTGCTCCTCCAGGAATGTCTGTGCAACACACCACTGTAATCATACAGTTATAGCAATGATTCAATCTGTGCCAAACTTGGATACTAGATTAAGTGGTTATGTATATTGGACATTAGATGGCTCACCTTATTTTAGTCAAAAATCTGCTCATATCATATAAAAACTGAAAGCTAGGAAACAATGTCAACCTACCAGTTACATTCTAATGTCTGTATGTCATCCAAGCTGGCCATTTGGTCTCTATTAGTCACTTTCAGTAAACTGTTATAAATGAGGGCAGCAGACGGGTTTTTTGTGTGACGCCATTTGATAATCATTTTTGGAATTCAAATCTTTCAGTGCATGACTGATTAACTGTGAGCATGCAGTTTATTTACAATCTTACTGCGTTTACAAAAATGGCTTCTCACGGAACTGAAATGGCTCTTTTGTGGCATCACCCGAAGAACCCTATGTGGTTTTTCTGCTGTAGAACAAAAGATTGCATGATGAACCAGAATCATACTGGTATTCTGAGACGATAACGTAAAAAATTATGAAATAAAATGTTATTATATTATAGGTAATAATATTTATTAATTATACAGTACTGTGCAAATGTTTTAGGCAGCTGTGTAAAAAATGCTGTAAACAACGAATGCTTTCAGAAATGGAAGTGTTAATCATTTATTTTCATCAATCAACAAAATGCAGTGAATTAATTAAGAGAAATCTAAATCAAATCAATATTTGGTGTGACCTCCCTTTACCTTTAAAACAGCAACAGTTCTTCTAGGTACACTTGCACACAGTTTTTGAAGGAACTGGGCTGGTAGGTTGTTCCAGACATCTTGGAGAACTAACCACAGATCTTCTGTGGATGTAGGCTTCCTCACATCCTTCTGTCTCTTCATGTGATCCAGACACACTGGATGATGTTGAGATCAGGGCTCTGTGGGGGCCACAAGAACTGATGCTGGTTTGAAGGCAAAAGGTAGTAACACCAAATATTGATTTGATTTAGATTTTTCTTTTTTTCGCTCACTTTTGCATTTTGTAAATTGATAAAAATAAAATAAACAATCATTATTTATATTTCTGAAAGCATTCTTTGTTTACAGCATTTTTTTCACACCTGCCTAAAACCTTTGGACAGTACTGTATATATTATTGTAACGGTGGCGGGGTGTGGGGAGGACGCCAATGCTGAGCCAGGAGTTCGCAACGTAACTTTATTAGCTATATTTACAAAACAAAACAAAGGACTGCAGTTCCTAACCAAAATCAAGGAACTGCAGCCTAAACCAAACCAAACCAAACCAAACCAAAATACCAAACCACCACAGAGTGTAGGCTAAGCCTAACAAATGAGCCGCGCTCTGTTCTGACTCATCGGGGCTTAAATAGTCAGCCCCAATGAAACACACCTGTGCCTTCATTAGCTCAGGTGTGTTCAGTCAGAACAGAGCGCCCTCTATCGTGCACAAAACACCTCATCCGTGACAGAACCCCCCCCCCAAAAGGCGCGGCTCCTGAAGTGCCAAACACAGCCGAACCTCTGGGTAAGAACACCAAAACTTTACAAAGACAAAAGTCCCTTGTTGGGACGTACGGTCAGGTCCGCAAAATACACGAAAAGGACCTCCGACCAGACATGTGAAGCAGCTGGTGGTGGTGAGGGGAATCCCAGCAGTTCAGTCCACCCTTTTGACTGATGTCTGAACCCGACCCTAGAGTCACTGGAGGAATCGCCTGATTCAGTGGAACGCCTCGCCTTGGCGGAACCTGAAAGAGAGCTAAACACAGATCTTAAAGGGTTCAAAGAGGAAGTCTTTTTCACATAGTCCGAACCCTGTTTCCAACCCTTGCCATCTTTGTTCTTCACGTCTCTTATCACAGAATCCACAGTACAGAAGCTGTCATTCACTTCCTTAAACTGAGACAGGTCATTGCTGATGTCCTTTGGCTCCTTCCTCTTCTCGGTCGTACTTCCCTGCTGCTTGGAGCTCAGTGAGGCAGCATCCCAGCTCCTGGTTCCACTACGAGAAGTTCCACTTGAACTCCTCCACGAACCACCTTGTTCCGAGTCTGCTGAACTCGGAGGGTGAACTAAAGGTAGGGAGTCATCATGCAGCTGTTCAACCTCTTGAATCTCTGCCGGCTTCTCCATCAGACTGTTCTTCAGCTGCTCCGCTCTGGCGTTAACCACCAGGGTCCCAGCATGCACTGGTGTCTGTGGAGTGAGTCGAGATTCGAAGATCGCCAATCTTGCTTCCATACCTCTAACCTACTTCTCCAGCTCGCTGAGCTTACCGGCCTCACTTTGGGCTTCTCTCAGTTCAGCCTGCAGAGCAACGTTGTGGTCCTGCACCCATCTCAGCTCTGCTCTGGTCTGATTCAGTTGTTCTTCCATAGTGGCTATTTTAGCTTCCAGCTTCTCCTGAATGGTTGGAGTCTCAACTTTCCTCGTTGTCTGGCATACAGTTAGGTCCCTCTGTTCATCCGTTCTCTCCAGCCTTTCTCTTTGGACAGCCGTCACAGCGTGCAGCTTTATTCTAGAGACATCTCTCCCTTCTCTGAATTTCGCGCTCTTTCCTTGAAGTTCACCTTTGTCTTGAGCCAGAGCTTTTCTTTCTGATTCCATGGCTTCGATCTCCCCTTGGCAACTGGACAAGAGTCCTTTGGTCCTCTCCAGCCGAGGAAGCAGATAGGTGATCCTTTCCTTGCGTTTCAACCCTTCATTCGTGACCGAGGCATTCACCTGTAGCATCGAGGCTTCTTTCGCCATCAGCTGCTGGTAGAGTTCTGTCAGCAACTCCTTCTGTTCAGTGATCTGAACATTCATGTAGCTGATTTGTTCATCTCTGAGGTGAGATTGGATTGTCTTTGCAGCTCTGATCTGTTTGGCCAGATCCCTTGCCTGCTTTCCTCTGAATGACTTTTGCAAGCAAATTGCAGCATGTCTGAACAGCTGATACCTCTGCTTTTGTTGATGCCCAAGCTTCCACCTTCTGAACCTCCTCTGAAGAACACTTGCTGCCCAGCACTGCTTCTTGAAAACCAATCTTTGCTGGTGCATTCTTACTACAGCCTGAATCATGGTGGCAGCTTTGTGCATTGCAGCAACATTCTTTCGAACAGAATAACCCCTAAAAGCTGCCTGGATGCATATCACTGACCTTCTCAACACCTGGAGTTTCTCACGTTCAAATTTACCCTTAACGTAGGACCTATAATGTCTTTGAATGATGATGGCTGACACCCTTATGGCCTGGTACTTAACTACCTCCCGGTGTCCTCTGAACGCAGCCTGAATCAGGGAAGCTGCCTGATGTTGCAGGATCACCTCCCTTCTGACCCTCTGACCTCTGAAGCAGGCCTGCAGGAACATGGCAGCAGAGCGCAATTTCAAGAATTCCTCCCTCTGCTTTCTGGCATCAAGTGTGGAGCGATACCTAAACTGGATGGCAATAGCAGCATACTTGATGCATAAATATCGCGTCCGAGCACAGTGAGCCATGTAAGCACATTGTATCACAGTTGCAGCCTGGTGCTTCTGTTTCAGAGTCTGTCTGGTCTTTATCCCTCGGAATGCGGCTTGCAGAACAACAGCAGCCATCTTTTTCTCCTTCAAAGACTTCATTTCTTGCTTCATCATCTTGTTAGCTCGGTAATGTTGCTGAACAGTCCTGGCTGCCCACAGTAGCGTCAGGTAGTACTTTCTGCTCAAATGCTTCCTCACCTGTGCCTGAATGGTTACTGCAGCCTCATGTTCAATTTGCATCTGAACCCGAACTTTCATTCTAAACTTCCCACTAACCTGGAGCTGCTCCTTCTCGGTTTGCTGTGCAGCGGATGGCTTAGTGGGGCTGGGTTTATGGATCGACTCCTTGATGCCGCTTTCTTTGCTGTGAAGGGCTTCCTGCACGATGCAGGACGCGGTCTCTGCCGTCTTCCAGCTCTCTGTGTCAGGAACGACCTTCTTTGCCACTGCCTCGCTTCTTTTGTTGCGGGCGGCCTTCTTGGTGTTCCTTTCGGTGAGCGCCGTGCTTTCGCGTTGCGGTGCGCTGGGCGCCGTGCTTTCGCGTTGCGGTGCGCTGGGCGCCGTGCTTTCGCGTTGAACAAGGCAAGGCGCGTTTGCTACCAACCTCTTGTGATTCGCGCTGGCCGTGTTCCCGCTATTAGCTGCGCGCGGTGCTTTCTCCGCTGGCGGATCGCGGTTATTGGCGCGCGGCGCTTTCGGAGCTGAATCTCCGCGTTGAGCCGCGGTTGACGTCATGCTTCCGCGTTGAGCCGCTTGCGGTGCGGTTGGCGACGTGCTTCCGGGTTGAGCCGCTTGCGGCGCAGTTGGCGACGCGCTTCCGGGTTGAGCCGCTTGCGGCGCGGTTGGCGACGCGCTTCCGGGTTGAGCCGCTTGCGGCGCGGTTGGAGTCGTGCTTCCGGGTTGAGCCGCTTGCGGCGCGGTTGGCGCCGTGCTTCCGCGTTGAGCAACGCCAGCCGTCAACGAAGCCCCGCCTTCCATGTCGCTTGCGGAAAAACAACACGCGGTCCAGCGTGTCGAGATAGCGCTGCGCCCTTGCAGCCATGGAGACCAGCATCTGGAGACAAAGCGCGAACCGATCCATGCGAAGCTCGGGATCTGGGATGATATCGAGTGGGAGCAGCGACGGCGCATTCTTCAGACGGCGCTCAAGCTCCCTTGCCGTGGCCGTCGGCGTCCGTCGCACCCACTCCTCACCGTCCAGATGCTCGCTGAGGTCTAGAGGAGTCACCTCTGTCTCCCAGGTCTTTATCAGCTGCAGCGTCCGCTTGACAACGTTCGCTGCCGCCCACAACATGCGCTCCTGCTCGCCCTCGTGGCTCGCGACGTCCAGGTACTGGCGGCTCATTCTGTAACGGTGGCGGGGTGTGGGTAGGACGCCAATGCTGAGCCAGGAGTTCGCAATGTAACTTTATTAGCTATATTTACAAAACAAAACAAAGGACTGCAGTTCCTAACCAAAATCAAGGAACTGCAGCCTAAACCAAACCAAACCAAAATACCAAACCACCACAGAGTGTAGGCTACGCCTAACAAATGAGCCGCGCTCTGTTCTGACTCATCGGGGCTTAAATAGTCAGCCCCAATGAAACACACCTGTGCCTTCATTAGCTCAGGTGTGTTCAGTCAGAACAGAGCGCCCTCTATCGTGCACAAAACACCTCATCCGTGACAATTATATAAAATATTGCCATTGACAAATGTTTTATTTGATTGTAATTTCAAACTGATGATTAAAGATTTTCATCATATACTCGAACACTTCTTTGATGAGTTATCTACGGTGCTAAAATGTCAGTATTTATAAACCTGCAGGAACAAAATATCTCTGCCAGATTGTGATGATGACAATCCACTATGCATCATGCAGACCTCGACCACCCATATTTATCCTAAAAGTAAGCTTAGCTTTCCTTACTAGTTAGACTAATGTAACACTTACTAATAGTTTATTTGAGTTACATCTCTGGGGTAGCACAGTGAGTAGGGCTATTGTCTCACAGCAAACAAGTCTTGGAATCCCAGTTGTTAAGGGTGGTGGTGGTCTAGTGGTAGGGTACTTGCCTACGGACCTATGGATTCAGAGGTTCCCGGTACGAATCCCACCTCCCACCACTGGGTCCTTGAGCAAGACCCTTAACCCTGAGTTGCTCCAGGGGGACTGTCCCTGTAATTAGGATCTGGATAAGAGCGTCTGCTAAATGCCGTAAATGTAAATGTAAATGGTCCTTTCTCTATGGAGTCTGCAGGTTCTCCCCGTGCCTGTGTGGGTTTCCTCTCAATGTCCAAAACATGCACTTCAGGTGAATCGGAGATGTACCATAGGTGTGTGTCTGCCCTGTGATGGACTGGGGACCAGGGCATACCCCCGTCTTTCACCCACTGAGAGCTGGGACACTCTGGGACCAAGAGATCGCAGGTTCATATCCCACCTCCAGCACTACCATCATTGGGTTCCTGAGCCATAACACTTAACCCCAAGTTGGCAGAGGAAAGGTAACGACTTACATTTCTTAACTACAGGGACAGTAGTTAAGAAATGTAAGTCGTTACCTTTCCTCTGTCATCAGCAGCTGTAAGCCCAAGGCCCTGTTCACTAGTGTGAGTAAACGTCTTCAGCCCCCAGCACCTTCTCTCTCAGGTTCTCACTCATGTGAGTCCTTTCTTCACTTTTTTCAAAACTTTCTGATATATAAACTGATATATAAACTGTTCACTGGTACCCCTCCACCATCTTGTACTTCTCTTCTTAAATCCTGTTTGTCTACCATCTCTGCCTCTGTCTCCCATCTAATAAATTGTTCACTCTCCTCTGGTGTTGTTCCTCTGGGGCTGAAAACTGCTGCTGTTACACCTATTTTGAAAAAAAACCACTTTGGATCCCAGCAATCTGAGCAGCTACAGACCTATTTGTAATCTACCTTTTTATTTTAAAGCTTTTATTTTGAAAGGGTTGTAGCTGCTCAGCTGCAGGAGCATCTAACGATTAACAATTTATATGAGCCGTTTCAGTCAGGTTCCCGTCCATTCCACCGAGACTGCCCTTCTACGTGTCACCAACAACCTTTTACTCAGTGCTGACTCTGGTTCCCTCAGTATCCTCCTTCTCTTGGATCTAAGCTCTGCCTTTGACACTGTCAATCATAATATCCTTCTTTCCTGCCTTTCAGCCATTGGGCTCTCTGGTACTGTTCTTTCTTGGTTGACATCTTATCTCACTGACAGACAGTAGTTCATCCGCCTCCATAACAACAGATCACCTCCTGTTCCAGTTAAAAAGGGGTGTCCCTCAGGGATCTGTTCTTGGACGTTTATTGTTCATAATTTATTTTCTTCCTCTCTGTGATATTATTAGAAACCATGGCCTCAGTTTTCATTGCTATGCCGATGATACCCAAATCTATCTGGCCACCTCCAGTTCAGCCACTCCACCCCTTTCCCTCACAGCTTGTATTCATGACGTAAAACTATGGCTCACCTCAAACTTTCTAAAGCTCAACACTGACAAAACAGAACTTTTATTAATTGGCTCCAAATTTCTCATCACTTAACTCCAAAATTTCAGTTTATCCATTGAAAATGCCCTTGTTACACCCTCACCCACTGTCCGGAATTTAGATGTTATATTCGATCCCGCTCTGTCATTTGAATCTCACATAAACACAGTTGTGAAAAATGCTTTCTTTCACCTCAGAAACATCTCGCGTCTCCGCTCATCACTTTCACTAAAGGATGCAGAAACTCTTGTTCATGCTTTTATAACGTCCTGTCTCGATTACTGTAACACTTTACTTTTTGGTCTCCGAACTAGAACATGGCTCCAGTATGTACAGAACTCTGCAGCTCGTGTTCTCACATTCTCCAAAAAATCGAACACCTCACCCCCGTTCTCCACAAACTTCACTGGCTGTATATTGTATCGTATTCAGTACAAGCTGTTTCTGATCATGTTTAAAGCCCTTCATGGATCTGCTCCTCCATACCTCACTGAATTATTCCATTCATACACTCCTACCCGCTCACTGTGCTCTTCCGGTACCGGGTTACTCACAGTTCCTAAATTCAGGTTATCTACCATGGGTGGTAGATCATTTAGTGTTGCTGCCCTAAACTTTGGAATTCCCCCCCTCAAAACCTGCACCTAATGTCCTCTCGTTCTCTCTTCAAAACTCAGTTGAAAACACATCTGTTCAGTCTGTGCTCTTCCACTTCTCCCCATTCTTGATTTCCAAATTCTGCTGTTTGTTTTTCTTGGTCTTTGTGTTTTGTGTTAACTGTTTTAATTAATATTGTTTGTTAAATTTATATCTTCTGCTCTGTAACGTGACCTTGGGTTTGAGAAAGGCGCTATATAAATAAACATTATTATTATTATTATTATTATTATTATTATTATTAATTTGCTCTGGATAAGAGCATCAATTAAAAGTCGTAAACGTAAATGGATAGACTCCAGCACCACCCGTTACCCTAATCGGGTCAAGCGGCTCAGAAAATGAATGAATGATTGAAAGAGTTACATCTCTGTGATTGACAGCATAGTAAGTACATTGTGTTTGTTTATGAGAGTGGGAACAGTGCTGCATTATAAAATCACCCCACCAATCTCGAAGCTCTGGTGTTATTAGTAGGTTGTGCAACAGCGTGGAGATCTTTTTTTTTTTCCACAACGTTGTGAGGAAATCGAATTGTGAACCCAGCATCATGAATCAAAATAAATCTTGGACTGAGTATATCATTACACCCCTATTTATTAGATTCGTTAGATAGAAATAGATCATTCATCTCCATTCCCGTCATGCTCTTCAGCCCCACCGTCCTAAGCTGGAGGTCTGCGTGTGTGTGCGTGTGTGCGTGCGTATGTGTGTGTTTGTTTGTGTATGAATGTGCTCTGGCAGACATTCTTGAACCTATTCACATGCTCCTCATACACATGCCTGCCCCCCCCCACACACACACACACACACACACAACTAAACCCCAGACCCTCTAATGGGTCTTTCTGGTCTCAACGCAGTCTGGAAGTATAGTTCTATATTTTTGGTTGCTGTGTGTGTGTGTGTGTGTGTGTGTGTGTGTGTGTGTGTGTGTGTTTTCCTTTGAGAGCAAAAAAATAAATAAAAGCAAAATGACAGCTGAACATTAGCCTCAGTGTGTGTTTATCAGGCTTGGCTGTTGTGGTATTGATTGAGTGCTGCTGGAGTTGATTTTGAAGATAAGGGCAGAGGTTTCTTTTTAGCACCATAAATGTATGCAGACTCTCCAACCTGCACGGCTAAAGCTCACCATCCCGCATGCAGATGTGCTGACTCGTCATTGGCAGAGGATAGCCATAAATAATTCAGGTCACTCTCACACCTGACCTGATGTCTGGGCGCTGAAGTAGGTTTCTCATCTTGCTGTTCTCGGGGTTTAGAGTAATCCAAGCAGCACTGTTGATATCCTTTGTACAAAGTCAGCATTTAGCAGAAATACTGAATTAGTTTGCTTTTTTTTTTTTTTTTTTTAAATGGGTTTGTTTTAGAATCTCCTTTGGCTGAGGCCACTTTTGGAATTGATGTTTAAGTAACAGGCAGTGCAGAATTCAAGTAGTGAACAAGTCATTCAAAAAAAAATATGTCACCAAGAAAGGCATAGCACAGTGCTGGCTGATTTACTTATATATAGTAAAGAGTTACTTACATATATATATATATATATATATATATATATATATATATATATATATATATATATATATATGTATATATATATGTATATATGTACAGTACTGTGCAAAAGCTTTAGGTGTGAAAAAATGCAGTAAAGAAAGAATGCTTTCAGACATATAAATAATGATTGATTATTTTTATCAATTTACTAAATGCAAAGTGAGAGAACAAAAGAAAAATCTAAATCAAATCAATATTTGGTGTTACTACCTTTTGCCTTCAAACCAGCATAAATTCTTCTCCTTCAGCTCCTTCAAAAACTGTGTGCAAGTGTACCTAGAAGAATTGATGCTGTTTTGAAGGCAAAGGGTGGTCACACCAAATGTTGATTTGATTTAGATTTCTCTTTTGTTCATTCACTGTATTTTGCTGATTGATGAAAATAAATGATTAACACTTTCATTTCTGAAAGCGTTCTTTGTTTCCAGCATTTTTTCCACACCTGCCTAAAACTTTTGCACAGTACTGTATTAAAAATTTAGATTTTATAGACCGATTTTCTTTCTGGAAATATACTTTCTGTTCTGTTAAATGTTTCATTACTGAATAAAAGAACGCAGTCCAACAGCAGGTCCTTTATGAACTTAAATACGGCTTCTCATCAATAAACTGTCACATTTGGAGAACGCTGTGGCATCACATTATGTAGCTTGAAGTACAGGATGTCCACAGTGTAGATCAGGTGCATTAGTTCTGTCTCAGTGATGTGCAAAGAAAGATACATTTCGTTATTCCACCAGAAATATCACAATCATTCGTGGCTCCTGTCTGAGTCAGTCCTCCAGTCTCCCGTGTCCATGGTGAGAGAATGGCCACCTGTTCATGCAGTGAAGTACATTTCTTGACTTTGCGTCAACCTTTTGTCTTTTAGCTTGTTAGCACAGGCTCGTTTCCCATCCACTGAGGTCAAATTTCATCACCCTATTGTGCAATCTTAAACATATGCCCTCATGGTTTTAGCAGAAAACATATTAGAAAGTATTATTTCTGTCTATTTTCCTCCACATCTGCATGACCTGTTGATGAAATGAAAAGGTTAATAGATGCTGGGTTTCTCATTGACTAATGAGTAATTATGGTGAGTAATTATCTAGTCCCTAAAATGCTTTTCATGGCATGACATAATATCACATGAATTCTGTCATTTTCCAATATCTGATAATATCTGCCACATTTAAAGAACACAATCCAGAACCATGAGTATGAAGTTTTTTTTGTTTTTTTTTCCCACACACAGTGCTAAGTCAGTTATGCTCTGTTTGAATGGAATACTACAGGCGTTTAGTGTTCTTCAGTGAAGTGAATGTGACAACTTGTCATTGTGAAACAGCGCAACACACAGTGAAGCACAACAAATGCAGCCCCTGCATTTGACCCACCTACATCATGCAGCAGCCATTGAAAGTGCCCAGGAAGCAGCGATGGGGACGGTACCTTGCTAAGGAGTACCTCAGGCCAATCTCTGCCCTACTGAGAATAAGCACTGACAATATCCTTAACGACCACAGACCAACGACACAGTTTCTGTGAGTTTTTGAATGCGTGTTCTTATCTTACTGATTTTGGGTAAAAATCATTCTTCAGATCTTTGGCAACAATAACTTGAACTTCATATGTTATCCTACGGAAAATTATCACTTTACTTACAGTGGTAGCCATTAACAGTAGTTAAAAAAAAAATCATGTACTCTGCCACAATGGACACATTAAGGAATGGTTTGGGGAACCTGACAAAGAGTGCAGTGCAGATCCCAATCTGATCCAGAATCAGAAGCGCTGGCAAACTATTCCAATCCATTGAAGCCTCACTTCAAAATCTATACAATTTAGGTGAGAGATTTTAATGTTCTTGCTAATCTGTGCATGTAAATGTTTTGAGTTTCATGAAATGGTATAAGCGATCTCAAAACTGCTGCTTTTGTATTAGGCTGGGAGTCAAACTCAGGACCTTCTTGCACTGTGGGTGACGGCACTACCCACTACTGCACCACTGTTAGGATGGGTTAAGACCAGAGCACAAATGTTTGAGTGCCAGCACAGGAATTAAATTTATTTTCATTTTACAGATTCTAGGAGTGTTTCTATGTATGTGTGTGTGTGTGTATGTATATGTATATGTATGTATGTGTGTGTGTGTGTGTGTGTGTGTGTGTATGTATATGTATATATGTGTGTGTATATATATATATAATATATATATATATATATATACACACATACAGTTGATTTGGTGTGGTACCATCTGACGCCGTTTATGGTTGCCTCAGCTTCTACTAGCTGGATCCATCAGAAAGAAAGCAAAAAAGCAGTTAGCTCCCCAGAGTCCCCTCTTCTAGCTGAGGTTTAAAGTGACTCATGACTCTATTAGCCTTCCATTCACACCCTCATCCTCACGCTTACCCTGGACCACAGCAGTGGCACAAGACCAGACCAATCACAGACCAATGAGAAAGTGACTATTTGTCATTGTGAAACACTGCATCATAGCACTGCATCATCACTGCATCTTATCCAGAGTGACTTCCATGTCCTAATTACAGGGACAGTCCCCCTGGAAAATTCAGGGTTAAGGGTCTTTCTCAGGGACCCAGAGGTGGGATTCGAACCTGGGAACTCTTGAGCCATAGGTCCATAGACAAGTATCCTACCACTAGACCACCACCTCCCACTGTAGATACTTGGTTGATGCAAAGCTTGTTATTAATGAAATGCAACCTCTGCTTTTAACCCCCACACACCATGCAGCAGGGGGCAGCTATGTCCAGCGCACGGGGAGCAGTGATGGGGACAGTACCTTGCTCGAGGGTATCTATTTGAAACCATGACCTTCCGATCCTGGGGCCTAGTCCCTAACCACTAGGCCATCACTGCTCCAAAATGGTTTTGAGTTCATCACCATAGTTCTGACTTCCATGGCAGTCCCTGGTTAAAATTACTCGCGGTCTGCCCATCGAAAGCTCCACAGTGTTCCCAGTTGTATTATTCATATCTCATCCTTGCAGGGGGCATCTGAGGTTGGGCGCTATTAATACCCATGATTGTACACTCGTGTTCCTGCCTCATTGTCTCCTTGATGGACTTCTGTTGTTGCCTCATTGGAATGTGGCTTGTGACTTATAATTAATTGTACATCTGCTGGCCAACTACTGCGGTTTGAGAAGCTTTGCTGTCTTGATTATTGCAATAAAGAGCCTTTTGTAGTTTTGCACAAAAGCTACATGGGTCCTCTGTTCCACTCTTGAAAGGCTTATATATCCCAGGCCAATGAGTCACTTAATGAAATGCAAGGGCTGAGAATGGTGCCTCTCAGCAGCTTGTTAGACATCTGGTGCTTGTCTTGTTCTTGTCTCGTTTAACAAGTATATTTAGTCCCCTCAAGTTTATTGACGCTAAAAGTGTCACAAAAATCAGTTACTCTGAATGTGACTAGACTATACATATTTTGAATCTTCAGTCATTTTATCCATATTGAAAGATGGCAAGCAGTACAGCTTTAATGCTTTCAATGCTTACGGTTATTCACTTAAGCTCACACCAGGTTAAAATGATTTTGTAAAATTGAAAAAAATCCATTTTGTGTTGTGACAATGATGGACCGTTTCATATTAACAGCTTGCCTCTTACTTCAGATTCTGAAGGCAGAAAATCCTCTTCTCTTGAATTCACAGTAAACAGGGCTTTATGCAAGGCCAGATTCACTTAGAATCTTAAAATCTTTTCTAAGATAAATAGAAAATACTTCCAATGAAAATTCCAATGCAATTACGTTGTCAGGATGGTGTCAAATAAAAGAGGAAAAAGGACCATTCTTTCTCATGAGACATGAAAACCTGCCAGTTACATCAATAGTATCTTAAAAAAATCTGACATATTTATGGCCAAAGGACCAACAATTTTGATTTCATGTCGTAAGCTGCTCTGTGTCTTAAGGTACTGTTACACTGTTCTTAGTCCCTTCATACTCCAACAGAATTAGCCCTATCTGTTTTTTTAATCAACTACTAATTATCTTAATCCTTGTTATCCAGAATGTAGTAGTGTAGAAATATGTACCGTATTTTCTCGTGTATAAGTTGCACAAATTTGTACCAAAATCCACTGTAAAAATGGGGGTGCGACCAATACACGGGGAATTTCTTCAGTGATTCAGCAATTATCCTCTAAATTATTACCGAATACACATTTTTGGTGCTTTCCAGTCAGGTAAAATACATAGTACTACATTGACCTGTAAAAATCTGAAAGTGCCATTCAACATAATCCACAAAAAATCACTTTCATTTCACAAATTTCAATCCAGGAAATTCACATGCCGCCATTTTGAATACCTAAACCGGTGACCTCGTACATAGCAACTCCGTACATTTTACCATAAATCCCAGTATTTCTGAGTTATGTGATACACATATGTACACACTTGCATTTTTGCCTGCATGTAATCCAAAATCTCAAATGTCAAGATATCACTCACAAATACATTTTGGACCAAATTTTAATGCCAAATCAGGGGTGCGACTAATACACGAGTAAATTCGGTAGTTTTCACCTTTTACATTTACAGAGATGAGATCTATTTTAACAAGCATGTACTTTCCAGTCTGCCTGAACTAATGTGACCGTAATGTGTACGAAAAAGAGAACAGTTTACTTTAACACACTATCAGATTGAAATATTTGAATAATTTTCAGTAAAAATGGGAGTTCCTTTGAAATAGTTCTTGGAGTATTCTAACATTTCAAATTAAATTTTGAAAAAATCTAGTTTTCCAATTCAAACTTTTCCTTTACCTTAGAATCGATAAGTCACCATAATTTTAAAACTTCATGTTCATGAAGCAAGGTTGCGTTGGTTTGGACACGTTCAGAGGAGAGACGAGGATGGTACTGGGAGATGTCGAAGAAGGAACTGCCTGGCAAAAGGAAAAGAGGAAGGCCAAAGAGGAGGTTTAAGGATGGAGGACATGAGGTCGATGTGAAGGGGGAAGATGCAGATGAGTGAATGAAATGGAAAGGCACAATTCGCTACGGCGAACCCTAATCGGGAGCAGCCGAAAGAAGCTGTTTAATGCTGAGGCATAAAGTCAATACTCTTTTCTGTAAATATGTCCCCAAAGCTTCTTTCAACTTGTCGGAACCACATCCAGCACCTCACAGAGCTGGTGCGGAGTGGTTGATGTGGTTTAGAAAACAGCATGACTTATTGTGAACTGTAGCACAACTGCAACACTACAGCCAGTTAATGCAACACCAGGCCTGGAGAAGACTGATCTCGTTCTTGATTTTGAATTTCCTGCAGTCACATTTCACATTATTCAGTGTATTTAAAAAAAATCTAATATAATTAATATATTAATATGATTTAAGGAGGCATTCAATCATTTCCTTACCAGTTATAGATTGTTCAGGTTAAAGAGTTAAACCCCAGAAATGAATTTATCATGAGCCTCTTTTTTTGCATGATCTAAAGGATGAAATCATGGCTTTTACTCTAGTTAACACCAAGAGCTGCAGTTTTTCCCTCTCTGCAAGACATAATCTGCTCATGCGTTTTGGGAATAGTGGGTCAGTTTTGCTGATGACTTGGATAAATTAAGGACAGTGTCTATAAACGGTTAAGTATTTTGGCCTTACATCTTCCTTAACCCACTATTTTTCTTGTTGGCACATGTCACGGTTTGAAGTATATTTTGCTGAACCGCTGTGATATTACAGTGAGTGGGAATTGATCCATCTGCTCTGTGGGTAGCTGAGCATCAAATGACCCCTGGTTGGCCTCTAAGGTGCATTAGCTGCGAGGGAGGGGTGGCAAACCTCCAGCATGGGTAAGAACGCTTGGGTGATTAATGAAGTTTTGACAGTTGTGACCTTCGCTTGTCCTTTCTGTCCTGCTGATTCACTTAGAACGAATGGACATTTTATTTTTCTTACTTTTACTTAACGTTTCTTGTTTACACCAAAATAATGCAAACCAGACTCTGTGTGTGTGAGAGATTCAAGCATTAATACTGAAGAAGTGAGTGGTGTTCTTTTACCTAAACATTTCATGTAACTCTTTCGATTAGAAGATTTTAGTAGAGAAGGTGCTTCATTCGTTTGCATTCTGCACATCTGGATTCTGCCATATTCTGCCAAGGCTTTACAAAGCAGTAAGTGGTCGTGGAAGTGAATGACCCACTGGAGTGCTCTTTTGGAAAAATGTCTAAAAGTACACTTAAGTATATTACCTGTCTTCATTTGTGTTGAATGTTTAGCTTTACTTGTGACTTAAGCTCCTCTGGCCAAAAAGCCTAGAAGTGCTAAATAGGACGATACTGTAACTCATCTTTATCCAAATGAAAAGTAAATCCGGCTGCTTATTTTAGTTTATCCCATCTTCTCCAATATTGGATCATTTAAATAGGAATAATAAATACATTAAAATATAGAAAGCTTTGGAACTGAAAGTCTGGCACTTTTTTTTTTTTTTTCCCCCCCTCCCCTTTTTCCTCCTCCCCAGACATGAGGCTTTTTGGCTTTGGATATCGGATATGTGTAATAAAAAGAAACAAGATATATATAAAATAATAATAATAAAAATAATAAACACATATAAAAAAGAAAATAAGCACTTTCACTTTTTAATTCCTAAAAAATGCTGTTGGATATAGCCAAAATTATATTGACTGTTAAACCCTGGCATTTGTCCTGTATTAGTGCAATGTTTTTAACGTTGTTTTTTTTTTTTTTTTTTTCCAGCAGTATGTGAAAAGCGTTCACGGAGTCCTAGTCTGCTAATAAAAGCTCTTAAAACTAGAAGAGCTCTTAAGGGGGTAACAATGAACAGGATAAGCCAGAGCAAATCGACAGAAGAATATTATTACCCTCTATGTCTCCTCTGAGGCAGGACAACACTCCTTTTTTTTTTTACATTTATTTTTTATTTTTTATAAAGGCTTTACTGGAGAGATATTAGGATGTGTGGTTTGATGCACAGATTAATAGCATAATAAAACACTGCTTTTTCAAACAGAGAACCTTTAGAGAGCTTTGTATGAGGGCTAGAAAACACACACACACACACAAACACACGCCTGTTTGCTCAGTGAGACTTATGGCATGTTTGTGTCCCATCTTCACTTGTAATTAGAATCAATCTGTTGTGGGATTATTGATCTTGCTGCAAATACGATCCTGGTTCACGGACAGGAGGTGAAGCATCTTGCTGAATGTGTGTTGCCTGCAGAATAATTGCTCAGTTCAACAGATAACATGAGCAGATCCATTGAATGTCTTCTGGTCGTCACTTTGTCTAACTGCATACTAATTAGGACTTCTCGCAGCTACAAACTGCATTAATGATCAAATGCATTGCCTTTCCGTTTGTCTCCACAAGTACGGTTCGGGTCCGTTAACTCGCCCGTGCTCTCAAAAACATTCCATTCATTTACACCGAAACTGAAAACCCTGCTTTAAGAGTCTTTATTTCAGACGTTCGGTTTTATCTTAAACATGCTTTTAACTGTTTAGATTAAACACTGTTTAGCATAAAACATGCTTTTAACTGTTTGGTTTTATCTAAACAATTAAAATGAGCTTTTAAATGATTAGATAAAACAGTTAAAAGCACGTTTTTAATGTTTATTTTTATCTAACTTTAACTGTTTTATCTAAACAGTTCAAACTAGTTGTTTTGTCTTCATCGGTTATTTCGCCTTCACAAAGGCCTGCTTTACTGTTTCAGTTTCGCTACTTTGCTTCTTTGGTTGTCATATCAATGACAGCAAGAGACAGTTATGGCTTCTGGAACTTCTTGAAAGTGAAAGTGACTATTCTTGTCATTGCGAGGTCACAGCACAGCACACGACGTGAATCACAACAAAACTGGACCTCTGCATTTAACCCATGAAAACACTGTGCAGCAGGCGGCAGCTATGAAAGCGCCCGTGGAGCAGTGATAGGGATGGTACCTTGCTCAAGGGCACCTCAGGGCAACCTACTGGTAAGGGGTTTGAACCCACAATCTTCTGATCCTGTGGCCAATACCGCTGCCCCATAAGGAGAGTTACAAGACATTCCCGATAGCGCTGTGAGCGGGGCTACAGACTTTGGGAAATTTGCCTCGGCAACTCCAATGGGCAAGTTGGGACTTGGACTATTCCGTCTGCTAATTCACACAGACAGTCGCTGCAACTACAACATCCTCCAAATGAATGAATGGAGATTATTTCTTGGTCACACGGTATTCCTTGGTCATAGAATAAGAACGTCTATCTGAAAAGTGTCGGCCACTGAATTTGGTCGCGTATTGTGATATTTCTAACACTGGTTCTGGGTTTTGGTTTTGTACTTTTTCATTAGTGTAGTGTGATTGAACACCCAGCTGACACAGCGATGCCGAGATTAGAATGTGAGCTCTTTAAGAGGATTTGGTACCGATTACAGTTTGTGGACCAGATGATTAATTTACCAGCAGTGCCGTAGGGGCTGTTGATCAAAGTGTCCTTGTCAGTTACAGTATAATACACTCTAAGAAGCTTCAGGCCTTCAGCACACCTTTGGGTGAGGAGACGGTGGCTGAGATACTTTGATACCTTACTGGTTGAAATCAAGTCTTCTTAGCCAGTAAAAAGTGTATGTAAATGGGCTACTAGCAAATGTAAGTATGTTGTGACTTGTAGCAGAATGGTAACTATATCTGAACCATTACCATTAAAACTTTTGGCAAAATTATTATAATGATTGTTATTATTAAATAATAATAACAGTGGTAGTCGTCGTCATTTTGTTCTGTTGTTTTTTTTTTAATTATTTTCCTGCTGTTCATTATTCCATTAAAAAAAAGTCGTTATTGCCCAGTCACACATCCCTGCTTTAAATTCTCTCTCTACTGTAAAACTGTGATGAAATGCTGGTCTTATTTGCTTGGAATATGTTGGTAATTAACAGGAATGAGACAATAACTGTTTTTCTGTTTCGACAATCATGATATTTCATTTTTAGAGGGGATTGCTTGGTTGAAACAAATATAATATATGACTGAAAAAATATCAAACTTCATATTGTATCCTAATAATATATAAAAATGTTTTTAAACTCTGCAACACTGCAGTAAATCTAGTCTAGCAAAACCAGTAACCACTCGATGTTATTGTACATGCTTGGACAAAACCTTGCCGTTTGAGTAAAACGTTTGGAAAGGTTTCCAAAGGGGTTTCTTACTATCGAATCAGGGGCAACTTCCCACCTCAAGCTCATCCTCCTTCATCACATGGCAAGATAAAACTAACAGTCATTGTTGTTACTCCAGCAAATAGACACCTGCACTGGGTACCATCCTGCTGGGTTATTGGGGGTGGGCTGTGTAGCGTTGCTAAAGTTGCCAGCATGTGAAACCATGGAGATGCAGTGTGAAGCGCCATAGCTTTAATCACTGAACAGTCACTAGCCAGATTTTTACTAAACAAGATTAAAATTTGTACTTTTTTAAAAATGTGGCCTCAAGGTCTTCTAATTAAAAGCATATAATACTGTTATTGCACCTCTGATTATAATCTGTGTGGCTGGATGCAGCTTCATCTTTATACTTAATAGAAATTTGTGATGAGCGGAGAACGTCTTCAGATTAGCAGAGATTGCCTGAATTCCACAAAGCCTTCCAAGAAATGGGTTGTGAATGTCAAGATGGTGTGCACACGTCTGATTCCACTCCCTGTGAAGTGGCAGTGACAGGATTCATAGGGGAAGGTGTAGAAATTCTAAAGGACATGAAGAATTAGAGAGAGAGAGAGAATGCTGCTGAAACATCTGTATGGCCCACAGGACTAAGTGGAGCTGTTTGTTGTGAGCATTTTCTATCCCCTGTGAAGGTGTGTATCCCTTGAGAGTTCATCCTCAAATAATTGTCTGGGGCCTGTTGGCTTTTTGTCTTTCATCCTTCTGTCTTTTGCGCTTTCCTTGTTTTGTGAAGTGTGAATGCTCTCCTCTGAGATGTTGCGGAATGGAAATGCTAATCCCTCGACTTGCTCTCTCCTCCGCATGCTGCTGTACCATCTCCAGGATGTTATTTATGTATTCCGGTGCAGTCATCGCTGAAATCAGGTCAGCTCAGATGCAGAGATGGAGAGAGTGGGATTGATGGATTTTTTTTTTTCCACTGGAATATCCAGATTTTTTTTTTTTCTGGGAGAATATTCTCACCGAGCAGATGGAGTTCTTTCATCTAGGTGAATTACTCTCTTTGATCCTGTTAGCTGTGTCTTGCTTACACTGCACACTGTGGAACACAGAGAGCCAGTGTGTGTACAGTAGCCTTTGAAGTCTGTATTCATCTTCTCGGCGTGCTGGGTGTGCCCGGAGACCATCCTTTCTGTCGTCCAGGAACCAGGAAAAGCTTCCATTTTGCAGTATTAATCATCCTGAATGCTGGTATTATTCTTGCCCATTTCTTAATGAGCCCACATCATCAGAAGTGCAGTGTCCACTAATCCCCTGCAGCTAATATGGACATGTCAGACAATGGCAAAAAAATTAAGAAATAAAAAAAGCTAAACTCTCTCTCTCTCTCTCTCTGTGTGTCTATCTCTCTGTCACTCTTTTTCTTTCTTTCTCTCTCTGTCTCTCCCCAATTTTTCACGTCGTCTGTGGCTTTCTGTCAACTGTGAAAGTTTTTTTCGAGTCTAAATTATCAGTAACTTGAGTTCCTCAAGTTCAAATGCTCTTTAAGAACTGGACCGAATCAACAGGGCTTTTTGAAAGAGAAATGCTGGTTCATGACTAATCAGTATTAAAACCAGCTTTTCTGTCTGTTACATCTATTATCTCTCAAGGTCGTACAGCTCTGAAGCAGAGCCCTGAATGAGTTTTGTTGTAGGAAGTGCGAGACATTGAGTCTGATTTCATCTCTGTATTCTGTCGGAAGTCATTCTGCTTATCATCCACTTTGCGTGCCGTTGCACATTGTTTTTTTTTTCGTTCTGAGCCTCCACAATGGAAGGCCCTTCAAAGGTCATTAGTGGAACTGGCCTCATTGTGGATATTTTTGGGGAGTTAATGAATTAGTCATGGACAGGCCACTGTAAGACGCAGGGAGACTGAATCAGGAACAGGCTCGTCTGGAGGAGCTGTCACTGCACATTTGGGCCAAAGGACTGCATTTTCAGCTCTGCATTCCTGCACAGCGTAGATCAGCTAGAGCAGCATTGTGGAAAGCATTTCTTGATGTTCCACTATTGACCAAGCGCAGACATTTTTCTTTCTTTTTTTCCCTGATCTGGTTTTTATTTATTTATTTATTTATTTATTTATGAGCTAAAGGAGGACTTTAGGTTTGGGGAATGATGCATTGTGGCTGCCCAGTACATCATTTTTCATTCCATTGGCCTAGTGGTGAGGGAGTTGACCCCGCATAGGAAGATTGTGGGTTCGATTCCCTCACAAGTAGGTTGCCCTGAGGTACCCCTGAGCAAGGTACCGTCCCCGTCACTGCTCCCCGGGAGCTTTCAATAGCTGCCCACTGCTGCACGGTGTTTGTGTGCATGGGTTAAAAGCAGAGGTCCAATTTCGTTGTGGTTCACGCTTGCTGTGCTGTGACCTCGCAATGACAAGGGTTGTCACTTTCACTTTTTCACTTTCACTTTTCACTTTACAGTTTTGATATTGCATATAAAATAAATTGTATTTATATTACAAATAAATTGTAAGTGTATTTATATTGTATGTATTTATATTACATATATATTGTAAGTGGTTGCACTATTTTTTATTTTTTTTTATTTATTTTGTCCAGTGTCCATGTTGACCAATAGTTGATCCTGTCAGAGTCATGGAAAAATATCATCATAATGAATTGCCCTGTACGTAATTGAAGTTAACAACAGCCTTTTTTTGTTGTTGTTCATGTTATAAAACTACAACACAACCCAAAGTGTCCAAACTAGCAGATTAGCCATTTTGCCTTTTTTAAGTTGCTTCACTTTGGTTTCCGTGCTGTGCTGCTCTCCACATGTTTCTGACGTGTTTCCTTGACATGCAATCAGTTGAGCAGAGTCTACCCACTTACCATAGTACCAAGAAGAATTCTCACGGCACAATTCTCACGGCACAATGTTGTGAACAAATCTAAAGGCTGTGTGGGGGTGTGGGTGGTGGGGGGGTGTAATCATGTTAAATAATTGTAATAGGCTACAGA
Organism: Hepsetus odoe; assembly: GCA_017165825.1. NCBI lineage: Eukaryota > Metazoa > Chordata > Actinopteri > Characiformes > Hepsetidae > Hepsetus > Hepsetus odoe. Next base: position 15,373,200 of record CM029366.1, on the reverse strand, counting down.
CAGATGCTCTGTATAAATAATTGTCTCTCTTTAAACATGCTGTAGAAGAAAACACAAAATATACCAACATTTATCACAATAGCAATGCTGGATACTGATCAACCAGTCCTGTAACGTAAATGTTTTATTTATATGTGGGAATTGATCAGGGTCCAGTCAGGATTCTCCAGGAAATGTGTGTTTTTACAATTCTGAATTGAGAAATGTGCAGCTGTGCTTTTCTTTTCATGCTTGGGTTTGCCTTCGCAGTGTGCCTCAGGTAATGTGTACAGTGAAAAATGGAGAAGGAGAAGCCAGCAGGCTTTAGTTTTCCAGCTGATATATTTTGCCCTGAGACCCTTCTAGTAATGAAATGCAAGGCTAGGCTTTCCATCTGCAAAATACCTGATGCATGGAGGGTGACTATGACTATTTGCTGCAAGAACACTTTCTCTGTGTTTTACAATAACGTCCTGGCTTCTGTGTGTGTGTGTGTGTGTGTGTGTGTGTGTGTCTGCAGCATTGTTTTTATCCCCTTGTGGGACCTCATAGTGATGTGAAAAACTGGAAAATAGTGGACATTATAGTCGAACATTTTGCTGGTCCTTACAAGGGACATGGGATTTTGATTAGATTTTGGTGTAAATGTAAGTAAATAACATTTATTTATGCATCAAATGTAATCCAGCATTCTTTACAGTTTTTGGATTGGTTGTCCCACCACACAGTTCTCTTAGACAAAAGACACCGAAACTACAACAGTAAGTTCTCACTCTGCACTTACTGTTCTCAAAGTTGCTAAATGCCAAATGATCAAAATGCATTTTTTTGGGCTTTGATTAAAAAAAAAATCACTGAGTCTGTCAAGTGATGTTTGTGCAGCAACAGCCGAGTTTCTATTCAGGATCTTTAACCGAGATCCTGTAGCAGGAAGAAGAAATTGAGAAGCTGACCTCAATGACGTTGAAGAATGTCTTTCTGATGTCCGTGTCTGTCTAATTTTGTGGGACTGCCAAAAAAATGTATTCAGTGTCACAGCGATTATTTCTGCCCAGAGTTACATTCATTTTTCTTGCTTTAATGATGGTAGATTGGGGCCACGGGGGAAAAAATCCACTGATTGGACGGAAAAACCTGTTCATTCAGTATATTGAGGCAGACTGACTTTTTTTAGGCGTGTAGTTTAACCTAGACCTGACCCACTGAAGCAACCCTCAGTCATACCACTGCCCCACAGACTTTATGGGAGGCACTTAGCATGATGGGTGCACCGCTTCATCTAGCTCTCTGTTTACCCGAGTGTGCACATCACCCTGGGACAGGGTCAATCAGGACTAATCAGACCTTTTTCCTTTGCTCCAGAGATCAGTCTTAACGCACTCTAGGAAACTGAAAGCTGCACAGCTGTTTAGTCCCAGTCCCTGGAGTTCTCTTCTCATTGTTTGTGCCAGTGCTCTTCTTGTCACATTTACACACAGCTGTATATTCTACTATTGATCCATCCAGGCTGTAATAACCCTGAGGACAGTTCTTACCCCAGGTTTAATATTTCCTTGGTTTTCCTACTTAGTAACATCTCCTTTGATGATTTGATAATGTGATTTTCTGAAACTGGGCAACATCTTTTCCATGACCACAATTTATGTCTTCCTACATGGCTATTTAAGAAATAAGATGCTTGTTGCCAGCTAAAACCTATTACTCACAACGGTACTTATCCAACAGGACGCTCTTACTTATTTGCTTAGTTTAATCCAGTGAAGACTTTTTTGGCAAGGCACTGTATATTAGTGCATCTATATTAGCTGTGTATGTGTAAAATGCACAAAAACGAATAAAGTCACTTAATACTGGGTTTTTTAATGAACTGGGAAGCAATTTAGAGAAATGGAGTAGGAAAGAAAGTGATTTCTTTTTTTTGTATCATTTAAAAATTGGGCTGGAGCTTTTTGAATTTGTGTAAACGGGCAAGAGATTTATTTTTATTTTAAGATACTGTGCATAACAGTAATCCCGTCAGGATATAGGAAAAGCATTAAAGGCCTTTTTAATTTTAAAAATTTATTTATTTATTTTCTTTTTCTTTTTTTTCCTTTCCTTTCAGAGTTTGGAGATCGCTCTTAACTTGCTCCATAGCATTCATGCTTTCATTTGAATATATTAATTCAGAAGTGAAGTGCTGTTGGAAGTAAGTAGTATGTAGAAAATCTGAAGACTTTCATTAAAAAAAGAGGCAGTGAATGATGCATTTTAGTTGGTTAACTGTTCCTGCTCTCCACTAGTTTTTGTTACCTTTTGCTCCTGGAACGTTTTACATCCCGCATATCAGCAGTGACACTGACACGGTAGCATGATGGGTGGTGGTGGTCTAGTGGTAGGATACTTGCCTATGGACCTATGGTGCAAGAGGTCCCAGGTTCAAATCCCACCTCGAGCACTACCACCACTGGGTCCCTGAGCAAGACCCTTAACCCTGAATTTCAAAGTCAGCAGAAATCAGGAGGACAGGATGAAAGGAGTGCTTGGGAACAAATACAGCAAGAGTGTCAGGGTGAAAGCAGAGAAGAGGAATTCTGTGTCTGGAAAGGTTTAGGTACAAAGGTCAACTGTCGTACCAAGCTCTTTGCAGAAGTCGTAAAACAAGAAGGATAACAAAAAGGTCAACAGATCACCATCAATGATAAATCTTTACGATTTTCCTAACAGATCTCCCTTAGCAATGTAGCCCGCTGATCTGTGCCTTTTCATTCATTGCTTTTTTCTTATTTATTATTGTATGAATTTTGCTTATAAATGGCCCCAGGATCGGAAGGTAACTGAGGTACCCTTGAGCAAGGTATTGTCCCCATTACTGCTCCCTGGGTGCTATAAATTGCTGCACAGTGTGTATGGGTGAAAGATTGAGATTGAATTTTCTCGTTGTGTGCCGTGCTGTTTCACAATGACGATATAGTCACTTTCATTTTACTTATCTGAGCCAGCCCTGCAAATGACCTGTTATGTGAACTCGCCCCCTAGAATGTCGCTTCAGAAACAAACTATGACCAAGCATGGCAGCTCTGCTCCTGCATAATTTGTGAGCTGATATAAAATTGACAGAGGGGTTAGCCTTTTTTTTCTTTCTTTTTTTCTTTTTTATTGGAGTTGAACAGAATTATGCATGGTTGATGTAGTAATTTCTCTTTGATGAGACAGCTTTTTGTAATGTGGGCAATGGCTTAAAAAATTCATGACCTGTACAATTTCTGAACCCAGATTCCTTTTTTTTCACCAGCATGGATAATCATCAGTTTGAAAATGTTTCACAAGGGTCACTGACATGTGTTTAATTAAACGGAAAGATGCTCTCTTTCATTTTGCATGCACTATGCCTGGCTCTGTTTATTTTGAGGACGGTTCATCTCGAGCTCAGTGGCGGCACTAACTGCACGCTTGGCTATATTGCTAATTCTCTCTGGCCTGAAGAGTAAGAATTGCTCCATCAGGGCTCATGAAGTTCACTTTGGATGATGCATGGGTGCCAACACAGTGACAGCAGGAAAATTGATTGGTCAGTTAGACACTGCTTCTGCTTCGGTCTGGCTGGATGGGACATGATTGGCTGTTGGCCAGTTTGGCCAGATTGTAAGAACAAAGTATGTTTTAGGGATTGGGAGCTGTGGGTCTTATCTTGATGACTTTAATGGTGATCTGGGGCATAATTGTGGACGATGAGGTGACAGTTGTGGGTTTGCTGAACAACAGCGTGTGTGTGTGTGTGTGTGTGTGTGTGTGTATGTATTGGGGGGTTCACAGGTAATTTTATGGGGTTTTTTTTAGGCAAATGGTATAAATACTTTTTGATTTACAATGGCCTCTTTCTTCATAAAATAATCTTTTTTCTGAAAATTGTTCTTTGCAATATGACTTTGGTCTCAGTTTCTTTCTTTTATCATACTAATGAAATGAAAATACTTAAAAATCCTGAAACTTATGAAGATATTTTTTAGTTTTTTCAGTGTCTGGTTTTGATTTATTGCACTAATTCTGTATTTGTTTTTAGGGCAGTAAAGCTAAAGCATCAATAAAGCACTTTTCTTTGTCTCTTGGCTGTTACATCATTGCTCATGTTTGACCACAAGGCAACACAGCTTGAATGTTATGAGCTGGAAATGATGCCATCAGCTAATCATCCATTCTCAACATTATGAGTGTGGTTCATCACATGAACCTTGCATCAGTGGCACAGATTTTCATGTCCCCAAAAGACAAACACTGATCAAAATCCAACCAAAATGAACAGCTTCTAAAAAGGCTGTTGGTGGGGTGTGATATGTATGTGATTTTTTTATTTTTTTTAATCATATTTTTTTTTTGCACCGGATCTTTTGTAATCAGAAGAAAAGGCACAGCATTAAAAATCAAATCCGAATATATATGCATATCTGTTTTTTGATTCCGGTTCTCGGTACATGAAGCCTGTGTTTTTTTGTTTGGAATGAATTCTGTGTCTGAAAATTATTTAGAGAGAATTATAAAATAATTCTGTTTTATTTGGAATGAATTCTGAATTCTGTATGCACGCATTTTTTATTTATTTATTTATTTATTTTTCTTTTTTGTTCTGCAGGATGTGAAAATCATTGGCTCATTTTGCCATCTTGCAGCAGACACAGCGTACACCTAAAGATTGTCCATTGTTTAAAGCGGACATGCCATTACTTGTAATAGTGAGCAGAAAGTGTTTGTTCTGTGCATTGTTGCTTTGCACAGTTTTATGGTGGGTTTTTTTTTGTTTGTTTTTTTTCTTCTTTTCTCCCCCCCAATTACTGACACCTAGCAATGTGTCTGAAGAATTTCAGCACCACAGAAGGTGTCTCAGTGAATCGCAAAAGCTTTGTTTAAGACATAGCGGCCATGGCGTTATCTGTTTTAGCTCCATCACAGGCTATTCAGTCTCGGTTTGGGGAAGCTCTGAGTCATCTCCTAGGATTAAATCCACTGCAGAGCACTTTTGGCTTATGAGTGTCCAGCTTGCTTTTGCCAGTTTAAATCAACCTTTTTTTTTTTTTTTTTTTTTTTTCTTTTTAACTGCTTTAAATTAGATTTTATAAAATCAGCATTTCAGCTTTTCCTCATTTGTCTTCTGATGTATTTGTTTATTCGCTCTGAGTGATTTCATGGGGTGATTTGTAGACATGTTTTCTGAAGCTTTCTGATGAGCTGTTACAGTACAAAAGACTGTGCATTGATTGCAAGAAGCATCCAGCTTGGCTATGCTGCGCATTGATTATACAGTCTGCCCAATCAATGAACAGGGTAAGTAGGTTTGCATGTTTATTTTGCAGCCGACTACAGCAAGCTAATAGTTGTGTGAATTAACATGCGGCTTAAGCAAGGCTTAAAAAATATGTTAAAGGCGGCCATTTATCCTGAAGAAATCACCAATTTTACAGCTGGACAATATCAAACAGCTGGATATTTTCATAGTCCTGTCATAATAATCGTGGATTTCGTCAGTAAAGAATGCAAACCCACTTCATGTTTCGTCACATAGAGAGCTTCATTTCATTTTCTCATTTTCTGAGCCACTTGTGCTAATTAGGGTCCCAGGCAGGGCTGAGGTCTATCCTAGCTCTCACAGGACAAAAGATGGGGAAACACCCTGGATAGGTCACACTCTCACACACAACGAGTGGTCAATTGCAGACCACCTGACATGCATGTCTTTGGACAGTGAGAGGAAACCAGAGCTCCTGGAGGAAACACACGCTGACACGGGGAGAACATTCAAACTGTACACAGAAAGAACCTGGACTGTCCCGACTGGGAATCAAACCCAGGACCTTCTCACTGTGAGGCAGCATTGCGACACTGTGCTGCCCAGAGTTTAATTAGTCCTGTCTTAATTGGATTTAGCTTAATGTGTGAAATGTTGAACAAATCATATTTTTTTAAAACTTTCTTTTTTCGTTTTTTTTTCTTCTAAAATACGACACTACTAGAGCAACAGATGAAAAGTGAAAAAAGTGAAAGTGACAACCCTCGTCATTGTGAAACACAGCACAACACAACGAAATTCAACCTCTGCGTTTCACCCATACACACACGTGCAGCAGGGGGCAGCTATTGAAAGCTCCCAGGGAGCAGTGACAGGGACGGTACCTTGCTCAAGGGTACCTCTGGGCAACCGACTGGTGAGGGAATCGCATCTACAATCTTCCGAACCAGGGTCAACTCCCTGACCACTAGGCCACCGCTGTCCCAACAGATGTCAGTAAAAATGAATATTTTGATATTTCACTTAAATGCTTGAAGTGTTGTGATATGGCAAATATATACCACCTACCATTGTACAGTGTGTTTAACATAATGAGTGTCTCGATGTTAACTTCCATTCCGGAGGGCAGCATCGCTGCATGGCTCCAGCTCACTCGACTCACCTGCATGCATTATTGAGAACCTGTGAACATGCAGACATGAAAACCAACAGCTTAAAGTGTTTTGCCCAGAGGCACAACCATGTACACCCAGTCAGCTCCAGCTTTCATGAATCTGTTTATTTTTACAGGTGATTCCAAACTGGTAACAGTGTATCTCAGGGGTGACTATAAGCCTTTATAACTCTTTTATTTTACTGCTTGTCATAAAGTCACTGATTGTTACCTTTCTTAATCATTTTTTAGAAATGTGAAAATGCCTTTTTGTAAAATTGTACTCAGAGGATCACCTTATTTGTGTAGTAGTTGTGCCTTTGCACACCATAAAGTACTCCAGGCCTCCATGGCAACCCTACTCTAATCAAATTATTTCCAATAGTGGGGCAACATTTGTAATTTTAATTATGAAAAAGAACATTTCTTTGGCATATGGACACAGTTTCATTTCTTTCATATACAAGGCATAATGCAAATTGTAAATCTCAAAAGCAAATCTGGTTTAATGTTTGTCCAATCCCAGTGTGAGGTGAGGTGGGATCAATGCCTGCAGTGTTTGTCTGTGCCCTGAGCTCCCCATATAATTCCAGTGTAGTGCAATGTTCACTGTGACAGAACTACTGAAGATCAGTTCCGTCCAGCCTGACCGTGTCAAACGCCTCCGTGTGTGTGTTTGTGTGTGCCTACTGTCTACCACAGTCTTCTCCGCTTCAGCAACTGCTCCCTCTTCCAGCTGCTTCACCACAGACTGTGATCGCTTTGAGAAATGCTTAAAGGGACTTCTACATGACACTGAACTCATAGGATCATGAGGGACACTGATCCAATGTTTTTAGCATAACTTTGGAGGACAAGTTGTGTTTTTTTTTTTTTTTTTTTATATCTATACACCTATTTGCAGTGAATGCACAAAAATAAAACATTTATGGCATTTAGCAGATGCTCTTTATCCAGAGTGACTTCCATGTCCTAAATACAGGGACAGTCCCCCTGGAGACACTCAGGGTTAAGGGTCTTGCTCAGGGACCCAGTGGTGGTGCTAGAGGTGGGATTTGAACCTGGGACCTCTTGAGCCATAGGTCAATAGGCAAGTACCCTACCACTAGACCACCACCACAAACCCCTGGTCTGGTTTAGATGTGCTGTAAAAAGCCTTAAAACCACGACTTTAAGTGGAGTTTTTCAGAACTTTACACTCACATACTTCATTATCAAAATCAGTTCTTTAAAGAATTATTCTCTGGAAGGTTTATAAGGTTTTGGTGAACGTGTGTGTGTGTGTGTGTGTGTGTGTGTGTGTGTGTGTGTGGAATATAATGGTGTAAAATCAGCAGTGCATCAAGAAACGTCAGTTTGGTGTTTGCTTTGGAAGATTAAAATCAATTCTAAGGCATACAGTGATTTTAATAGTCCTTTGACCTCACAGTGAGAAGGTTTTTGGTCTGATCTCAGGTAAGATCTTTTCTGTGGGTAGTTTGCATGTTCCCCCTTGTCTGCGTGGGCTCTTTTCTGGGTGCTTTGGTTTCCTCCCACGGTCAAATGACATGCATGTTATTTGGACAAGACATGCAGAATTGCCTCATGGGTATGATGGTAGGATGTGTTTATCTGCGTGTCTGCCCTCTAACGGCCAGAATATTTCTTCACCTTTGACCTACAAGACCTGGGATAGGCTTCAGCACCCCCTTGAGACCTTGGGTAGGATGGGAGATAAGTTATCTAATTGTAAAATATTCATCATTCAGCCACAGTTTGAATTATTAAATCGACTCATTATGCACTGAATAGTTTCTTACAGAATCATAATCCTATTGAAGACAGCTCCGAGATCTGCACCCCAGCAATGAGGTTTCACAAGGCTATAGCTTAGCATCTAACTGCATTTAATAGGAAAGGAAAATTAATTAAAGTGAGGCCATGATTGTGATATTAGAGGTTTTATTTTTTATGAATGTTTGTAGTGAGAGAGCAGATGTGACAGCAGGTCATTAAGTACCGCGAAACAGGAGAGCTGCTGCATGCAGGAGTTAAATGCCACCATTCTAATTAGTCTCCACAGTCTTCTGGTTGGAGGAACCACATGTCTACATCTCCACCATCGACTCTCCTCTCCTTATCCCCCATTGATCTCTCAATCATGCATCCCGTAGACGTGTCCCTGGACCCTTCGACCTGCGGCGGGAAGGAAAACCGCTTGTCCCTTTCCAGAAGAGTGCTTTTTAGAGCGCCATGGGCAAAGCTCTGCTGCTTTGGACAGCTTTTATACCGGAGTGATTATTCTCACTCCATAATCAGGTTAATCATCCTGAAATTATTTCTGTGAATTGATGTAGGCCGAGGAGTCTGGTTTTAAAAGGGAAATCCGACTGGCTGAATAATTTTCGCAGCCATTTTAAAACTCTTTATATGCAGACATATGACTGCACACATTACCTTGTGCATTAAGCTGCCAAGCCAGTGATGTTTTATGACATGGTATAGATCATTTCTGCCAAGACACGTTTTTACACTTTATAGTCTCATTTGCAGCATTTTGCATGTAATCTGTGGATTTTTAGCAAAGAGTACTGCCCCTTATTAGAGCCTAGCTTCTAATAAAAGTGTGTGTGTGTGTGTGTGTGTGTGTGTGTGTGTGTGTGTGTGTGTGTGTGTGTGTGTTTGCCCACATGAAGATAATATTTGTCAAATGAATATTATAGAGCTTTTAGGGGTTTTAGAGAATTACAAGAAATTCCACTATCCATTATCCACAGTCTTCATTTCTCACTTTTATTTTCGTAGCGGACTGCTGCAGCGTAGGCTGTAACTTCAGTTTTTCCATTAACAGCTTACCAGTAGGGTTTTCACTATTAATTTTCCATGTGAGTCCTTAGCGCTTTCATTATCTTTATGCACTCAAACCTCTCTCAGAGAAGTGCTTTGAGATGCATATTTCTAATCATGCTGAGTTGTAATTAGAAGTGCTGGGCAATAGTAAGTCCAGCGTTTCTGTAAAATCCATAGTTTTAGCTGGTTAAGTGATTCATTCCCATTGATTGGGCTTTTGTCTTGTAATTACAAGACTCTTTGAAGGAATTAGTTGAGGGTGACAGGGTGCTTGGGGGTGGCAGGGTGATTCAGGCCAGTTTTGGGTTTCAGGTTTTTTTTTTTTCTTGAGCTTTCATTGGTTATAGTACTTTTCTAAAAGAATAACCCTCTTAATTGGGATATAATGAGCCCCCTGATGTTCACTTGTGGTGATTGTGTGGGTTTATACACCAATATAGGGATAATAACTCCTAACCAAGCCTACAGTAAAGGCCTACAGTCCTTTATCATTTTGCTAAAGCACATCATGGATTACCAGATTAGACCCTATCAATTATACACCAAAGGTCCATAACATTAAAACCACCCGTCCCTCTTAAGCTTCTGAAAATCTTCTGACCCACCAACCCTGCTTCTTATGACGCATCAGCTTCCAGAACTGGCTGTTTCGCCTGCTGAATAATTTATCCCACCCCTTTACAGGTGTAATGATTATAACCAGAGTCGCTCTCTTCCACTGTTAGTGTTCATAATATAGAGGCTGATCAACTGCATTCACACATGCAGAGAAAGAGATTCTGTTGTCAGCAATTCAAAGGCCCTGGGAGACTCGCTGGTTCCTGAATCAGCAGTGTGAGCTTGTATGAATGTGTGTTACCCAGACCAGATGTGAACTGCTAGGTTTAGATTAGCCTCAGCATTTAAATATTAACTTCAGGATTAACATTATACATTATGTATTCATGTCAATGATATGAACTTTGATTGGTTGTGATTACTGTTTACTGGCTACAAATACAGCACTGTGCAAAAGTTTTAGGCAGGTGTGAAAAAATGCAGTAAACAAAGAATGCTTTCAGAAATACAAATAATGATTGTTTATTTTTATCAATTTACAAAATGCAAAGTGAGCGAACAAAAGAAAAATCTAAATCAAATCAATATTTGGTGTTACTACCTTTTGCCTTCAAACCAGCATCAGTTCTTCTAGGTACACTTGCACAAAGTAAGGGATTGTGTAGGATTATAGTCGGTGTATGATCAACCAGTTTTACCAAACAGGTGCTGATGATCATCAATGTCACACCGAGGTTGAAACACAGTCATGTTTGGAACAACCGACCAGCCGAGCTCCTTCAAAAACTGTGTGCAAGTGTACCTAGAAGAATTGATGCTGTTTTGAAGGCAAAGGGTGGTCACACCAAAAATTGATTCGATTTAGATTTCTCTTTTGTTCATTCACTGCATTTGGTTGATGGATGAAAATAAATGATTAACGCTTCCATTTTTGAAAGCATTCTTTGTTTACAGCATTTTTTCCACACCTGCCTAAAGCTTTTGCATAGTACTGTACATGCAGACGTTTAGCAATTACACTAGACCATATAGCATAGCTTGGTTTAAGTAGATTCTTCAGTAACATGGTGTGCGGGGGGGGCAGTGCTGGCCTAGTGGTTAGGGAGTTGGCCCTAGGATTGGAAGGTTGACCTTGAGCAAGGTACTGTCCTCATCACTGCTCCCCAGGCAGCTTGAAATAGCTTTCCCCTGCTGTATGGTGAGTATGGGTTAAATGCAGAGGCTGTATTTCATTGTGGTTCACTGAGTGATGTACTCACAATGACAAGTTATCACTTTCACTTCACTATTTTACACTTTTACTTATGAATGAATGTTGTTCAGCTGAATAATGGTGCACCTTCTTGGGGTTGTTAAGACTGGTATAAGATGCAGGAGCTTTATTATCATGTGTACAGTACACAGGGAAATTCTCACTAGACTGTAAAAGGCAAGAAACACTCAGTCATGTTATCAGTCTGTAATAGGGAATACCACTTTTTTCTTAACCTTTATTTTAAGGACTCCCTGCCCTGTACATTTCCCTGCTTTAAGATCCCAGATCCAGCCCATCAACTAATCATTAAAGGCATGTATGGGCTTAAAACGCTGAGATGTAAATTCATTTTCTTAGGTTTTAGTTTATTTTACAATTAAACGATGCAATACAAAACGATTCAAGCTGGTATTTTAGATGTAGAGATATCTGCAAAAGTTTTTAGCTGTGCAATACGGGTTAGAGACTGACGCACTGACGACAAAACAGGAGGTGTCAGAGTTAAAGATGCTGAGATTTTCACTGTGTGTGACGGGGATGGACAGGATTAGAAATTAGTATATAAGAGAGACAGCTCAGGTTAGAGAAGCAGGTTGCGTTGGTTTGGACATGTCTAGAGGAGAGATGAGGATTATATTGGGAGAAATATGTTGAAGATGGAGCTGCCAGGAAAGAGGAAAAGAGGAAGACCAAAGAGGAGGTTTATGAATGTCGTGAGAGAAGACATGCAGGCAGTTGGTTTGAAGGAGGAAGATGCAGAGGACTGGAAGAAATGGAGATGGTTGATCCACTGTGGCGATCTCTAAATTGGAGCAGCCGAAAGAAGAGGAAGAAGACTTGTTATTTATTGACATGTACAGACGTGGCCAATAATAATGACCAACTACATTTATCTATATTTTTTTTTTTTGTGGCTTTTTTCCATATTTGTGGAACAGGGCTTTATTCACAGATTAACTGAATGTCTTGCATCTAAAACTAAATGCTAATTTTAAATGTTTGAGTGGATGTGCTACTAAAAATCATTGATCTCATTCTTTAGAGCTTGACTGTTTTGTGGCTGATCCATATCAAACGATGCATCTAATTATAGCCCCATTTGTCCCAAACACCAGAAATGTAAAAGTGACACCATGCTTTGTAAAGACAGAATGAAATGAAGCACCAGATACCCCTGTGATGCATCTCAGTTGCACATATTCTCTCTGGGGATGGTTTCCTTCTAATGCAAATGACTTTGGTTCCAAAGGAGTTGTGCATGACCTTTTTGTGTCTTCATCACTGATTTGTCTCATCACATAATTAAGCCCAGCACTAATGAATCGGCATGGATATAAGACTGCTAATTGAGACGCTAATGAGAAATGTGCAGGCATGCCTTATGCAAGCCTGTCATTTTGACCGTAGACCTTGGGGAGTTATTTAGGTGACAACTTCAAAAAGCCTCTCCTTTTTGTCTTGAACGCTCGACCATCTGTGAAAAATTTGAGTGTCACCACTCTGGTGTACACTAGGAGACATCCAGGACTGGAGGGCTGATAAATGATTCACATGCATTTACAAGTCTGAGGCAGACTGGTGCCGGCCGGCTTTTAGCCAGCCACCTCGCTGCTGACAGATTTTTAGCTCACTCTGCAAACGACGCAGAGCAGCGCCTGAGCTTGGAAAGCAACATTTGATTGAGTTTCTCCTTTTTCCAGATTTCCCCTGTCAGGGTTTGATTGCAACGTCCAGCTTGCTTGTCTCCTTAAGGCGCAGTGCAGGGAAATCAATACTTTTAATTGACTTTCTCTTTTTTTAGGCTGCAACTATAGGAAACACTTTTTTGTATGGAGCCTAGGTACTTTTTCTGCTCTTCTTATTGTGAATCATTTGCAACCAACTGCAGAAAGCTTCAACAAAAGCAGGATCAAAGAATAACTCTTGTCAGATCTCCTATAGTCAGACACTGTTATTAGTCATGCTAGAAACTCTTATGAAATGTTGCATTCAGAAGACCCCACATACCCATGTCTTCAGACCAAACTGAATATGTTAGTGCCTTTGCATGAGACAACAGACACATCTCTGTTCAGAAGCGCCAGAGCTTTTCAAAGGCTGCCTTGCCTTTGGCAGTGTTAGCATTGCCATGTAGAGAGCAGATAGCTCCCGCTGCGCTCTGCAGTGTGGGGTGCTTTATCACCACTCCCGTGGGTGGTTGATGGGGGCAATGCCCCCTTCACCTGCTCCCCGGGTACCCGTTGGGCTGTGTTGGCCACATGCCCCTGGCCTGGCCAGCGCTGACAGGAAGACCGTGATGCTAAGTGAAAGAGACAGGGGCCAGAGAGCTCACACATCATCATCAATAGGATGAGCAGGACAGATTGGGGTGATGTGGTGGAGGAATCCTGCTGCCTGAAAATTACTGACCATGGCCTAGTTTTCCAAAATCACTGTAGTGTAACGGACCAATCCATGCCCACAAATCTGTTTTTTATGTCATAATTTTGGGCTAGATTTACAGAATAGTGGCCAAAATGTACCACACCATTATAATTGTTACTTATTAAAAACTTAATGAAACTTATGCAAAGCAGCTCTGCACTTTCAAGGCATTACACATTAGTTTTTGAAAATCTTTCCCTTTTAATATGTGCCCTCTTACCTCCATTCTTCCACTTTTGGATTCAGTTAGTTACAGCCATGTCCATCCAAATTAAGCTGTTTAAACAATACAGCTCTTTTTTAATGGCACACTAATCTTCACACAAGTGACTACCTACACACCTCAGCTGCCTGCCCTTTCCCTGCTGTTTAAGTGGCTAAAGGAGGCATTTTTAAAACCACAAACATAAGGAAGGGTGTAGCCATTGGAAAATGAGTGTCAGAGAACATGATTCTCCAAAATTGAAATTCAAATAATGATTAAAATATACAGAATTAATGGGAATACGAACCATGTAATGGTAGATCACCAAAACTGTCAACATCAGATAAGCAGCACAAGCTTTACTCCTGCTTCAGATCTTTCTGTCCATCTTTCAGCTGTGAGAAGAAAACTCAACGCTGTGGATCTGAGAGAGAGAGAGCAGCTGTCAAAAGGCATTAAAGAAAAGGCAATACCCTGAAGAACCCTGAAGCTGAATAATTGAGATAGATGGAGTAAAGTTTTTGGTCAGTTTCTGGTCAGTGTATCTGTAACTAGAATTGCTGCAAGTGCAACGATCATCTTAGACTGAAATTCACACATCATGTTATAAAAGCACCCTCATCTCGTACTCTCATACTTAACCATTTGTAATGTTGGAGCTTTTCATTGTCTTTTTCTTAGCCACTCCTTTCTTATGGGCTGGAAACATACGGATGGCACCTCAGTAGTTTCCCTCAAGCATCCTTCTAAGTGAGTCAAACAGATTTGAACTTCAGTGCTCTGACAGAAAGTAAATATCACTATTAATGATGTTTCTTAGATGACATTTTTACAGAGTTTAATCCTAAATGCAGCCCCAATGGGGTTTCTGCTAAGAGTTGTTGTTAGTCTGTGTCAGGGCTAAAGCTATTTGGAAAACCATCCTAGAATTCTCAGCTTCTTTGTCTTGGATGTGCTTACTCTTCATTGCAAACACAAGCAGGAGGGTTTCGGCTTTAATGCCAGGCAGGATTTCATCAGGAAGGATTTGGGCTTTCTGTGTAGTGACGAAGGTTTGATTGGGATGAAAATTTAGGCCATGGCTCCGCCTGCAGAATATTTGGCCAGTATATCTCTCTCTACTCTCTCTCTCTCCCTCTAGCCTCCTGCCTCGCTGCTGTAATTTCATTAAGCTGAGAGGTTTCCCTTTGCCATACAGTGGGAAGCGTTACGCTCTCTAATTGGGAACAAGCATTAGTGAGGGCTTGTCTTGTCTAGTGATTGAATGGAGTAGGGCTTGGCAAGGGCGAGAGAAGCGTTTGCCCACTAGTGCCGAGTAACACCAGGGGGGGATGGAGATCAGCAGCTTCAAAAGCTCTGGGTGAGCTTTAATTGGGATGGGAGGATTTGAAGCAGCCAGCTCTTAGCCAGATGAGTGATCATTGAAGGGGGAGATTGCGCCACCTTGCGGAACAATCATGGCATACTGGGAGACAAAGACCAGCCTGATGAGAGTGTCAAAGACTGTGTCAGATTCTTCTGTGGTATGCTTCAGTTTGTCAGAACCAAACATTTAAAAACTGGATCTCTTACAGTGGAAGAAGTTGTACACTTGCAGCTGACTTGAAGAGTCTGTCCATGCCTTGTTTGTTCTTTGTCTCTTTTCACAAAACCGTTATGAAATTGGACCCAAAAAAGTGGATTCTTCAAGGGTTCTTATACATCCTAAGGGCAAGTGTTTGGATCTGAGCAACTCTGATAAGGACAAAATTCTGAAGACTGGATGACCGGGTCAGGGCATCTTCAAACTGGCAGGTCTTGTGGTGATGTTCCTAGTTTGCAGCTGGTGGAACAGGGAAGGACAACTGCTGAACCCAGCAACCAGGTCATGGGTGTACTAAGGCTCATTGATTGAAGGCTCATTATGGCTCATAGCAGGATTTGCTAAGGGAATGTAGTTCATGATGGCTATGACAAAGGTCTCAGAACCCACAGTGGATACCAGCTTGCTGCAAATGGGGCTGCGTAGCTGCAGATCGGTCTTTGATATGTAAAATCCTACCCGTTGTTGCAGGCCAAGAACATCCTTTCATGGTAACATCTTTCCTTAATGGCAGTGGCTTCCTTCAGCCGGATAATGATCTCTGCCCCACTGCAATATGAATCCAGGAATGGTTTGCGAAACATGACAAAGAGTTATAGGTGTTAACTCATCCTTCAAACTGCCCAGATCTCAAGCATCTATGTGCCGAACAAACTAGTTAAATCAATGGAGGCCCAACTCCCAAGTTACAGCATGTAATGATCTGCTGCAAAAGACTTGGTGCCAGATATTGCAGCACACATTTGGAGGTTGGTATAGTTCATACCTACTTCTGGTGGGTGCAGGGACACCTACGTAATTCTAGGCAAGTCATTTTAATTGTGTGGCTAATTGGTCTATATAAAACCCTAACTCCAAAAAACGTTATGCTTCAATCAGGGCTTGTCATGTTCTGTGGTCCGTTGGGAGAGACATTTTTGAGCAGACTTCACTTTATCTAATCACAGTGTGAATTTGTAAAGGCTTTTCTTTTAAAAATCTTTTTTCTTTTTATTATCCAGTAAAATCTCTCAAAATCTTTATTTGTTTATAGCGTTGTGTATTATTTCTGTTTCTCCAAAGACTTCTTTGTTTGCAAAGGAAATGCTCTGAATCTTCCTTCAGCGTCTACAGGGAAACATGTTAGATGGCCATTAGCTTTGTCCTCAGCTTTCTGAAGGATTTTCTCAGAATTTCAACTTTATTCTGTGGCATGTGCGTTGCTTGCTGTTTGTCATGTGAATATCAGGGGGATGTTCAGGTATGAAAAGGCTCCTTTTTGATTTTTTTTCAGTTCAGCAAAGGCATAAAGTTTGTCTGTTTTTCTTGTTAAAAAAAATAAATAATCACCTGAGCTTCAGACAATAGACTGCCAACAGGCTGCATTTGGGAGGGGAGAAGGAGTTCAGCACTAGTTCACACAGATGAAAGCCTCACTTGTCTCTTCTTTCTCTGCTTACGCTTTCCATTTATTTATTTATTTTGTGTTGCAGCTTCACCTTTAGTTAACCGTGGCTTGCTGTCACTCTGCACTGCTCACACCTTCACAGATGAACAAATGATGAAATGAGGATGCAACTCTTAGACTTCTGCTACTCGACAGAGAACACAGCGGATTTCTCGACTTCATGTTTAAAGCAAAAATTTGGTGAAAAATTAAATATACACATATTTTTGTTTTCTCAAATGTAGTCAAACAGCCAAGACATGCTTGTAGTTTTGTCATAGTCTTACCTTTGAGATGCAAGTTGCTTTTTAGCAGAATTCATGTCTGAATCATCACATATTTGCGTGAAATTTCCCAGAGTTAAGTAATCTCAGACATTCATGGTTTCTTACATTGACATGCTATTGTCTGTACAAATGGATGTATAGAAAAAAAAAAAACAAATACTGGGAGCTACTAGAACTGTTTTTGACTTGGCTACAAGTTTGTGCTTTTTTGTATATAATTGCATGTTATTTATGCTGCTGTTAGTTGTTTTTAAGATCACTTATGTTTGAGGTGTGTAAAATGATTCAAGCAGTGCTTGAATAGATGCTCTGGGTCGTCTTTATCGAAAGGCCTGTTGCTTGTGCAGCATTCGTAAGGTCAGGAAACATGGATGGAATGCGTGCTGTGTACAAAGAACAGGCCAAATGAAAGTGAAAGTGACTATCGGTCATTGTGAAGCACAGCACAACATCAAACCCAATGAAATGCAGCCTCTGCTTTTCACCTATGCTCACATGTGCAGCAGGGGACAGCTATCTAAAGTGCTCGGGGAGCAGTGATGGGCATGATACCTTGCTCAAGGGTATCTTGGGGCAATCTGCTGGTCTGGGTGTTCAAACACACACAACCTTCCAAAACTGGGGCCTAGTCCTTAACCACTAGGCCAATGCTGCCCCAAAACAGGAATCGAGCCAGCTAGGAGATGAACTGAGAATCTTCAGATCCGTAGTCAGTCACATTATCCATTGCACCAGATGTGCTGCATTTATCTTCCTTTGCAACATCCTGCCTTTACTGAGCTTTCTACTGTCCCCTGTCCCCGGGGCAACTAGCCTGGGCTCTGTAACGCTCACTGCTCCACTGAAATCAGCTCAGCTCAGCTGCTGTCTCTGACCTTCATGCGGCATCTCTCATCATTCTGATACCTGCCTTATTTGTCTCTCTAAATCACGCGTTGAGGACATGGACTGTCCCGAACGAGCAGCATGCCCCGTTACACCCGTCGTCTTTGATGTTTATCGCCAGTGCTTTGGAAAGTCATTCAAGAGCGGGGGAGAGCTGTCATGGGACCCTGAGAGGCTATGCATTGAGCAGATTTTTGTTTTACGAGCGTAATTAAGATTTGTGCGCCCCCTTTCCAATCATGTCTTAATAGGTAATAAAGGATGGAGCTAAACTGCTGCTTCTAGCTTTATTGAAAGGACAGTTCAGAAAGGGATTATGAAAGACTGATTTAAGTGTTATGCATTGGCAGGATTGGATTGGATAGGATTGGAGAAACATTGATGCAGCATCATTACAGTACTTTGGGATAAAATTTGTGTTCATAAATGGACATCCAGCTACATCAGTATGTTTAGTTATTAATTATCATTTATGGCTTGCCTTTCTATTATTTTAACTTACAGACAATAGTGATTTGAAAATAATTTTAAAGCTAGCGCAGAGATGCTATAGTAGACGGATCATATAAAGGTTAAAAAGTCAGATGAATCTCAAGTAGTTTCATAACCTCAAAAATTAATTATAGTTGTCTTCATTTAGTCTCAAGATAAGGCAATGCTACAAGTGGAACTCTGTTATCCTAGAGCAGCGCTCCTCAGCCTTTTTTTGCGCCACGGACCTGTTTCATTTAAAACAATATTTTCACGGACTGGCATGGAAACAGCTAAAAATAAAGTGCATAAAAAATGTACTCATTTTTGCTAGCTTGTGGACTTAATTTTTGATGTACGGTATCACATGAGTTGAGCATTTAAAAAAAAAAAAAAAAATGTCTTTTAGACTCTGATAATAAATAAAATATTTGTAATCAGTATTTCTGCGGGCTGGGACCAAATGACTGGTGCGTGGCCCAGTGATACTCCTTACATTCAGGCCTGTACCTGTAAAGCACCCTCAGTCCTTCATCCAGCTGTAAATAGAGCAATGATACTTATTTGTTACACCTCTAGCATCGTCATGGCTTATAAAAGCTGCAGATGAACAATAGGCTACAATCATGAGCGCTATAGCACAATATTGTGCAAAAGCAGTTGTCATGACTGGTGACACTTCTATTAAAAAACTAAGGGGACAGGTCCACTGGACCCTTCCAGCAGCTGAACACATCCCTCTCATCCATAGATTTACTGAGAGCCACATTCACCCACTCAAACCCGAAAGCTAATCTTACTGCAGCTAAACCTGCCATTTTGTGCAAGCTTGCAGACCAGTTTCCCTTTTCTGGATGATTTGTAACTGTAGTTAAAATTCCAGTAAAGTGTAAAATGTCATTTTGTTTTTATGAATCATTTTGAATGTTTTCAGAACAAATATTCAAAGCATGCACAATGCTAATGGGCTCATGGAAAATATATATTCTGTTGAGAGAAAAAAACAAAACAACTTTAGTAAAGTAATTGTATGTCAGCTGCATACAAACAAAAATGATATTATAGCCACTGGTTGAAATGAAATCATTTATTTTGTTTTGTGTAGTGATTTAGAGGTTATTTTTTGATCTAAGCTGAAAAGACAAAAAAAAAAAAAGAGGTAAAAGATTGAAGATTGCAGAATAATGCAGTTTATCCTAGAGCAGAGTTTTCATTACGTTCCCTTCTCTTTTTTTTGTGCGCAGTTGTTTTATTGTTTGCTTTCACATAATGACTTTTTCTTCGCTGTCATTTTGAGAAATTTCTATCAGCGGGGAATCGACCGCACTCATTAAAGGCTTGTGAAAATGCAGAGCAGATTCGCAGCGTGCCACTTTTGTGAAGCGTTCTCCTCTCGGTCTGAGGGGAGGGCTGCGCTGCCAATACCCAGATTGATCACGGTTGTCCCCCCAGTATAAATGCATGAGCATGCACTGTGGCTCTCCGTCGATTGTAATTTTCAGTCTGGGCAGTAAAATACAGGCCTCTTAGATAAACACCACTAATAGGCCGGGCTTCTATCTCTCAGCATGCACTAAAAAGCTGCATGTGGGAGGCCTGCCTGATGTATTAAAAAACAACAACAACAAAAAAGCCCCAAAGCGTGTTATAGTGGCAGCTGGGATGTTGCAAGTGCAAATTTTTGGTCTTCATTTCAGAGAGGTTGTGAGCTGCGTGTTGCCATTATTGGCCTGTCAGAGGAACTGGACAGTGCTGTGGCAGATGGGGTGTGAGAACAACCGTATTTCTGGATTTTGCTTTCACCCCACTCTGCCACAGCAGCTGAGACACAACAGTGATGAATGCGTATGTATGTAATTAAATCGGCAGATACCGTTTGAATCAGTCTGTCGGACACCGTGCCCACACACTTCATTCTGCAGCACAAAAAAGCTCATCATTCAGGAAATGAATGTGCATGTTTGTTTACCAGGACTACACACAGGGATGCAGGCTAGTGATGTCAATAGAAAAAGTTTGTTATTATGTATCATTTACTTAAAACTGGAACTAGATGTTGAACGACATGACCATTTTTAACCAGTTCCATATCATTAAGGGAAAAATCAGACAAAAAAAAAATCAACAATGTGCAAAGAATACTATGATTAAGTGTGGCTTTCTGTACGGACACCTCATCAAATGAAGCCATCAGTTAACTCGGATTAGGTTCAGTTAGTGTCAGAGCATTGAAGCTGTGCAGGACAGTAGCATTGGAATTGATGTTATTTTTATACATGCAGAAACCAGACTATATGGCCACTGCTATTTCATTGCAGATTTATTACTCTATAATAGTCTTCATGCTTTCATCTTGTGCCTATAGGCTGCATAAATGTCTTTTTTTGGTTTTTTGGTTTTTTTTTGGTTTTTTGTTCCCCCCAATCTTGGCTTAAGGGTGCAGTGCATGCCTTTGAACCCCCAGGCCAGTTGTTGACAATACCCAGCCATAGAGATGACTAACAAGGCTGACCAGCTTGAAGCTGCTTAAAGGAAACTTTAAGCTCAAATAGAAATATTGAGCATTACCTATTAAAAGAAAATCATTGATTAGATCTGTTTTGTTGGGGACCATCTGGACTCTCATTCTTAGTTTTTTGGCCAAAGGTTCCTACAGCTGTATTAGTAATCAAATCATTATCAAATAATATGGCCCTGTAGCTTCTATCGTGACGGAGCCTTTCCCTCATGATTCTGAATTATTGCAATTAAAAAAAAAAAGGTTGAACCCAGTCAATCAGAGAGATTCTCTTGGTTTGTCCATCACTAATGTGGAGGATCTCTGTGTAAGAATGCTGTTACAATAGTCTGTGTAGGAAAGATCCAGTAATCTGTTCAGAAAATGATCATCTGAATTAAGACGTTTGATTGGCATGAAACCCTTAATGGCTCCTACTAGAACCATTATGCAGATTGGGTGTTGCTGGGCCAGTATTTTCAGCTGGTAATTTGTGATGTCTTTTATTAAAATGAAAACTTTAAACTAAATCAAACTTGATTAGGACCACAGAGAAGTATAATGCAGACATCTTAGCATTACTTTAACATTTCTCTGTTCTAGAATAGATGTTTATGGAAGAATATTATTCTGGGAAATATCAGCATTATATACTCTATATACCTTTTTGCGACTCGTTCATCTTAAGGATGATTTCAAAAAATGATTCCCTCCTTCATTTTGGTGTACAGTATCTGCTTAGCATCCGAAATCTTGTAAATAATGCATAATGCATTGACTACTGTCAAATAAACACATTTATCATTTGCTGTCTTAATTATGGGAGGGGAAAAAGAGCTTGCTAAGAAAAAAAACACAAGGTTCTCGTATTTTCTTCTTCTTTAGATATCGACCCTTTCCCAGCGTTTTTCTTTATTTTTCTTGTCTGAGCTCTCCGTGTTACACACAGTGAAAGTGTGAAAAGAAGCTCTAAAGCTGCAATCTGCTTCTCTTAGTTGAAGGCTTACAGACTGGAGCTGAGCACAGTGTGGAGCAGGCAGAGATGGAAGGTGGAGTGAATGAAAAAGTTTAACTGGGGAAGTAAAGGAACTATCTGTAGTTTTTCTAGAACTGGACTTTGTATCTAAACCCCCCTACACAGAAACACACCTCACATGAACAAAGTGCTCTGAATCCAATAAGCACTTAACTGGCAAATAAAAATCTATCTTGCGTTCAGAATCATTGCTGCTGAAACAGCTGAGGCCTATGCAGCTTTCCAGTGTCTCCCAAAAGCTTTTGTCATAAACATTGCATCCAAAACAAGATGTGCTCTTTTGTATTGAGAAATTTGTATATTATATGTCTTTGACCTTTTGAGCAAAGTTTTTTCCAGTTAAACGAAAGTAGCATATTCGAGGGCTTGACCAACTGAAAACGGTGAAGCTCCGTTATAAAATGTCCTGCTATTTGAAATGATTGGTTATATTTTGGAGCTGAGATTGAACAGACTCGAGCATGTTTACGCAAACAGTGCTTTAGTGCTAGCGTAAAATTTTCTTCTTTTTTTGTTTCCTTTGTTTTAAATTTAGCTTTCAGCTGTGAACGGTTCAAATTTTCCCAATTAAACTTGAATGGCTTAAACTACTTACACCACTACTACTGCTTCTAATAATAATAGTAATAATGATAATCATAATGCTACTACTACTAATAACAATGATGATGATCATCATCTATCAGCCATTTCAGTTTTCAGTGGTTTGAACGGGACTAATTCAGTCTTTTCTCACTGACCTCAGAAAAGGAAACTCTAGTAATTATGATGAAACTATCTAGCAATGATGCAGAGCACAAAATGACTCTCCCTCATTCGTCTCCTCCAAATAGGACATGCCTCTTAATAAAATGACTTTCTGCATTCTCTTAGTACGAACAATCTGCTTTATCTGATCAGTCAATCAGAGAGAGTGTGTCAGCCATGCAGAGACAGCGGTAGGATGAAAGCAGCGCGTTCGTTCTCTCTGTTGAGACCTTGCATTAGGGCATCTAAAAAGCTGAGCGAAATGACCAAAAAATATCTCCACTTTCAAGATGATCGTTTTTTGATGTTTGGGAACTAACGTTGGAAGAAACAAATGCTCTGTGATTTGTGATTGAAACATTTTTAAAAATGTGATCATATACTGTATTGGGATGGGAATAGAGAACCAGTTCCAAATTGTCTAATCACTCGGACAATCTGAAACAAGGTTGCCAGTTCCTTTTATCAGCATGTTTTATGAACTCTTATGAATCGCAAACACTACTCTGTTGGTAAACTTGTTACAATTTGGGAAAGAAAGGGCCCAAAGCATGGCTTCATATCCTGAGGGAAAATGGTGACACTACAAGGTCTGTAATATGATTATTTCAAGAACGATTTTGAACACCAGCAACGTTTTTAGAAGCAGAATAGCTTCAAATTCCAGGCATTTACCACACCGTGCATGAATGTCACTGCTTGGCAGCCGAGCAGCAGGTCCGTTATTGAGGGTAAATATCCTGTGGTCTAATAACATTAGTCCTAAGCAAGAAAAAAGCCTAAATGGAAATGAATGCTTTACAAAAAATCTCTCATTTCATCCATTGTAGAAGATGGACAACAGATCTGAAACTGTCGTAGGTACAGTATAGGTATTGTAACCGATTTTAAAATGTCCTGCGTTCAAACTCTAGACATAGACTGACAACTGAGCAAGAAGGAATAAGGACTGATGATGGAATCGTCATCAGTGAAATCCTATTATTTTTCCTCCCTGCTTATATGCTGATATCAAACATGCTGCTTGCAGTTCATGCATTTGCTTTACACCAGTTACTATACATGCATTTCATTTAACTGGCTTACATTTGTCATTTTTATATCGTTTGCAATGTTTACTGCCAATTTCCTTTATATCCTGAGGAAAGCACGCTCTGGTTTTAGCATATTCTCAGGTCTCCTACCCTTGGTGTCTGTCTTGTTGTCATGCTGTTCTGGTCTTGATTTAATCCTCCCACATATCATCACTGGGTTTGAAATGAATTACAAGCTTGAGGTAAATGATAAAGTTCAACAGCAAAAAAAGATACCTCTTGATCATGAACGTTTTAAAAAATTTTGTTTCACATTGTCTGTCAACCTTCTTGAAAGCAACAAAGAACTGGCAGTATAGAGGGCAGAAATGCAATATTATAAATGCAGTCCATGCATTTTATTGCGAGGTCAGTGACGAGGAAGCTGTAGCCCAGCTGCATGTGTCGTAGCCTGAATAAACATTCAAGGGGGACTTAAGAGAGAGAAATCTTCAACTTTTAGCCTAATTAACTCCCATCAGACTTTGCTTGGAGGAAAACGTACAGACTTCACTTGTAATTAGGGCTCCCCTCCTCAATAACATCATCAGGAGCTTAATCACCTGGAAACGTGTTTGCGGTGGGAGTGAGCAGGTTGCCTTACTAATTATGGAAGCTTGCAGAGCCATGCATGCCCTGCCCCCCCCCCAACACACTCACACACTCACAGCTCCTCGTTCCTAAAAACGTTCTATCTGGAGAAGAAATGGCTTTGTTTTGTGCTCTGAACAGAGCGAGCAAGAAAAAAGAGATGAACTTCATCTCTTGATGAGTTCACCCAATGACTGAAACACCAACATTTCTCAATCATTGTGGTTGACAACACACCCTGTCATCCCGCTGTTGTCTAAAGTGTCACTGCTGTGCTCAGATTGTGTTTTTCCCAATTAATGTCTGATCAGTGCTGGACATGTGAATAAATTGGCCATAGCAACCATAACAGCCTCAAACAAGTCCTGCTGTTTTGGAGGTACTCTGACCCAGTCGTCTAGTTTTCACTATTTAACCCTCGTAAAAATTCACTCACATCCAAATATTTGCCCGTTTTACTGTTTCCAACACATCAAGCCAAAAACTGACTGTTCTCTTGCTGCCTAGTTCCCCCCACCCCTTTTCACAGGCACAGTTCTAATGAGATAATCAATGTTCACCACCTGTCAGTCGCTGATTAGTGAGCAGGCGGCATTTAAACAAAGAAGCCTTTTCTACCTTCCCATAACACTTGGCGTCAGTGCTAAAGTCCCCGTCAGGCGAGGATACACAATATATTGCTTGCTAATCATTATTAGCTTTTTTAATACAGATATCACTGAACATGGCAATATGCAAATGAGACCTTTTATTAATATTTGTATTCTGAGCTGTGGGCATCTTGAAAAATGTCAGATGTTCTATGTATTTGATGTTCCATTGAAGTTCACAGATATGCTCCAGTTATAATGAATGATTTATAAACGTTTAAAGTAAAGAATAATGTACACGATGTCATTGCAGTTAAAGCGTGTAATAACATCATTGTAAAATATTATTATTTAAGTATGCGGTAGCTCTGTGGTTATTTCTATCTTGGTTCCTTAGGGCTTATTTAGTAAAGGGAGTAGTTATAACTAAGTTAAAACAAACAAAATCTTTTTACAGAAATTGTACTTTAATTGGAAGTAATACTATTGTTGCCTGTGCAAATTATTTGTATTATTATTAGTGGTAGTAGAATCATCATTGGTGTTATTATTGTTCTTCTATTATTATAATGATTTTAAGTTAATGTCTATGTTTTTTTGTCATAATAAATCCGTCAGGATAAAAGTGGAAAATAAAGTTTCAGAAACAGGAATGCTGTTTGGGTTGGGTGGTCTAGTGTTAGGGTACTTGCTTACAGACCTATGGCTCAAGCGGTCCCAGGTTTGAATCCCACCTCTAGCACTACCACCACTGGGTCCCTGAGCACCACCTGTGCCTGAACTGTCCCTGTAATTAGGACATGTAAGTCACTCTGGATGAGTGCGTCTGCTAAATGCTGTAAATGTGATATAAAGTGGAAAGATTGTAAATTAGGCTTATATCAAAAGAATAATTTTAGGAGGTTTATGGACGTGGTGAGAGAGGACATGCAGGTGGTTGGTTTGAAGCAGGAAGATGCAGAGGAACAGAAGAAATGGAGACAGTTGATCAGCAGCTGAAAGAAAACGAAATAGAAGAAGATCAATAGAATGATTTTCCATCCATAATTTAAACACTTCTATCTGGAGGTAGCAGGAGTGCTGGAGACTGTCCCAGAACTCATAGAAGAAAAGGCTGAGAAACATCCTGGACAGGCTGTATAATGACATTTTGTGAAAGTGAAAGTGACTGTTCTTGTCATTGTGAAACACAGCACCACAAACAAAATTACACCTCTGCATTTAACTCATAAACACAGACACAATATACACAAACACATGAAGCAGGGGACAGGTAATTAAAACGCCTGGGGAGCAGTGATGGGGACAGTACCTTGCTCAAAGGTACCTCAGGGCGACCTACTGGTAAGGCAATTGAACCCATGATCTTCCGATCTGGGGGCCAACTCCCTAACCACTAGGCCACCGCTGCCCCCATATTGTTAACTGATGAGATCCATCATGGATGATCTCATCAGGAACCAGGAACTGCACCATTGCAGGTAAAATGGACAAGAATTAGTCATATTTAACAGGATTTACTACATAAACACTTTTTTCTCGGAGGACAGTAAAGTAAATATTGTGATACCTTGTCTGTCATGAAAATATCTAGCAGGCTTGATATATTTATGCTATATGACCCACCCCTAATGTAAAGCAATGCTGAGTGTAAGTGGACTCTAACAGTCTCTCTGTGCAGTGCGGCTGCTGAGCCTGAGGCGCTGCCTCCACAGAGAGAGCAACCTGAGCCGTCTGCCGGCGCCTCGTCAGGATAAACACTGCAGCTTTTTTCCTGCTGTGTCTCTCCATGTGCTAGAAGCCTCGCTGACTCTCCCTTATGTACTTGCTGTTTGGGCTTGGATCTGCAAGCCCTGGCAGGATGGGACCCTCGCAGAACCGAGCAGTATTCAGCAGCAGCTCTGCAGGCCAAGCCCCAGGCTGGGCAAAGCCTCCGTTTGGCTGGCAGAAACTCCAGGTTGGAGAAGAGGTTGGCCAACTAGATAGTGACTTCTCAAAGATCACAAACTATCTTAAGTGTGGGTGTGTGTTCTCTATGCACTGAGTTAATTAAAGTCTTTTTTTTTTCCCATTATTGCTCAACCATGTTAGCTAGTTTTGCCCAGCCTGGAGTTTGATCTGCAGGACTGCAGCTTGTTAAAGCGTGATCCATGTTTTCAAGTGCGTTATTTCGGGTTCTGGTGGGTGTGCATTGCCAAAGATACACCACTAGTCCATCATTAGGCTGAGCTTGGGGTAATTGCAAAGGAACAGGCAGAAAAAGTGCCCGTCATCTTACTGAGCTCTTCTATTATCATTAAGATTATTTTAAAAGCAAGGCTGACACTTAACCCGACGACGTTTAGATCAGTGCGTTCCTTTGTGTTTTATTTCAGTTAAGGTTCTGCTTCTGTGCATATGGCTTTCTTTCTTTCTTGCTTTCATTCTTTCTTTCTTTCTCTCTCTCTGTCTCTCTCTCCCTCCCTCCATATTTCCCTTTTTTTATGTTATTCTGTATTTGCAACTGACCATGATCTGTAATTATGATTCATTTAGCAAAAAGCAAATGATCCTGGAGTGATTTTCTTGTTTTTTTCCGTGACAGATGGGAGATTCGTGAGTCTCATTTGCCATTTAATGACCAGCAAAACCAGCCTTGTTTGTATCTCTCATCTTTAACTAAAACGGCTTCATCATGGAGTATTGTTAATGCGGTCTTAGATGCATCTAATAGCAGTTGCTTTTTTGCAGATATGTAACTCACCCCTCAGTTCATTGTCTGATGAAATGATGATCTGGATGGTGCCTCCCGGTGATCAAGACAACAATTCAAGAACAATTTCAACCAGAAGCCACCAAAGCTGTGTCATTGAAAATGATTTGCATGCACTTGCCGTTCTAGTCGAAGGAAGGCCTTCATAAGTGGTATCTCAACAGAAAGACAGCAACCAGGCCATGTATGGTTTGAAGTGATATTATTTGAGCCTCGATTCTCCGCTGGGTTTAAAGGAGTGGCCTTCACGCACATTTGAGTTTGTTTTGTTAAATCAGCTCTGGTGAGATTGTTCCTCTTGTGAGCTGAGGAGAAAATGACTAATCTCTCCAGCTCTCATCCTAATGGTTTCTGGCATCTGGTGACATGAAAAACTGAAATTGTTCAAAACAAATAA
Organism: Hepsetus odoe; assembly: GCA_017165825.1. NCBI lineage: Eukaryota > Metazoa > Chordata > Actinopteri > Characiformes > Hepsetidae > Hepsetus > Hepsetus odoe. Next base: position 15,345,203 of record CM029366.1, on the reverse strand, counting down.
AACCCAGATGGTTTGAGCATGCTCATCCTCGCCTCAGTTGTGTTTTCACTCTGCAACGGAAAAGCACTTACCATGTGCTTTTCAGGCCAGTGTTTTTAGATGACGGCACAGTTAAATGAGACTTTTAACACTTGCAGCTGCTCAGTGTCAATCAACACCCAGAATGTTGGGCATTGAGTCCGCAATAATTTATTTATTATTTTTTAATTAATTTGGCAGTGTTGGACATTGTTGGACATTGTGGGACAGTGTGGGAATTGTAATACCCCCTTCATTGGGGTATTGACATCATTGTTAAGGCTGTATGTTCAGAGTTCTGCAGAGGATAAAGAAAATATTTTAGAAACTGCCAAAATTCTGCAGTTAATATGTGGACAGTTTTGTTAGATTTTATTTAGCACTATGATACGGGGCAGTGGTGGCCTAGTGGTTAGGGAGTTGCCCCGGGTCGGAAGATTGTGGGTTCAGTTCCCTCACCATTAGGTTGCCCTGAGGTACCCTTGAGCAAAGTACCGTCCCCTTCACTGCTCCCCGGGCACTTTCATAACTGACCCCTGCTGCACTGTGGTTATTTGTGCATGGGTTAAATGCAGAGATCTAATTTCACTGTGGTTCACTGTGTGCTGTGCTATGTGTACTCACAATGCTGAATAGTCACTTTCACTTTCACTTATTTGTTGTCTGATTCTCCGATTTTTTTAAAATGACTTTCTTGAGGATTTCTACACATTTTGGCCTGTGTGTGTGTGTGTGTGTCTCTCTCTATAAATTTACTAGGTTGTCTTCATTGCAAATGGCCCACTGTGTGCGTTGTGTTTTCTATTATTATTTATAGACTTAAAATACACTTTTAGATAACAATGTGTACTTTTCAGGCTTGTTTACTGTTGGAGTGTTGCAGGCTGTCATGTCCCTCATGGGGATCTTCATGGGCTCCTGTACTCCTTAAAGAACTCTAGAGACTTATTGTTTTGTTCTCAAGATGGCGAGCTGTTAGGAGGTGACAGCATCATTTCAAGTGCCCATAAGGACCAGAAAAACAGTCAGAGCCTCTTCAGTGCACAGGACTGCATCAGTGCAGGTTTTATCAGCAACTGTCATGGTTTACTCTTCGGATGGTTGTCATTTGCTCTTTGTGTCATGTGTACTTGGGTACCTTGAAAATACAACGCTATAAAACATGTTCATGGTTCATCAGGTGTTTAACATATTATTTCCAGGTTTAGGTATTTCACAGGGGATGTCTTTACTTTTGTAACTGAGGATTCTTGATACTATTTTGGGGATTCAGTAGACATATATACATAATTAATAACAGCAAACACAACATTTTCTCAGAGATTCCGCTGGTGTGGTTTCCTTCCTTTCAGTGCTTGGTGAGCAAGTCAGTAGAGAGCTAGCAGTTCCCCGTTTTAGAAAATTATTAAATTACTTGACTTTAGAATGGCTAGATGATCCCCTATTTCTTTTTTGAAATGCTGACTCTACTCATCAGTAATATCACTTTGAATGGGTAATTCAGTAATCAGTTTTAATCAGGTATTTATCTCAGGTGGTGCCTTCGCTGTTAAATATGGTCTCTCAAATCTAAATAACACGCTAGTCTTGATTAAGTGAAATATATTACACTGAGCTTAGAGCTCATTTGTGTTTTACAGCAATCTGGGTTGTCAGCATTGCAAAGGCAGATTAATGAACCACATACACAGTTAGGTCCATATATATATTTGGACACTAACACAAGTTTTGTTTTTGTACCTGTTTACTGAAGCATATTCCATATATTATAGTTATATACATATATAGATAATGTGTAGACTCTCAGCTTTCATTTGAGGGTATCCACATTCAGATTGGAAGAAGGGTTTAGGAGTTCCAGCTCCTTAACATGTGCCACCCTCTTTGTAATTTGACTCAAAGGCTATTTCATGGGCAGGTGTGGGCAACCTGGAGTTGATTTGAGGTGTGGTGCTTGCATGTGGAAGATTTTGCTGTGAACAGACAACATGCAGTCAAAGCAGCTCTCCATGCAGATGAAACAAGCCATCCTTAAGCTGCAAAAACAGAAAAAAACCCATCCGAGAAATTGCTACAATATTAGGAGTAGCGAATTCTACAGCACTGGTGAACTCGGCAACAAAAAAAGACCTGGACGTCCACGGAAGACAACCGTGGTGGATGACCGCAGAATCATTTCCACGGTGAAGAGAAACCCCTTCACAACAGCCAACCAAGTGAACAACACTCTCCAGGAGGAAGGCGTATCGATATCCAAGTCTACCATTGAGAGAAGGCTGCATGAAAGTAAATACAGAGGGTGCACTGCAAGGTGCAAGACACTCATAAGCCTCAAGAACAGAAAGGCTAGATTGGACTTTGCTAAGAAGCATCTAAAAAAGCCAGGACAGTTCTGGAAAATATTCTTTGCACAGATGAAACCAAGATCACCCTCTACCAGAATTTTAAAATAATGGGTAAAATAATCTAAATGCAGCTTAAACTTATACAGGCAAAACATACACAAGAGCCTCATGGGGACTTTTAGCTGCTTTGCTGCTTTGTGCCACATGGGGAGAAAGATGTGGGAAATATAACCCACTGTGTGTTGCAAAGCATTTCTGACAACTTAATACAGCCGAAGAACATATTATACCTTCTTGTTGAAGTCCATAAAGCAAAGTGCTGGTGTGAGGCCTGTGCCAAAACCCACTTGTGTGGCTGCAAACACCACCTGTTTTATTTCCTCTCGTCCTTTTTCCATTACTGCAGCTTTTCATCCTGCTGCTGTTCTCTGAGTAGGGTTTCATTAAATCAACATGTGGGTGAACAAGCCTGAGGGGAGCCTTTAACACACCTTCACCCTCGCCGGATTTATAGCCTATATTCTTTCTCTCTTTCGCTCACTCTTTTCCTCATTCTCACCCTGTCTCTCCGTCTTTCTCCCAATCTACTTCTCGACTGCTTGCTCAGATCCTTATTTCATCTCCCTCTAGCCTTTTTTCTAGCTTCCTCTTTCCTGATGTATTTAAGCAAAAACTGCTCAAGTGCTCTGCAGATATCAGTAACATAGCTACGACGGTCACAGAATTATTCTACCTGTCGAAAAGGTGAGAGTAACTAGCCTTGCTGTTATACTGTGGTGTGAAATATATATATTCATTTATATGTAAAATAATACAGAAATTAATAAAGAAATATTTTAAAAAAGAAACCGTTTTTTTCCTCCAAAACTGAAGGGAAAATGAGCAGAAGCTTAACCTCAAGAATAATGCAGAGCCCAAACATTTTGCCCTTGTTAGTATTTTCAGCACTCATCAGCACTCAACCCACTTTCAGCCAAAAGATGTCCTTTGATCAATGGCTTGGAAAAGAAAGTGTCCAGTCGGTACTTAGAGACAACCACCCCAAACACCTGCTAATACAAGCTTTCTTTTAAATGTATGGGTTTTAATGTTAATGATATTAATAAAGAGTTTGTCCCCCTTTGCTGCAGTAACAGGAACCATTTACAGTAGATGTTGGAATCGTTGGGGGGGGCTTATATACGATGCTGGCTTATATACAATGCTCGTGTTAATACAACAATGAATGCATTTTGGAAGATTTTTCACACTTTTCTCTATTTTCACATGCAAATTTAAGATATTCTGGATCTCTCTTTCTTTCTGTTTCTCTCTCAGAGCGCACTATAGCCAGGCATGAAGTGCAGGAGGTGGAGCAGAGACAGACACATGACATGGTCAGGGACTGGCCAACGTTGGCCGAAAGTGACGATTTGATCATCATCTACAACCGTGTTCCCAAAACGGCCAGCACTTCTTTCACCAACATTGCCTATGACCTGTGTGGAAAGAACCGCTTCCACGTCCTGCATATTAACACCACTAAGAACAACCCTGTCATGTCCCTGCAGGACCAGGTGAGGAGTCCTGCCCACGGGCACTTGCCCTCTAAACCATCAAAAGCTTACATGTTGAGCTGTGTTTAGTAGCTGACATGAGTGCAGTCTGATTCCAGCCAGGGTAGCGCTGGCCTAGTGGTTCATGACTAGGCCCCAGGATTGGAAGGTCATGGGTTTGAATCCCAGACTAGTAGATTGCCCTGAGGTACTTGAGCAAGGTAACATTCCCAACATTGCTGCCTGGGTGCTGGATATGGCTGCCCCCTGCTGTATGGTGTGTATGGGTGAAAAGCAGAGGATGTATTTTGTTGTTTTTCACTGTGTGCTGTGTCGTGTTTCACAATGAGAAATAGTCACTTTTTAGACTTTGATCTGGGTCACATTCTTCTTAAAACATAAAAGGAACTAAAAACTTCTTCACCAGCCTTGAAAACCGTATGGGCATTCATGAGGTTTTGCTGTTGCAGGTTCATGCAATTTTTCTCTTGTCAAATGAAGCATATAAGCTGCTAGACTGCTAAAATTTGCGCCTCAGGGAGAACCATCAGCCTGCTAAGCTATTTACCAGCTAAACCAGGTGCTCAGTGTGCTGCAGGCCAAAAAAAAAAAAAGAAGAAATTTTTACTCATTGCAACAGAAGTGCTTTGGGATTAAGCTTTATGTAGAGCTGTGGACAATGATGAAGTGTAATATTGTTACAACTCATCCATATATATCAGGAAATTTAAGCTGTATGGAAAACAAGTTTAGAATTGACCAAAAATTATAGTCTTTCAAATTTCACATTAGAGACAATAGGAAATTTACTTAGGAAAAGGAAACTTCAGCCTTAATGCTTTTTAATACCCTTGAACACCATGCTGTTTTTAGCAGTCCTCTGTCCCTTTGAATTATAGTGAAAAAAAAGAAAATTTATAGTTCCATTTCTTGGGCATGCCTTAAGCCTGGCCGGACTAAACTGTTGTACCAATTGTAATTTAATTATTGATGAGCTTAACTAATCAAGACCACAGCTTATTCTGGCTCTTGGAAAGCAGTTGTGCACATTATATTTTGATTATAGAGGTTATTATAATGGATCCACTCCATTTGCCCAGCTCTACATCTGATATCAACAAAAAAGTCCAGACTTGGTCCTTTTTTTCTCCTTTATTCCAGCAGACTGTGTTTAAAAAATAGGCTATCCATTTCCACTCAGATCTTAGACATTAGCAGCAGATTTTCAAATGTTTATGTTCCTCAAACCATTTCTGAATCATTTTTGAGAGCTTTATCCCACTGATAGAGGTTCTGTTGCAAAATATGATAGCAATGAACAGGTACTTGGATTGCAGCAATATTTTGGTGGGCAGTACTTGTCAGATAACTTGCACATGAATGCCAGGACCCAGTGTTTCCATGCAGAACATTGCCTAGAGCAAACAATGTCTATGCATCCACATTAAGTACCAGAAAACAGGATCCTTCAGACTAGGCCACCTTCTTTTATTTATGCTCATGTGTCAATAGTAGGCGCCTTAAGGGCCATACAGGGGTCAGCATGTGCTCTCTTTCCAGTACACAGCTGTACAGCCCCAAGCTGTGATTCACTATGTGTTCACACCTTCCTGTCTTAGCCAGCAATAACTTTTTCAGCAGTTTGTGCTACAGGAGCTCTTCTATGGGATCGCACCAGAGGTGCTATCCTTTCAGCCTCAGGCACATCATTGAGCCTTGGCTGCTCATGACCCTGTTGTTAGTTTACCGACTGGCCTTGATAGGAGTACTTTTGAAATGTTCTTACCACTGCATACCAGGAACACTCCAAGAGTTCGGTCATTTGGATATATTTTGATCCAGTCGTGCAGCTATCACAGTTTCTTCCTTACACTTGGCACTTTCTCCTGCTTCCAACAACACAGGCTGCTGGGCGCTAACCTACTGTGTAAAATTCCCTTATCCGATCCCTTAACAGATGACATTGTAACGACTTAACCAGTGCTTGACTGTGATTTTCTTAATGGCTTTTCCTGAGTTGGGTCATGGGTGGTGAAGGACCCCATCTCACCTCACACAAGGTGAAAAGTGAAAAAAGTGAAAGTGACAACCCTTGTCATTGCGAGGTCACAGCACAGCACACAGTGAACCACAACGAAATTGGACCTCTGCATTTAACCCATGCACTTAAACACCGTGCAGCAGTGGGCAGCTATTGAAAGCACCCAAGGAGCAGTGATGGGGATGGTACCTTGCTCAGGGGTACCTCAGGGCACCCTACTGGTAAGGGAATCAAACCCACAATCTTCCAATGCGGGGGCAACTTCCTAACCCCTAGGCCACCGCTGCCCCACTCATCATTGTTCCCCTCCACAGAAATCTTTAGTAAAAGGCAAAAGGCAGAAACATCCAGGACCTATCGTGAGTCCATCACAGGGCACACACACACACACACACACACACACACACGCACACAGTGTAAATGTTTAAATCAGATAATATATACACATCACTAAAGTGCCCATTCCAGATTTTAAAGTACATAGCCCCTCTCATTTCAGGGCACCATAATGTGTGGGTTAATTGGCTTCACGGGTGTTTGTGATTACTCAGTCGTGTTTCGCTGCTTCATTAGCACAGGGAAATTATACCTAGGCTTGCTTCTACCATTTGGAGCTTGTAGTTGCCATTGTTCAATATGAAGGGAAAAAACTGAGCCAGTGAAAGTCACGGAAAGTTCACTGAGCCAGTGAAAGTTATTATGAGGCTGAAAGACAAGAATAAAACCATCAGAGGTCAGGAACAGTCTACAGGAGGCAGGTGTGTCTGTGTCTGAAGCTACTTTGTGCAGAAGGCTTCATGAACAATAATAGGCTTAACTGCAAAACCACTAGTTAGCCACAAAGACAGGATGGCCTGGTTAGTTTGTGGAAAAATCTTAAAGAGCATGCAAGATTCAGGAAAAAGGTGTTATTGGACAGATGAGACTAAAGTTAGCCTGCATCAGAGTATTAGAAAGAGGAAAGTGGGGACAAAGGAACTGTCCAACAAATCTGTTAAACACGGTGGTGGGGATTTAAATGTTTGAGCATATATGGCTGCAACAGGCGCTTGCAACTGATGATATACTGATGTTGCCTGCACAATGAATTCTGAGTTTCTCCAAGCTAAGAATTGGAAAATTATTTTATGGCTAGCCAGTCACCTGATCTAAATCCAAGTTAACATGTCTCCCATATGCTGAAGAAAAAACTTAAAGGAACAAGGCCCCAGAACAATAGGAGTTGAAGGTGGCTGCAGTAGAGGCTTGGCATCATGAGAGAAGTTTCTCAGCACCTATAAATCTGAGTCACAGACTTCGAGCGGTCACTGCATGCAAGAGGTATGCAAATAAGTAAAAACATGACTGCTTTGACATACCTACCGTTATTTTGTCCCAAACATTATGGAGCCCTGAAAAAGAGGGGGACCATGGATAAGGTGTTGTAATGTTAATAGCAAAACTGAAAGGTATGCAAATAACTACAAGCCTGGAATGTGCACTTTAATCACATCTGAAATGTTTGATTTAAACTTGTGGACTGTGGCGCAGAGAGCAGAGGGGAAAAATTGTCTCTTTGTCCCAAGCAATATGGAGGGCACAGTATACCACTAGGCCACCGGGCAGCCAGTAGGTTGCCCTAAGGTACCCTTGAGCAAGGTACCATCCCTGTCACTGCTCCCCAGACGCTTTCAATGGCTGCCCCCTGCTACACGTGTGTGTACTGGTGAAACGCAGAGATTGAATTTCGATGTGCTGTGCTGCGTTTCACAGTGACAAGGGTAGTCTATTTTGCTTTCAGTTCTCACTGTCATGTATTCAGATTTAGTCTAAGGAGGTATAATGTTTTAGTCCATTTTGCATGAAAGCAGGCTTCATGGGTGAGGTGTAGTGAACCCAGAATTTTGGCCCTGTTCTTGCTAATGATCTCCATTATTTCTGATTCTATCCCAGCTACTCATAATCTTCCATCAGTGGTGCCCTTCTCTGGCCCAGCCAGCAGTGCAAAGCCATGTTTAACGAAGAGAGAGAGAAAAAGTGACGCAGAAAAGACTGCAGTTTGGTTAGAGGGGGATTGAAAGGCACAGGCAGCAGCAGGTGGTCGAGCTGATGATAGGAGACAGATGCCATTTTCTGCTGTCTGCTTGTGAATAAGTGTGAAAATGAAATGGAAAGAGGAGAGACTTGGCTAAATTTCATTATATTTCCACAGATGTGTTTCAAAAATACCCTTTTCACTGCTGTGCTGAAATCATTCCACCTTTGTTTTCCCCTCTTGTGACAGCGATGGCAGGCCAGGGAGCACTGCAGGGCACAGACTTGTGTGTGTCCATACATGTGTCTTTGTGTGTCTTCCTGGCTGTGTTTTTCTCAATGTCTACGCCTGTATGTGCCCATCTGGCTGTGTGTTTATTTGTGTCTCTCAGTCTTTTGGTGTGTCCATGCGTGTTAATGAGTATCTACCTTTGTATCTGTCTGGGTTGCAACAACCTGTCTGTCCACCCCTCAGTGTGTGTGGGGCTGTATGTCTGCATCAGCTTGCATTTGTATTCGTGTCACTGACATCCAGTACATGGAGAATAAATGCCTCTGAGTGAGTGAAGGCAGCCTTTCTTTGCTGAGGTAATATCTGCTCGAGTTTCTCTCCACACTGTAGAAACACATACCTGCCTGCTGCTCCCTGAAGAGCGCAGCTGGATGCCTGGGATACAAGGTGTTAAGGAGAGATGTCTCTGACATTAATGGTTCAGTGCAGTGGGTTTCATTTTAATACTGGTACAGGCTGCCTATTGCTTTCTACATTAAAGCTGCAAAAATTCATCTTTTGTAGCGAGTTATTAATGTTCTAGTTTTAGATAGAAGACTCAGGGCTGTGTGATATGAACAATATACAGGAATTATATTGCTACTCTGTGGGATCGCAAAACACTTTGCAATATTTTTTAAATGCACCAGTGAAATGTTGCATTGCTAAAGATCAGCCTGCATTATTTTGACTAGAGTACTATGATTTTGTGGAATTATAGAAATATCTTGTTTCATCGGCATACCAATAGAAACTGTCATCTGAAACTGTGCTTGCTCAAGGTGCTCAGAGTGGACATTACAATAAATATTTTGTGAAGCCCTTAAATGGAGATGGCTTTCCTCACATTTAGCAGGCTGAAGATGCTCAGCTAGTGGGACTCATCAGTAGTCAAGTGTCAAGTGCGTGTTTTACACACTTTTTAAATGGAAATTGTGAGAACTTGGGTGGAGTTTGTTTAAAGCAGTTTTACCTGCTTCTGAAATGCATGCAAAGGATACCTGAGCATTGGTGTACAGTCATGTGAAAAAATCAGGACACCCTATGAAAGGCTGTGTGTTTTTTGTAACATTCTTGGACATATGGATATTTAATCTCAACTGTAACAATACTGGGAGATTCAAGTAAAATAACTAAACGATTTAAACTAAAGAAAAGAGTTTTCAAAATCTACTGTAAAATGTTGTTCTACAAAAATGTGATTTCTTGTTACGAATAAATTAGGACACCTCCACCTTTTATTCCCAATTAAAATGGTTCAAATCACAGGTGTATCAGGTGCACATGATTTAGAAAATCGTTACTTAGCATTTTGAAGGAGCTTTGCCCTTTTAAACCTTTAGTTTTTAAACATTAAGTTTGGTGCTCCTTACTGTTGAGGTGAGCGTGAACACCATGGTGAGATCAAAAGAGCTTTCGGAGACCTTCAGAAAGAAGATTGTAGCAGCTTAAAAGTCTGGTAAGGGATTTAAAAAGGTCTCAAAAGAATTTGCAATCAGCCATTCCACTGTCTACAAGAGGAAGACATCCAAAACAACTGCCAACATGCCCAGGTCTGGCTGTCCAAGCAAGTTCAGTGAAGATGCTCAAAAGATGCTAAAAGAAGTCTCCAAAAACCCTCACATTTCTTCACGGGACCTACACCGGGCTCTTGTTGATGTGAAAGTGCCTCTACAATCAGAAAGAGACTGAACAACTTGAACTTCATGGTTGGAGTGCAAGGAGGAAACCTTTGCTCTCTAAGAAAAACATCAAGGCCAGGATGAAGTTTGCTAAAGAGACCATAGACAAAAACCAGGACTTCTGGAATAATGTTCTTTGGACAGATGAGTCTAAAATGGACATGTCTAGGTTAAACCAAATACAGCATTCCAGGAAAAGAACCTCATACCAACTGTGAAGCATGGGAGATGCTTTGCTGCAGCAGGACCTGGCCAGCTCACCATCATAGAACTCATCATGAATTCTACCTTGTATCAGAAGGTGTTTGAGGAACATGAGACCATCTGTAAGAACATTAAAGCTGAAGCAGAACTGGACCATGCCAAATGAGAATGACCCAAAACTGACCAACAAATCCACCAAGGACTGGCTGAAAATTAAGAAAGAGGCCGGGTCAAAGCCCAGATCTTAATCCCATTGAGATGCTGTTGGGTGACTTGAAATGGGCTGTACATGCAAGAAACCCCTCAAACATCTTACAGCTTAAAGAATTCTGCATTGAGGAGTGGGGCAAACTTCCCTCAGGCTGATGTCAGAGACTGCTAGATGCTTCCAGATGAAGTGTCTCACTGTCGTTATTTTAGCCAAAGGGGGAACGCTAGCTATTAGGGGGTAGGGTGTCCTAACTTTTTACTCACTTTGAATACACATGTTTATCCTTTGTTTAATGAAAAAACTCAAGGTTAATTTTTGTTGTTTACCTGAAATGAAATCACTTTCTTTTCCAGAGATGAATAAAAACAAGATTAGGCATTGATCTGTGAATATTTCTTAATGAAGAACTGAATATTTAATGGGGTGTCCTAATTCTTTCAAATGACTGCAGGTTGTAGAGATGACTAAATGCACTTCACTGCATTTCATTTTTTGAAATGACATTGGGAATTGATTGGGGATGATTAATGTTCAATACATTTTACAGCACTTTTATGGTTAAATTCTGCAGCTGCTGGAAAAAAAAAAATGCACCAAGTTTTAATTAATATTTTTATGCTTGACACATGTCTCAACAATACTTCTATGATTAAATAGTTCTTCCAGTCACATGAATACATTTAGTGTTATTTTAGATTATTCTGAATAGTTCCAAGGTAACTTTACCACGTTGTTGATTTCATAATGCAATGGGACAAGATTAATCATGTCCTAAGGACTGTTATTTACCTGAATAAGTGTGAGCTGGGAATTTTGTAGGCATGTCTGTGTATTTTTCAGGTGAGATTTGTGAAGAACGTGACCACCTGGAAAGAGATGAAACCAGGTTTTTACCATGGCCATATAGCCTATCTGGACTTTTCCAAGTAAGTGTCTACAATTTCCACACTTTTGAATCTGTGCATTGACTAGAGGGTTATAAGACACGGGTTATCCCCCAATATCGGACACTGGAGCAGTGGATCCTTCTCTATAGCTCCATGCAATGCATTAGACATGATTGGCATCTGTGATGAAGATCTAATCATTCAGGAGTGTTGCTCTTGCAACATGCAACCAAAATTTCATATCAATGTTCAAACACCTAATGTTAACCTTTCACAAAGGTGAAGAGGCTGGTTGTGCAGCAAGAGGGGGGAAATCCTATTAACTTCCTGTGTTGAAGGAGAAACTTTGGATAAAGAGAACAGTTGCAGATGTTGCGGTTCACTGATTTTTATTGAAAGAGTATTTCTGCCCTCTAGTGGTTAAGAAGTTGCACAAGACCTTGGCTTTATTGAAGACAGGGTGACCAAGAAAAACAACAGCACCCAAATGTCTGTAAAGATCTGTGTGGGTGATTTCATATTATGTATTATAAATGTAATTATGTTGTATTGTTACCCCTTTCTCTGGTATATAATACTGGGATGAATCCATTTGGTTAGTTCCTCACTGTATCAGAGTTCATGCAAATGAAAATCTTGTGCTACATCCTCTCACATGGGTCTAAAAAAGAGGAAAATCTGAGTTAAGATTATAAGATCACTTATTCATGTGGTATAGCCCAGAGGATGGGAGGTCCTTCTTTTTACCTTCATTCATTTCAGAATTTCTTTCTTGGTCTTCAGAATTTCTTCTTGTCATTTGATGCTTTAGATCAGTGTATTATTATTCAATTTAATTAACCTTTTTTCTTTTTGCATTTAGTTTCTTTAAATATGGTTGTAAATGTGTTCTGTATTGCAGGTTCGGTGTGAGGGGGAAGCCCATCTATATCAATGTGGTGCGCGACCCCATTGAGCGGCTGGTGTCATACTATTACTTCCTGCGCTTTGGGGATGATTACAGGCCCGGACTCAGGCGGAGAAAGCAGGGGGACAAAAAGGTAAATTCCCCAGGATGATTGATTGGTTCTGATCTCAGCTCGAATGTCTAAGAGAGATGGGTGTCACAGTGTGTTTTGTTGTTTTTCATTGGACTCTGCGATGTTTGTATCAATATAATCAATATAATGACAGGATGGAGTGTCATTAGACACTTGCAGCTCTTTTAGAAAGAAATAAAAACAGCAAAACATCGAAGTACTTTGATAACCTACACAGGCATGATCATTTCATAATGTCTTAGACCATTAACATTCACTCTGAAGTGGAAAGGAGGTACGAGGGTTGCACGATATATCATTGAATGTATGCTGTGAATGCAATTATTTATTTTTTTCTTTTTTTGTCAAGAGAAGCCCATCCTTAATGTGTTTTTAAAAATTGGAAGGCAGATACAAGCCTAAGAAGAAGTATTATTTCCAAAAATGATGTTATTGCTGTGTGTGAGGAAGGATTTTGTTGTTTCAGACTTTTGATGAGTGTGTGTCTTCGGGGGGATCTGACTGTGCCCCTGAGAAACTCTGGCTACAGATCCCGTTTTTCTGTGGACATTATTCTGAGTGCTGGTAAGTTTTATTAGCTGTGTCCACCTTTGCTGCACCTTTGCTCAAGCCTCTAGTGTAAAGACTTTATGGATGAGTAGTGGCTGTTACAATGTCATGAGGATTTATGATAGAATAAATAGTTCCAATCACAGGTGCCGCTCCTAAAGTCATCCAAAAGGTTTGAAGGAACTCCATCCTTCCAGAAAACACTCTTTCATGGCTTTACACCTATTATTTGGGAGCGTAGTACCCCTCTAATTGACAATTGGTACTTGGGAGGGTGGTCTTGGCCCACATCACTTTATTCTTCAATAGTAATAGAGCAATAGTGCTCCCTAATACTGGGTGTGAAGCTGAGTTCCTCCAATCACCTTTGGGATGACTTTAGGAGTGAGAAAACAACTTTGTATTTGAATTGTACCACAGTGTCAGCAATACCTAAAGTAACTGAAGTCAGTTGACCTAAAAGCAGTTTCTGAATACATTTGGACTTTGAATGCACTACGACAAAGGGCTTATTAACTTTGGCCATGCGTTTGAAATAAGAATTAAAACTTCATGTGCTTGAGTTTACACGGAGGTTGCAGTGGTTTGACAGTATGCATTATGGTTTTATGTTGTATGAGTAATGTTAGGGTGTGTGTGTGTGTGTGTGTGTGTGTGTAGGAACGTAGGCAGTCGCTGGGCTCTGGAGCAGGCTAAGTATAACCTTGTGAATGAGTATCTGCTGGTGGGTGTGACAGAGGAGCTGGAGGATTTTATCATGATGCTGGAAGCAGCGCTGCCTCGATTCTTCAGAGGGGCCACTGATCTCTACCGTACAGGTGTCATATACATACACACAGTTCCCCACTCTCCATTCACCCACAGCAGTTAAACTCTATATGATGATTCTAAAACATATAAGAAGCCTCTCAATTGTATTATTATTCATAATAAAAATGTCTAAGCTCCTTCTGCCTTCAGTACATTCCTGTGTAAATTTTTGGTACAGATGCTGACGAAGGTGCAAGGAGCTTGTTTTTGTAGGTTACTCACCTTTAAATGTCCATATGATTTAAAATAAGTCAAATGTAGTTTTAAAAAGTATCCATTTTATATATAACTATTTTATATAACGATTATAAGTGATTAACCAGTCTATTATTGTCAAGAATAAGGGTTATGCACAGAGCTGTTGTAACTATAGATGGATGAATTTGATCAGCCACACCATGAAGTTATGCGAAAGAGTAGTGGAAGCTAGGTTAAGAAAAGAGGTGAGGATCAGTGAACAGCAGTATGGTTTTATGTTGTATGTTTGCTCTGAGGGTTTTGATGGAGAAGTACAAGGAAGGTCAGAAGGAGCTGCATTGTGCCTTTGTGGACTTTGAGAAAGTATATGACAGGGTGCCTAGAGAGGAGTTGTGGTTTTGTATGAGGATGTCTGGTGTTACAGAGAAATATGTGAGAGTAGTTCAGGATATGTATGATGGCAGTGTAACAGTGGTGAGATCTGCAGTGGGAATGACAGATGCATTAAAGGGAAAGGTTGGATTACATCAAGGATCAGCACTGAGCCCATTCTTGTTTGCAATAGTAATGGACAGGTTGACGGACGAGGTTAGACAGGAGTCTCCGTGGACGATGATGTTTGCTGATGATATTGTGATCTGCAGTGAGAGTAGGGAGCAGCTTGAGGAGAACCTGGAGAAATGGAGATATGCTCTTGAGAGGAGAGGAATGAAAGTGAGTAGGGCAAAGACAGAATACATGAGTGTGAATGAAAGAGAAGAACGTGGAGTGGTTAGGATGCAGGGAGTGGAGGTAACAAAGGTGGAGGAGTTTAAATACTTGGGATCAACATTTCAGTGTAACAGCGAGTGTTGAAGAGAGGTGAAGAAGAGAGTGCAGGCAGGTTGGAATGGGTGGAGAAGAGTGGCTGGAGTGATTTGTGACAGACGCGTACCAGCTAGAGTAAAAGGGAAGGTTTACAGGACAGTAGTGAGACCAGCTATGTTGTATGGGTTGGAGACGGTGGCACTAACGAAAAGACAGCAAGCAGAGCTGGAGGTGTCAGAGTTAAAGATGCTGAGATTTTTATTGGGTGTGACGACGATGGACAGGATTAGAAATGAGTATTTTAGAGGGACAGCTCAGGTTAGACATATTGGAGACAAGGTTAGAGAAGTTGGTTTGGACATGTCCAGAGGAGAGATGAGGAATATTGGAAGGAGGATGTTGAAGATGGAGCTGCCAGGAAAGAGGAGAAGAGGAAGACCAAAGAGGAGGTTTATGGACGTGGTGAGAGAGGACATGCAGATGGTCGGTTTGAAGCAGGAAGATGCAAAGGACCAGAACAAATGGGGACAGTTGATCCGCTGTGGCGACCCCTAAATGGGAGCAGCCGAAAGAAAAAGAAGAACCAGTCTATTATTAATTTACTAATCTAATCTGCTAATCTGGTTTCTCTCAGTTTACTGCAACCACCGAAAAAGGACTCTTTTTTTTATTGTAACACCACATTAAGAATTAAAGTTATGTTAACATTTTTATGAATAATGTTTTGTGTCTCTCACAGGCAAGAAGTCCCATCTGAGGAAGACAAGTGAGAAGAAGCCTCCCACAAAAGAGTCCATCACTAAACTGCAGCAGTCGGACATATGGAAGATGGAGAATGAGTTTTACGAGTTTGCCCTTGAGCAGTTCCAGTTCGTTAGAGCTCACGGTGTTCGAGAAAAGGACGGAGAACTGTATGTGCTGGCTCAGAACTTCTTTTACGAAAAGATCTACCCGAAGGTGAACTGAAGTGGACACACACAGGGACAGCTGAGAGAGCAGCTCCCAAATGTGTGCCCTTTGGCCTCTGTATTTTCTGTCTTACACACTGGGTACAGAGGAGAAAGGCTCAAGGAGACCCTGCAGTGTGTGACTGTGAACGTGTAGAGGCCAGCTGTGCTGAGAGACAGGCTCAGTGGTGTGTGAATAGAAAGCTGTTCAGAGCCTCTAGGGGATGCCTTTTGACCTCTTCTGTCTTACTATAGTGGCTGTCTACTGTATATAACACTGGTTAAGTCTAGAGAGATAGAGAGGTTTTAAAAAGTCCCCTGAGTTTAGCTTGTGTCAGGTCCCAGGGCACACATTATATCCACAAAGTGATGACTACAGGAACTCAGTTAGTTTTTTAGAGTGTTTTCAGCCCAAGCTCTGTCAGACACTACTTCGCTCTGACTCTCTGGGACTCATTGATCAGACACTCAGAATGAACTATTGAAACTACTTCTATGATTTTCACAATTCATTTAAACTTTCAAAAAAACAACATATAGTACGCATTGTGAGACAGTTTTGAAAGGGAAACAATAGGGTCAAACAGGGGACTACTTTTGTACTAGACGGGGGCATTAAAGCACCTTCCCATTTTACATCTGAGTGTTGCTTTGAGCATTCTTAGCTTTTTCTTCTGCATTCTGTATATTTTTCTTTTTATGATAGTATGTCATGTACAGTGTTTACAGATTTCAGAAAAAAAAGTATTATAGTCCACTTGAAAGATGGTCAAACAAATAGAATTCAGATGTGTACATATTGTATTCACACAAACCTATTTTATGTAACTGGACCAAATGGTAATAAGGTGAACAAAGCTGTAGAGGTTGACCATTAGCATTAGACCGTACGGACACTAAAGTTTGTATATTGGATAAAAAAAAAAAAAAAAGTTAAAACCCATTTGGGGAGTATTGCTGTTTGCATCTGAATATTTGTACTTTTTTTTCCCATTACGGTTGTAAAGCAAACGTTTCCACTGGACCTCCAAGGTAAATGCCATCCATTACATTTCAATGAGATTCTTCTTAGGGACTTTAAAACTTAACTGCCTTTACACTTATGGCAAGGAATTCATGTAGTCTGGCAATGAAAGAGGATCTTTGCTGGATCTGATGATGTTTGAGCTGATTTACTTTTGGAAACCGTTGATGGTTCAGAATAAATTCTCTGGCTCTTGTGGTTTTGGAAGGAGTGTATGTATATCCTTCCATAAAGACTTTTAAACAAGAATCTTGGCAAGTGAAAGTCACTGCCGCTGAAAGTCATCTGGACTCTCTGCATTTGCTGACATTAATACTCAAATTTATATTAGCTCCACAATCAATAGTGCCTTCATAACTGGACATTCAACATTCTTTTTCCAAATGGGGCAAAACTTCTCTTTTTCAGCTGCCAGCTTTAATTAGAATTTTGGTTGTTATTGGTTATTGTCCCACTTGTTTTCTTGGTCCTAATTGGTTTTTAATGCATTTTAAATAAATGCTGAAATGTCACTGATGCCATGTCTGTGTACACTTCCATGTTCCGGGAACATTTTGAGTTTTGTCTTTCATGCGCTGCCCAAACACGGCTCCAAACCACCACTAAAGGTTGAGAAGCAAATGTTCCAATAAACGAACAAGAAAGCATCTTGTAACAAACATCAGGTTTTCTGCATCCTATGAAACAAATAAACGTCCTTCTGCGCTGTTTACATCTGCTCTAAACCTGTATGGTAAAATTTCAGGGCCATATTTAAGTAAACCAAGGTTGTCTGCCTCCATGCTGAATGTTGACGAACGCCATCTGGAAAACTAATTCATAACAGAGGGAGAAAGGAAAGGGGCCCTTTATAGTGTTCCTTGATTAAGTACACCTGCCCAGACTCATCAGTCAATAACCGAACAAGACACGTGCGGCCAGATTTACATTTACAATCTCCTGGTACTTGATTGAAGATGCTCTGAATAGAAACAAGGTTTCTTGGGTCTTTGGAATAAAAAAAGGTTATAATTCTCTATAATTCTTCTTATAAGAACACATTTTTTTAAGGTCTAGATTTTCACACACATGCTAAAATTAGATAAAGAGAACTTCTTATTTATGAGGTTAATGATCCAATATTACAAATCTGTGAGTGGCAAAAGTATGTACATTTGCAGCTGGGTTGTCCCCCCTTTTCCAGCAATAACTGCAACTATACCTTTCCAGTATCTGTCAATCAGTCTTGCACATTGGAAGAATTTTTGTTCACTCCTCTGTGAGAGTTCCTGAGTGCTCAAGTGAGCTTGAATGATGGATCAGTAGATTCACTCTTCAGTTACATTATGCTCATAAAACCTTTTTGTTTTAAATTTAACTTTTAAAATGTTATGGATTAAACTTTTAATAACAGGATGTTTCAGGCTAAATAGTGTGTAAATGTTAATTATATGTAACCTACATTAGCCTTGTAGTTCCAGTGCAAGGGAGTATTTGTGCTACACATGAGACAACATAGGACTAGATACTAAACAAGTACAGACAAAAAAAACATTGTGCAGACAACAATTCACAACAGAGATAATTCATCCGATTTCAAAGCGGAGTGAATGGATGATTTTCATGTGAGGCAAGCACATGAAAGTAAATAAAGCTGAAATAAATTATGATGAAAAATATTGCAGGTTATGATGTTTACTGCAGATGAGCCCATGCGTTCAGACTTGTGTTCTGTACTGTTTGTAAAGGAGGACTGGAGTTAAGGAGCCGTCACTCTCCTCTGTTGAGCTCTGGGACCTTGCTGGAGTTCACCGACAGTCATAAATTGGACCAGATGACAGATGTCTTTTGGCTGATGCTGGCTGTAAATATAAGTTGACGTTTTAAAGCCTTCTCAACTAAACAGCCGCACTGTAACTGTCAAGCAGTGGCCTTTTGAATTAGTAGGGACGAGAGAATGTCTAAGCAATAAGTAGGTAGGCTTCAGGAGTCCAGGTTGTGTATATATACATTTTACGCCTTCATTTATTTTACTGAAAACTAATGCAGTTTTAGATGAGCGAGCCAGAGTGAGAGACAATCAAGCACTAATCTATGGTCAATTTTTCATAAATATAACTGTGGTGAAGGAGTAGCTGACCATAGACTAACACTCAGACTCTTCGTCACTGATGATGAAGGTAACTGACTGTGAATGTAACATTATCATTAAAAATCTAATTTTGCATGTTTGCAAAGTGATAAGGTGGACTGTTAGCAGAACATGTCAGAAAGGATTGATGAGATTTTTGTGGCTTTCAGGAAGCGAATGGATCATTGCATTACTTTTCAAGTGATCCAGACCAAAAAAATGTTGCTGAAGTTCCTTTTCAGATGCCTCAATTGTATTTCATACATAATAGTTTATTAAAGCTGAGCAAAAACACCTTTTGGGCATTGCATTCTACAGTATACAATGATGCAAAAAATCACTGATAGTTATAGTGACAGCCCAGCCTGATTTAACTTTTCTTCTTTTTTTTTTTTTTTTTTTGATTATTTTGCTAATTAAAAAAATTGTAGAAGGGCCCTGTAACATTCTTCGGAGTACATAAGTTAATTATTTTGAACACTTTTTATTGGGCAGAATTCTTGATTCCCCAGGAGAGACTACATTTTCATATTTAATCGAAGGGGGAAAATGTCAAGGAGACGCACAAAAGCAAATCCTGTGTCGGAGACAGAAGCTCGAGCTGGTTAAAAGGAGAGGAGGTGAGGAAAGCACCTCCGCTGAGATTAGCACACTACATGGCACCACAGAGCACTGGGACAGCCCTGGAGCCATAGCCAATTGGATGCTCTAAGGCAGCGGCCACAAGGAGAAAACACTCGTCTCAAAAAATAGAACTCAATTAACTTTTTTTCCCCTTTTTTAGCTGCAGGCATATTGGAGCATTGTTTCATTAACCAGATGCTTACAGGCTGATAATTACCACTTCTCGATTAAAAAGAGTCTGCACCCTGTATTGATTGTGACTGATGAGCTTGAAGGTTAATTGGGAGCAGAAAATTCCACAGCATCAGCCTCATCTTTTTGCCGTTCTGCTGCTGTTTGTGTTTGGATTCAGCCTCCAGTAAACCTTCCAACTATTACATTTTCTCCTTTAATAAAGAAATTAAATTTCTTGCATTGATAATGCAGTGAAGCTAAGACAGCAACATCCCACATGGGAAACTTTTAAACCTTCATGCTTCAGTGGGTTGTTGAGCCATTTGAAGTGGTTGAAGTTTTATTCTCCAGCTCTTGTATTTGTTCTATTAATCCATACCACCTCATTCTGTGTACACATCCTAAATTACAATTCCAGCATACACCCAGTCCACTAATTTAAACATCGTCTTACCTGTATTTATGTCCCTTCTGGATGTGTAGTCCTCAGGCCTAATTAATATGTGATTGAAGGAGTGAACTGGAAAAAATGGAATTTATAATTGTCCCTCTCGGCCCAAATGTTGTTTGCTTCTTTTGTTTTGAGCTGCAGCTACAAGGCTCATGTATTGCTGTTGTAAAATTAATTTATTTATTAATCTATTTGAATTCATGGCCTTACATGGCATCAAAAGAGAGGAGCATGGCATAAAAATATGTCAAAAAGTCAAGATTGTCCTGCTCAAATCAGCAACGATGATGTAATGTTAGCTGTCTCCCAAGGCATCAGCTTGCAACCACCTGGTGGGTAGGTACTGAGACATTAGAATTAAAATCATAACCCAATGCTTCTATTCCAATAAGAGTTGGGAAACCCAACCCCTAGAAGTGATCGGGGCAAGGAGTGAAATGAGACAGAGCCTTTGCTTCAGACCTTACCGAGTGATCTCAAACAGACT
Organism: Hepsetus odoe; assembly: GCA_017165825.1. NCBI lineage: Eukaryota > Metazoa > Chordata > Actinopteri > Characiformes > Hepsetidae > Hepsetus > Hepsetus odoe. Next base: position 15,324,775 of record CM029366.1, on the reverse strand, counting down.
TGCTTAGGTGGTTTCAGATGCTGCATGACATGCTGTACAGTGGAAATAATGTTGCTACATGCTCAACACTACACATATATTTACTGAATGATTGTAAATAAGGATTTTGTATTTTTGTGACATATATATATATATATATATATATATATATATATATCTCACTTTTATCACTATAAATAATTCTAATGTCCACAGCTGAGCAATAGGTTCTGATTCTGTCCACTAGAGAGCGTGCAATGCCTGCTGAAACCAGACATGCTTACGCTGTATCCGCTCAGCTGGATCTGTTCAACAAGGCCCATTAATGCACCTGTACTGAGCCAAATGGAACAAACGAATGGGGCATTACCATTAAGAATACAGATTGCTCTATTAGAGCGGCACCAGCTTTCAGCTGTGGTGGCGACTATAAATAAGGCTCTTTACTCTGTTCTGGGCAATTTGTGGTCCTCTCTCAGGGCTCTTGCATAATGACGCAGTGCTGTTTAATTCACCGTGCACAAATGGTGGGCTGGCGGTGTGACTTTTTGTTCCAGAGGACAAGCTGAGCTTTTCCAAGAGGCTTTTCCTTTTTTTTCTCATTGACCTCTCTGAGAAAAGGGTCTGACCTGAACTGGCAATTTACACATCAAGCTGCTAAAGGCCCTGCAATGAGCCAAGCAGACTAATTGACACGTTTATGTGTCCCTTATCTGTAAATCAGAAAACATGGCTGTGAAATAGCTGCTGGTGCTTCAGTCACATTAGGCTCAAATCTTTCAAGTTCACCCTGCTCAGAGTTGGAGGCCTAGATGTGGTTGTAGGAGTTCTTTAACTCGTCTGGGACCATTTCCTTAAAGGCGCTCATTACAGTGGCACTGTGTTCTTGCATTTGGGCAGAAATAGCCTCTAAATCAGAGTGAAAATAATGACCTCATTTAACTAATGAAGGTTGGCTGGGTTTGACGACCATAACCTTCTGGAGGTTGGACAAAAGCAGCTCTTTTGCTCAGGCTGTAGGAGACCTCAGGGCCATGGAGGAGAGCCGAATTTGCTGCTCTACAAAGCAAACAGAGCGGACCGGAGAACCACTGACCCCCTCCCACCCAAACCCCCTCGCCCAGCAGGACCTCACAGCTTTTGGCCAAAGGGAGTCATTACGCCTACTATATAACTGCTGGTGTCCTATGGAAACCTGGTGATCTAAATCAGAAGGTTGGGAATAAAGCTAAAGTTCAAACACAAGGGCAAGCCAAGGAAAACTCGCTTGTCATTTTCCAAACTGTAGGCCATCCAGCCTCCCCGGACACAGCAGCCGAAAATAGCTGAGGCCTTGCTGAGTGAAAAGAAGCAGAGAAAGCTAAAAGCACAGGCTTACTTTACCACTGGCCCTAAGCCAGATAGAATGAGCACTGGAAGGGTTTGACAACTCCCTGAATAAAAATAAACAAAGGACATCATAGAAAAGAAACAGTAAAGGATGTTTTGGTCGAATATTATTATCAGGTCCATAATGGCTCTTTTTATCAAGCTTATCTATTTTAAACCATCTACAGGGCAACAAAATGCTGAACGATTTTGCACAAGTCAGAGTTATAATATAGTATAAAAAGACTTCAATGTGGGATAAGCTAACAGGTACGTATCATATAAAACCAAACAAAAATGGAATTTTACACCCAAAAATGAAAAGTGCAAGATGATGTTTGCTTGAAGAGCAACACCCTTAATCAGTCTCACTTAAAATGTTTGCCTTAATTTAAATCATGACATAAAATTGACTGATTTCAAGTCTCCCATAACTTCAAGGGTTTTGAGATGCACTGCAAAAAATCCCACTCCATTATCCAATAGCATTTTAAAAGTATAATGCCTCCATAATTTTGTTTCTATGCTGAATATAAAACACAAATGCTTTCTGTGGTCTCATTCACTAAGCACATTTGACCTGTGATGGCTTAATCTGAGTGTTAAATGTAGGAATTAGTAGTGCTTGTTATATGAAGAGACTTTATGCTTGATGCGAGTGTTTTGTGTTTTACTGATGAAAAACAGTTTTTCCATCACTGAAAATATCTACTCATCAAACCCAATTAAGTATTCAACAAGCAAATGCTAGTGTTTGAAGTTGGCTCCTTTAGTTTTTTAGTGAAAATATGAAGCTAATATAGATAATAACACGTACACAAAGAAGAACAAAGTATAGGAGATTCTAGAGGGTGCTACTAGTGTTTTTTCTTATTTTGTACACTACATATGCAAGTTTGTTTGAGATAACTTTTAACCTGACAAAAAATGTGCATTAAGGCACATATGTGGTGATTTTCATTAATTTACTACTTATACTTACTATATATACAATGGATAAGGTTAGTCTATCTCAACTCTTCAGGCCTTCAGGCCTTCAATGATTTGACCTTGAGAAAAGAGCCCTCTCTCTCTCTCTCTCTCTCTCTCTCTCTCTCTCATGCTATTCAGAGACTGAACTGAGCTGAGCCTGGGCATCTTAGACAGGGAGTGAGAGAGAGAGAGATGCAATCAGCAATTCAATTGTGGCCATTGTAGAGTCTCGCTGATGAGCTTTGCGGAGCAGATAATGGAGTGGGCTTACATTATTTATCCACCTTCCCCAGACTCTGCTTTGTTGACTGTGTTGGCATTGTCCTATCTCCAGCTCTATGATCACACATCCAAATACTCTCCACATCTCACGGCCCTAATTACTGCATTTAACTAACTCTCTCTCTCTCTCTCTCTCTCTCTCTCTCTCTCTCTCTCTCTCTTTCTCTCTCTCTCTGTCTCTACAAATATTTCTCTCTCCTTTCTTCTGTTTCTGCACATTAAAAACAACAATAACTATAATAATAATAATAATCATCATCATCATCATCATCAGACAAACTGGAAACCTGTTAAAAATGATTCAAGGAAGAAATGATAAGACGACAACAATCATGGGACATTCAAGCATAACTGAAGTGTGGCTGGGACAAAGATTTGCCCATCTGGTCTAAACCCAAAATAACTGTATGGTAGTACAAATGGCTAAAAAAGTTAATGATGGCTATTATAGAAAGAAGTAAGAACATATAGTTGATCACAGTTTGCTGTGTAGTCTCAGAGCCCACTCTGACCCCTTTCCACCATCCAAAATGCCACAAATGGGGCAGCAGTGGCCTAGTGGTTGGGGAATACACCCCATAATCTGAAGGTTGTGGATTTGATTCCTAGACCAGAAGGTTATCCTGAGGTACCTTCCTCATCACTGCCTTCCTCAACCCTCATTCCAGGGTTTTCGTTTTGGTTCACTGACTGTTGTTCTGTGTTTTGCAATGACAAATAGTCATTTTCACTTTTACTTAGCATCATAACTTGACCATGGAATGCTGGAAGAAGCAGTGTCTGATGCATCACACTTTTACATTATGTGGATGTTTGGTTGCATGTTTGGTTGCACTGGAAGTTTTATACATCCAGTCCATGCTGCATAAAATCCCCCTTTGAAATAATGTTGCCATTTTTTGATTTGAGTAACATGGCAAAGATGTTCTCTTGGCCTCCAGATTTTCAGGATCTCATTCCATCAGATATATATATAAAATCAGATATATTATACTCCCAATTTAGATTTATATGACGTTTTATTTCCCACACTGTCTAAAATTCTTATTCTGAGTAGGGTCACTGGTGGTGCCTGAGCCTATCCTAGTGCAAATGGCAGAGTTACACCCTGGAACAATTTATCTCCAATCTCCAATCCACCTGATGTTCATGTGTTTGGATTTTGTAGGAAGCCCATGCAGACATGGGTAGAACATGCAAAGTCCTGGTCCACCCCACCTAGGAAACAAACTAAGGGCCTTCTTACTGCAAGGCAACAGTGCTAATTGCATACATGCAGTGTAAAGAAATGGAAATCTTTGATATTCATACTAATGTTGAATGTCAAAGATCATCAGGCCTACCCCAATTAATATTGGCCACAAACTTTGAAGACATGGACATTTTGGGATATAAACAATGACTTTTACTGCACAGATGGAAAACCAACCAACAACAGTTTCACTACTGTAATGTGTTACATAAGATCAGAGAGAATGCTGTGTGAATCCACATATTGGACAAGATTTTAGCCATCTCTTAGCCAATGGTGGTGCCATTGTTCATTGCTCCATTTCTCCACAATGATGTCATAGTCTGATTTCCTGTCACGTGAGGTGTTGGATTACAGTAATTCCTGCTAAAGCTGGCATCACCAATCATTACGCTACTTTCAGTAGACCACAAATCAATTAAGGAGTGCATGATGTAATAAGTAAGGATACCTCAAATACATTTTCACAGCATTGTATTAAACACACACAAACCTTGCTTCACTCTCTGTATTGCACTCATATCTCTGTTGGACAGGTCCCGCATGGACACTAGACGTTGGACCCTACTAGAGTTAGATTTCCCTTGGCCAAGTTTATCACTGTAGCCCCAAGCCAACAGTTTTTAATCCTCTATTTAGATGTCTTGAACCTCCTGCATTAGACCTGTTTCCCTTTGCAGCAATTCACATAGCGAAACTTCAAATCCCTGCAATTGCTGTCTGAGGAAAAGTGCTCTAGTCTCATGCTTTAGCTATTTCTGCACTTTTTTCATCGCCCCGCACCTCTGTATAATGAGTGTTGACCTTCATGAGACTGTGGACGATTAACTGTAATTTCAAGCCTCCCCTCCTTCAAGCAGAACCGCTCCTGGGGGAAAGCTCCTGTGATTTTGATGGCTACTTATCGGCTGTTTCCACATGAAAGTAATTACCAAATTTAATCTGCCGCCCCTCTGTTTACCTCCTGAGTTGCGCGAGAATGAGAGGGGCAATTTGTTTGTTTTGGAAATGCAATACAGGCACAAAACAACAGAGGTGGCAGCATCAAGTAAACAGTGAATGCTATAGACCTCAGTTTGGGTTGAGGCCACGCTGCAATGAATACCATTTATCACCCGGCATATTTCAGACTGAAAATTCATCTGGGCCTTTATGTGATGATGTAGTTTGAGTTCACAGCCTTTACGAATCATTATAATCAAACTAGTGCACACTTTATATAGATATGTCTGAACATTTGTAGGCATCTTTTAATCCAATGAATCAAGTTAAAAGGGAGTTTGCTTCTCTTAGTAGCAGCAGTAGTCCTTTGGAAAGGCTTTATACTGGGTTTTTTGTTGCATTCAGCCGGTGAGGTCATACACTTACGTTGGATGTCTCCAGAAAACACTTGGTGTTGAGGATGATGACTTTTGGCTCATGTGTGCCTGCTCCACTGCATCCCGATTTATTGACAGTGCTTCTCTGTGATGATTATAAAACAATGTTTGCAGTCAAACATCTGTGCCATTAATTAGTGCCTCAGAAGTAGTGTCCAGATTTGCACATCTTGTCCAGCAAGATTCATTCTGATTAGTCCTCATCATTGGACACTGGACATGGCAACAGTTATTGATGCTCTGCACCCTAGATGTATTACCTGAATATTTTTTTTACCCTGTGGAGATGAATCCATTATGATAATACCTGAAAACCAATCAATTTTATGACAGCTCAGCAGTTTTGTTCACAAAACAAGTGTGTTATTAATATGAATGAATGAATGAATGAATGAATGAGTGAGTGAATCAATAAAATGATGATTTTTCATGACGTGTGTGTATATATGTATAATGTAAGATGCAGTAACTTCTATCAGCCACTAGGATGTGCTGCTTTCCCGTTTACTTCTAATCTTTTTCTAGTTCTAGTTTAGAAGATTCTGGTTTGGCAGCAGAAGTGACTGTGGGTGTGTGTGTGTGTGTGTGTGTGTGTGTGTGTGTGTGTGTGTGTGTGTGTGTGTGTGTGTGTGTGTGTGTATGTTTATTGCACTAAAGAGTTCAGAGTTTTTTCAAAGTTTCAAAATGTTCAGTATAGGGTTATTCCTTACCACACTCATGAATTTTAGCCAGATGAAGCAAACATGTAACTGAGCATAGTTTCCAAACTGTTCATGTTTGCAAAGGGGATTTTTTAAATAACATTCTTTAATGGAAAACCAGAAGGAGGCCTGCCAAATTCATGTGTAATAGCTGAGTAGTAGCAGAACCAGCAGAGCCACTGCTCAGCGCCTTTTCTTTTCCTTTTTGGTTGCAGAAAGCAGTCTGTGGCTGGGTGGTGGCCCTCCATTCTCTGTGTGGAACTTCCAAAACTTCTCTTGTCCTTGGGTCACACATTTCTGGAGGCTGCTTTGACAACTGGCAACAAAGAGGGCATTGAGGAAGATCGGCCGGCCGGCCCTTTGATGGCTAATCTGCATACGTTTGTACAGAGAAACCAGAGCAGTGGTAAAGGAAACAGGTGCAACTAATTACAATACTGCACAGTTCCAACCTCTCTCTCTCTCTCTCTCTCTCTCTCTCTCTCTCTGTCGCTCTCTCTCTCTCTCTCTCTCTCTCTGTCTCACTTTACTTTTTTCTCTCTTCTCTCTCTTCCTCTTTCACCTACTCATTTCTCTTTCTTTCAGTCTCTCATCTTTTCCTCCCCTCTTCTTGCTCTTTATCTTTTTTCTCTCTAATTTCTCTCTCTTTCTCTCTCTCTCTCTAACTTTCCTTTGTTCCCACTCTTTCGTGTCTTCAACTTTTACCTTCTCATTTCTATTTCTTTAACACCCCCTGTCTGTCTTACTCTCCATCACTACTGTTCAGTTAAATCAGGCTGCCAGTCTTGTTGTTGCAGGATGTAATGATTTAATGTGATGCATGTATGTGTCTTTTATGTTGACACTGTTGCAGCTCCCACATGTAATGTGTGCACTGTGTGCCATGCATCAAAACCTACAGCAGCTGAAAAGGTCAAGCCCATGGAATTGGAGAGTCATGCAGAGGAAACTTTGCATGATGAAAAAACTTGTTTTGTCGGATGATTTAGTGCTCTCTGAAGAGTCAGCAGTATTTTCCGTAACATTTCCAGATTTATCTTTTCCATGAGACTCTCCAAGCTCACATCACCTTTGGGATTTAAACATTTTTTAGGTGAGCAGTAATGTATCAGTTCCTGACACTCTGACATTTTCCTATCCACATAAACAAATGAAAGCACACGTTATAATTATATAGTATTCTGAATAATAGGGTTGAACAATTTGGGGAAAATGTCTAATTGCAAACCAATATTTCTATGGCAATTTAAGTGCAGTTACTTTATGTAAGATGTTTATTACCCAACCAGGCCCTTTTTCACCTAAAAGTTGATTTTTACAGACATGAGAATTGAAAACTGAATGTAATGTGCCAGACTGTCAGTTTCCAAGCTGTGCATTATTAGATTATGTTATTATTAAACTCCCCCCGAGTAAGAACCTGGCAATATTTGAGAATAAATGTAGGTTATCATTAAAATTGCAGCTTATGCAATTTAAAAGAATTGCATTCTTTTTTATTGTGATTTTATTATAATCCATTGTTCAGCACCATTGTATCAAAGCTGCAGCACGAACAAGGTGTGTGATTTAGAGGTGAAATTAGCTTGATGTTAAACAGCAGGGTATAAGGAGGGCATAATTGCCTGATCGAGTATGCCTTAGGGTACACAGGAAATGTATATCTGAGTATATTTGAATTTTCACCAGATTACCCATGAATGTAGAGGCTGTCTTGCAAACAATGTTGACTGGTGTTGAGTTCCAGCATTGACCAGATGTAGATCGGTCTTCTTTCTGCTCAGAGTATGACTCGTAATGAATCACATCTCCCCTGGCTTTGTAATGTACTCTCAGGCCCTGCAGCGAGACCCAGCTTTACCTGCATAAAGAAAGCAGAGACATTTTGAACCACCCCCACCATAAAACATGAAGGTGTAACCGACAATGGCCCTGGGTGTCAGGTTCAGTCTTTGCCCCACCAAGCAACTGTGTTACTGCGATCCTATCGTGGTGCGTAAGCCAATATCAATGGTGCTCAGTGGACAGGGGTTGGGGGGTCAGTGGGGGTCCATAAACCGCCTGTATCGTTTACTGGAATCTCAAGATCAGAGGTGCTCGGAGCTATGAACGGCCACTTCCCTGACAGGTGTCTCGAATCAGAGCTCTTTTCTCTCTGAAAGGTGGCCTGCACCTTCGGAAAAGCTTCATGGCCTTTTGAAAGAAAAAGAAAAAAAATCATTGTGAAATCTGAGCACTCAGTTGGAGCCCTTTTTATTCCCAAACATGGAGGTTAAGAGCATGTGAGGATGCTTAAAAAAAAGAAAAGAATTCACCGTGCAGACGTGTGCAGCAATGTTCAATGAGAATTGCAGTGCTCCTGTGAGGCAGCGGATATAAATTTAGCGGATTATTTATGTGGCTGCATTTTATTTTGCAGCGTCCTCTTACTCTGCCTGACAGCAGGAATCTGATGCGGAGGCAAATGGCTAAATCCGTATAGATAAATCATCCAAAAAATATAAGCTTCTCACAAACATAATGCATTAGGGCCTGAAAGAGCACGGATCTGGCAACATGCTCCATATCTCCAAATCACTTACAGATTTTTGAAAACAAGGCTACGAGCTGGCCTTATTGTTCATTTGGGCAGGGATTTCCATTCTGGTGGCAGGCCATTGCTGTGACCACGTGACAAGTGAAAAATATGTATGAGCCATACCACAATCATTTCACATGAATTATCTATTTATAAGCTACTGCTGGACATTTGGCCTCCTGGCACTAGCAAACCACTGAGCAATCATGAGCCATAAGCCATGGAGTATTCTGGATCCAAATTGCATGATACACAGGAAAGGATTTCAAATACAGCACGTACTCTGGAGTGCTGGAGTGCCCCAAAGTTCTGCCCTCAGTCTCGAAATATTATAGCAAATATTAGTGCTTACTATTTTATAGAATTACTAAACAGTCCTTCACTAGAGTATAGCCTAATATTAAAATGATAGTTCTGCTAAATATTTATTGACCACTTTTGCCCAACTGACGATATGAAATTACTGATACTGTAAAATTCTGGTCCAAAAAATGTAAAAAAAGGTATAAGTTAGTGACTGCAGTTTTCAGCTTTACTAATTATCTTTTGCAAAATTCTATAAATGTGTCTGTAGTTATGTGAAAAAGTTTGGGCCTCGTCAAATGAGTTGTTTTTATTAACAGTCTTATTTAAAGAAAAAAAAACATGCACTTAAAATGGAGGGCTGGTATTCAGCACGGTCATTTCTCTTCTCAAACACATTCAAACCTGGAAATCAACAGGGGAGTTGAGCCAGATGTGCAGGAAACTCATCAAATTCTGCTGGACACTGGCCCTCCAAGATCAGAGTTGGGCAACCCTGACTTTGAAAACCAACAAAACATCTAATTACTTTAAACTCTTGCAAACAAATAATCTAAAAACCATATAAGCAAGTCTATTTTAGATTACTTAACAAGTTGACACACTCTGGTGAAGTGTGTGATGATTTAGGCAGCTTGCATGATGCTAATTGGCACACGAGCTTACTTAGAACTCAACTGTTAATCCTTTAAGCCCCAAACAAATTGTGACTATTTCTGATGTTTAATCTGCTGTATTCCATGGATCATGGGATCTGCTTTTTATTGCATTTATTATATGAAACATATGTAATCTAACAAAGCGGAAAATCTATAGCTTGGCCTCAGAAACTCGATTTGAAAAAAACAAAAAAACAAATGATTAAGAATTTGAGTCACATATTAGTCATGGTTAATGGTGCTCCAAAGGAATCAGACCAATAATAAGTGCATATTGCTCTGCCTCACTCTGAAAAAAAAAAAGACAGCGTTATGCATATTTACTAGAATAAAAAAGTAACAATAAAGCTGTCTTATATATGGTCTTATATTTGGATGTTTCTGTATGGCCTTGCAGTCTGTGTATCTAATTTATTAGAGATTTAAGGTTTATAGGAGTCATCACCAAACTTCCAGACTAGATGACTGGCTAGGTGCTCGGTTTAATATTAGAGTATCAATTTAAACATTTTTGGCTGAATGACTACATTTAGGTGTTAAGGGGAATTTGTAGGTGTTAAGGGAAATTTGTGTACATTTTGATTTCTTCCCCCTAAACTACTACCACTAAAGACTGCAGCTGGCTTTTGCACAGACTCTAATTAAACAGCAGCTCATCAGCTGAGGAGCACTGTGACCTGAACTCTCCTCAGTGCTGGTCTGGAGCCACTAAATTTTTCCTATTTCCACTCGTGACTCCTGAGATGAGCATTAGTGAGAGGAATGTAAGTCCTGGATTGGTGGCACACCCTGAGGAACAGGATGGAGGGAGTAGAGGGGTGAATCTGGGGGAGATTAGGTCCCGCTGAACAAACTCCCAGCCAAAATTAAACCTTCACCTGCTCTTTATTACAGCCCCTAATGGTGAATATGCAGTCTCACGTTCAGCGCAAAGAATGAGCCCATTACTCATGGAGATGAAACAGGACTACACAGAACTACGTGATGTTCTCTTCATAAATTCATTAACATCACTCAAATCAAATCAATCACACTTTCTTGTATTAGAACTAACGTGTAAATCAGATAACTAAGTTTTTTGAAACATCTCTCCTTCCAAATTAGACAGAAAATCATTTTAAACAAAGAGTATATATTCATTATAGATCATTTTTAGTTTCTTTGTTCATTTTCATAATATATACTTCAGTGCAAAAGTCAGGAAAAAAGCCAGACTTTCTTCTTTTTAAATGTATTGTTGAGGAAAAGTTCTTCAGACTTCCTGAAGGACAAAGTTTTGGCTCTTATTTTCTGTGCAGTCCCTGAACCTGACCAGTTGCAGAGGATTGTTCCTTGTTGGTTAATCCAAACGGTGAATCATTCAAGCAGAAAGCGTCTAACTTGAGACATGAAGCCTTGAAGAAACAGGTGCAGATGATTCCAGATGATCAGACCTGTGATTCGTTTACTGGTGATTTCTTTTTAAATTGGGTGGATATACTGCATTCTGAAAGGACTTTTTAAAAATCTAGATCCTGATGTAAGATACAATAATTGTAATAATAATGAATATGCATTTAAATAAATATACAATAACTGTTGCAATAAATTATTGTATTTCCATGTTTGTTTTGTTAAATTATTTGATCTATTTTATAAATACCAGCAGGCCTTTACATGGTGTCAACATTTAATGATCAATAGAAATGTAATAAAAAGAAAAATAGAATAGAAATGGATTTTAAAAATGTTCTTGTTACCAGTCCATGGTGTTTCTCCATCTTTTGCCCTATCAGCACTGGGACATGCTTGTTCACCACTAGTCTCCTATTCAGTAAAAGCAGTTATGATGCAGTGAAACTTTTTGGAATTACAAGTTTTCATTCTGACAATATGTTTACACTTGAAATAGAACATGGAGAGTCTTTGTAACGGTGGCAGGGAGTTTGAAGGACGCCAACGCAGAGCCAGTAGTGAAAACAAAGACTTTGTTAAACTCAAAACAAAACATAGAACTAAACGTGCCACCATTAACTGTAAGGCAGAGTCTTGGTAATGAACTGCGCTCTGTTCTGACTCACTGGGGCTTGAATAGCAGTCCCAATGAAGCACACCTGTGTCTGAACAAGCCCAGGTGTGCTCAGTCAGAACAGATCGCCATCTGTCGTGCCCGGCCGGAACCACAGGCACGACAGACCGTGACAGTAGCCCACCCCAAAAAAAGCAACTCTCGAGGCGTCAAAACAACCTCGACCTGGACCTCAGGGGGTAGGCCAAACAAAAACCCTGTCAAACCTCCTGGGCCTCTGGCCAGTAATGTTCAGGGGTCCTGGCGGTGGTGAGGGGTATCCCAGAATTTGAGTCCATATCTTTGTAACCAAGTCCCTTTGGTATTTGTGTTTAGCCGTACATTCTTTCTGTGTCTTTCTGCTGTCCCGTGTTTCCTCTGTCACCTGTCTCTCTGACTCTGTAGTGGGGCCTCTGGAGGACTCATCTGATTGGCTCAAGGGCCTTGTCTGGTCATCACCTGAAAAAGAGCTAAACACAGGAGATTCTCTGTGGTTAGAAGGGGAAGAGTTAGTCATCCAGTGCGTGCTCCGCCTCCGGTCTCTTTCCTTCTCGGTTGTCATGACTATCGTTTTGTCATCTGAGGTGTGGCATTTCTCATCTTCTTCATACACAGGCTGCAAGTTCTGAGAAGACTGATTAAGTGGATGTGGTATGGGCATAGTAGCTGGAATTAGCGTGGCTGGTAAAATGCAATTCCCCTCTGAAACAATCAGGTGCTGATTGGAGCTTAGTTGTAATGTTGTGCCAACTGGGATGATATTCACGCGGGCATTTAGCAGGAGGTTTGGGGGAAGAACAGCTGGTGTGAAGACTCTTTTGGGTGCACTGGCAGCAATAAAGGAAATGTATCCTTCCACTGCTGCAGTGAATGCTGTTGCTCTCCTCTGGCACTGTGGGCCTCTGGGAGGCCTGGGTAACTGTGCTTCCCTCTCTGAGAGGCATGATGACTTGTGCTTTGCTTGTACTGACCTTACCCTTGGCAACCTGGGTTACTCCTTTCTTCTGAGCAGGAGGGGGTTCGACTAATTCCGGAGCCTCTGGTGTCTGTAGGTCCTCCACAAGCACATCAGGTTGGGCTGCTGGATTGTCATCACCGGTAGCTTCCACAAAGCCTCTGGAGCACTCCTCCTCTGGATCACTCTCTGAAAGGCTAAGGTCAAGGGAATTGAGTACCGCTGAGGAACTAGACTCAATTTCTGTGACTTTACTTACTGAATTCACTAAAACAAGGGAAGAGATCCATGGAGGGCAGTCTGTTCCAGAGATGATGCCTGAGGTATCTGTGGACAGGATCTCCACCAGAGGCTTTCTCTGCCCGTGTTCCGAATCAGTAATCAATGCGAGTGATTTCAGAAGAGACTTAATTGTTATGGGTACCGCTACCGACCAATTGGTTGCATGGAATCTCCTTGTCGCTCTCCCCGACTCGCCAATGGGGTCCCATGAGGAATGGTCCGACCCACTGGAAAACCTTGGCCTGAAAGAGTCTAAAAAAGAGCTAAACATGAAAGAATCGTTCTTGGCCCTGTGACACTCTGCCCTAGGTACCTGCAGGGTGAATCTCATGGAGTCCAGGTTCTCAGAAACACAGCGGATACTGAGTTTTTTGTCCATAATCAAACATACAAAATTGTGCATTACCTGCCCTCCTTGACCATACTCTCTGGATGGGTCTTGCAGCTCAGTGGGTTTACCGGTCTCCCTCCCGGCTTTTCCCAGTTCTGCCTGCAGAGCGACGTTGTGGTCTTGCACCTGTTTCAGCTCTGCCCTGGTCTGATTCAGCTGTTCCTCCATAGTCACTACTTTAGCTTCTAACTTCCATGGTACCATGCAGTTTGGTCCCACTGTTCATCCGTTCCCTCCAGCCTCTCTCTTTGGTCCCCCATCACAGCTTGCAGCTTTCTTCTTTCTTCTCTTGCTTTTCTGAATTCACTGCTCTTGCCGTTGAGTTCACCTTTGTCTTGAGCCAGAGCTTTTCTTTCGGTTTCCATCTCCCTCTTACAAATGGACATGAGTCCTTTGGTCCTCTCACGGTCACATTTACCCTTAATGTAGGACCTATAATGTCTTTGAATGATGATGGCTGACACCCTTATGGCCTGATACTTTACTACCTCCCTGTGTCTTCTGAACGCCGCCTGAATTAGGGAAGCTGCCTGATGTTGCAGGACAATCTCCCTTCTGACCCTCTGACCTCTGAAGCAGGCTTGCAGGAACATTGCAGCAGAGCGCAATTCCAAGAATTCCTCCCTCTGCTTTCTGGCATCAAGTGTGGAGCGATACCTAAGCTGGATGGCAACAGCAGCATATTTCATGCATACATATCGCGTCTGAGCCCTGTAAGCACATTGTATTAAGTGGCAGCCTGGTGCTTCTGTTTCAGAGTCTGTCTGGTCTTCATCCCTCAGAATGCGGCTTGCAGAACAACAGCAGCCATCTTTTTCTCCTTCAAAGACCTCATCTCTTTCTTTATCATCTTATTAGCTCGATGATGTCGCTGAACAGTCCTGGCTGCCCACAGTAGCTTCAGGTCGTGTTTTCTGTTTAAGTGCTTTCTCACCTGCGCCTGAATGGTTACTGCAGCCTCATGTTCAATCCGCATCTGTACCCAAACTTTCATTCTAAAGTTCCCACTAACCTGGAGCTGCTTCTTCTCTGCTTTCAGCCCGGCAGACGGGTTAGTGGTGCTGGGTTTGGGGGTCGACTTCTTGATGCCGCTTTCCTTGCTGCGAAGGGCCTTCTTGGTCGACCTCCCCAGTTGCACAATGCAGGAAGTGGTCTCCACCGTCTTCCTGCTTTCTGTGTCAGGAATGGCCTTCTTTGCCGTTCTCTCGTGTTGAGGGGTGCAGGGCTCGTTCATCGCTGTGCTTCCGCGTTGGACAGCGTGCGACGCGGTTTGCGGCGTGCTTCCGCGTCGGACGGCGTGCAGCATGGTTTGTGCCGTGGTTCTGCATTGCGTGACGCCAGCCGTCAACGAAGCCCCGCCTTCCATGTCGCGTGCGGAAAAAAACACGCGGTTCAGCGTGTCAAGGTAGCGCTGTGCCCTTGCAGCCATGGAGACCAGCATCCGGAGGAACAGCGCGAACCGATCCAAGCGCAGCTCGTGATCTGGGGTGGGACCGAGTGGGAGCAGCGACGTCACATTCTTCAGACGGCGCTCAAGCTCCTTGGCCGTGGCTGTCGGTGTCCGTCGCACCCATTCCTCACCCTTTAAATGCTCGCAGAGGTCCGGAGAAGCTGCCTCCATCTTCCAGGCCTTTATCAGCTGCAGCGTCTGCTCGACAACGTTCGCTGCCATCCACAACACGCGCTCCTGCTCGCCCTCATGGATCGCGACGTCCAGGTACTAGCGGTTCATTCTGTAACGGTGGCGGGGAGTTTGAAGGATGCCAACGCAGAGCCAGTAGTGAAAACAAAGACTTTATTAAACTCAAAACAAAACATAGAACTAAACGTGCCACCATTAACTGTAAGTTAGAGCCTTGTTAATGAACTGCGCTCTGTTCTAACTCACTGGGGCTTAAATAGCAGCCCCAATGAAGCACACCTGTGTCTGAACAAGCCCAGGTTTGCTCAGACAGAACAGAGCGCCATCTGTCGTGCCCCGGCCGGAACCACAGGCACGACAGACCGTGACAGTCTTTTACGAGCCTCAGGTGTTTGTGTTTAATCTTAATTGATGAACAATGCTGTTGACTTAGCAATAACATACTATTAGAATCCCATAATCCCTATTAGTCATGGTTCACCACTGACTATTTAACTGAATCTTTAATTTTGCACTACTTTAAAGTAAACTGAGTGATTTGCATAAATGATGATCAATGCATAAATACATAAATAGACAAATATATGAGGGTTAAAATAACCTTTTCTACCTTTTACTCCTGAGGATTTCATTAAAAAGCTGTTCTTTTCTATTAAGTAAACTGATTGCATATAAAAATCTGTATAAGCCCACTGGAGATCACATTCCAGAACCATGGGCATCATTATGGAGTTGCAACCCACCCTTTGCAACTATGACAGCTTGCAGTCTTCTGGGAAGACTTTGGAGTGCATATGTGGGAGTTTTTGCCCAGTCAAAAGATCATGTGTGCAATCATTCTTCCCTAAAGTGTTCCACTGCATTGAGGTCAGTGCTCCTGGAGTTCCTTCAAACCAAATCATGTCCTCATGGATCTTACTTGGTGCACAGGGAAAGAGTCATGCTGGAATGGGGAATGGCCTTCACCAAAATGTTGCCACAAAATTGGAAACATATCATTGTCCTTGTATGGTGTAGAATTAAGATTACCCTTCACTGGAACAGAATGGTCTCATCCAAACCCTGAAAGTCAATCCCAGATCATTATTCCCTCATCAGACTTTACTACTGGCACTATTCTATCTGTTAGTATTCTCCTGGCATCCTCCAAACCTAAATTAATTTATCAAACAGCCAGATGGTGAAACATGATTCATCACTAGACCAGAGTCTAGAGTGCAGTGGCGGTGTGTTTTACACCACTTCGGCTGATATTTGGCATTGTGCACAGCAATCTTAGGCTTATGTGCAGCTGCTCTGCCATTGTTACCCCATTTATGAGGCACAGTTCTTGCGCTGATGCTGCTTGTAGAGGAAGTTTGGAGCTCTGAGTGTTTAAATAGCAAATAAAACCACATATATTTATATGCACTACAATCATCAGTACTCAGTGACCCAGCTCTATAAGTTTATTTGATCTATTGCTTTGTGGCTGTGCTGTTGTTTGGATTTACAAACTTGTGGCCATGGTGACATCCTAAGACAACTTTAAAGTCACTGAGCCCCTTTAAGACAACCCACTGTACTGCCAGCATTGGTCTAAGGACACTGCATGGCTATATGCTTGATTCTGTAAATCTGATAACAATGGCCAGGGCTGAAAAACCTGAGCTTGATAATTAAGAGGGTTCATATACTTTTGGCCATACAATGTTTATAATTTTATGCTACATTTTACATAAAAGGTCCCATGTCTTAAAAACAGTATTTCTTACATGTGAAAAGTCTTCTCCCAGCAATGTGAATCATTAAATAAGGAAATCAGTTTAGAATGTTTTATGAAAAGAAATCCTTCCATTTGAAACAAACAAAAAACAAAACAACAAACAAAGATTTTATTAGGTTTTCATAAGGCCATGATGTTATATTTATTTATTTATTAGTCCATTTATCCATTTCTCTGTCAGTCCATCACTTTAAGAATGGACAGATAAGTGTAGGTCCATCTGCCTGAGTGACATCCCCTGTGTTCTATTTGAACTTAAATGGATCTCCTGTTCACTCCGTGCGTCCAGCCTGAGAGGTGGTATGATCCTAATGCACCCAAGTGCCCAACAATGGTCAGACTGAGGGGAGGGAGCGCGTTTTTTTAACACCCCAGATGCAGTCCCCTCCGTCCATTAACCTGCCAGTGTCAGGCCAGTTGTCTCTTTGATGGAGAGGCAGAACGCTGTGCCTGACTGAGAAGATGGAGAAAGAAATATATGCTTTCAGAGTGTTTTACTTTCTGCAGCATGAGTTTAGCACAATGGTCAACATCTAAAGGCTTTAGGATCATCTTATACAGTACTGTGCAAAAGTCTTAAGCAACCCTTCATTTCTTTATCAACTTATTTGAGCAAAAATACTATTTAGTGCTTTTCACCACATTCTTATCACTGGCCAATCACTAACCACCGACCTGATCATCTGGAATCATCTGCACCTGTTTTATTCTTCGCTTCATGCCAGTTGTTAGATGAATTTTTTTATGCCTGAATGATTCATATGCAGGTCACTAAGTGGCTTCACAAACAAAAACAGTCCTCTGAAACTCAGGTACAGCGACTGGACTGGAAACGAGTGCCAACAAGCTTGCTCTTAAGTTAGCCTTGAGAACCATTTCTCGTTAATAGACTGAAAATACAAGAAAGGCTGGCACTTTAAAATCATGAAGCGATGAGTGGCTGAAGAGTTTTGCACAGTACTGTAAGCCCAAACCCCTTAAAGATACACAGCAATGCAATATTTTTAATTACGTGGTTGCTTTCAGAAGAATGCTTTCAGAATTATAAATAATGATTTTTTTTTATTATCAAAATGCATAGTGAGCGAACTAAAGAAAAATCTAAATGAAATCAATATTTGGTGTTACTACCTTTTGCCTTCAAACCAGCATCAGTTCTTCTGACCCCCACAGAGCGCTGATCTCAACATCATCCAGTGTGTCTGGGATCACATGAAGAGACAGAAGGATGTGAGGAAGCCTACATCCACAGAAGATCTGTGGTTAGTTCTCCAAGATGTTTGGAACAACCTACCAGCTGAGTTCCTTCAAAAACTGTGTGCAAGTGTAGCTAGACGAACTGATGCTGTTTTGAAGGCAGAGGGTGGTCACACCAAATATTTATTTATAGGGCAGCGGTGGCCTAGCAGTTAGGGCGTTAGCTGCATGATCGGAGGATCGGGGGTTCAAACCCCTTCCCCCTTCCCAATAGGTTGCCCTGAGGTACCCTTGAGCAAGGTACCGTCCCCATCACTGCTCCCGGGGCGCTTTCAATAGCTGCCCACTGCTGCACGGGTTTGAGTGTGCATGGGTTAAATGCAGAGGTCCAATTTTGTTGTGGTTCATGTGTGCTGTGCCGTGACCTCGCAATGACAAGGGTTGTCACTTTCATTTGATTTAGATTCTCTTTTGTTCATTCACTGCATTTTGTTGATTGATGAAAATAAATGATTAACACTTCCATTTCTGAAAGCATTCTTTGTTTACAGCATTTTTTCCACACCTGCCTAAAGCTTTTGCACAGTACTGTAGATGTAGTAACCCTAATAATCGCATCGTCAATACCAGCCATGGCATTGTCTGGCTACGTGACGTTTGTAGTTTTTCCTCTGTTTTAATGTTTTTTTTACATTTTATTTTAGCTACAGTAAGTCAAGCTGTGTCCTAAACTGCATTTATAAGCCTGCCCCAGCCTCCTGAGTTATGGGTTGAATGGATCGAGAGAAATTTAGGGGGATGCATTTAAATGATTTGGGTTCGTAGTGGTGGTAAGCAACATTGGTCTCATAGTTCCAGTCTTACATTTTACATCTTTGATAACTGCAAAGTTGTTGAATAAAAAAATGTGTAATGAAATCAAAGAAGCCTTGCTATCTGCTGAGTAACCCTTTCATTTCTGCTATTATTATTTTTTACCCACTCCAAACCAATCAGTAAAAAGGTCCTTTAGGGAACAGAAAGCAGTCCTTCTATGCACTTTAAAGAATCATTTCAGCACTTTTATTTTTAAAAGTTTAGAAATAGATGGCACATAGAAAATATGTGTTATGTTCTTGATGGAATCTCCTATGATAAGATTCTTTCACTTTTTGCAGTTTAGTCTGTGTAAACTCCTACAGATACAACTGATACAATTTGTTTTTGTATCACTTCATTCCAAACAGAAAAAGACTTGCTTGTATTAATGTTTCACTGATGAGTAAACCAGAGCAAACCGCATTTGTTTTATTTGTTTGTTGAAACCCCTCTCCCACCAGACGATACAGAAAAGCAATTTAGTTTCAGCCTGAGAGTTTACAAGTGTTCATCCAAAATCAGCTGAAATGAAGAGAGAGAGTGTGAGTGTTCGTGTGCATCACATGAATGGAAACCCAGAAAGGAAAGTGGTGAAGACAGAAGGAAAGCAAAGACACACATGGAAAGTTGGAGTGGCCTTGATGTATTTAAAGAGTTTGGTGTGGCTGAGGTTTCGCAGCGCTTCAGCGTTAAGCAGAGGAGTGTGGATTAACATATTCATCACATATTCATTTTATTCGTTTACAGCTACTCAAGTATAACTACATTTAAGCCATTATTTGCAAAGGCCCCTTTTTTACTGTTTCATGCCATTTCACTGTGATTAATACAGCTTGTTTTAAAATGAAAGCTGTTTTAATATTTATTAAAGTCATCCTGAAGATGCTTGATATCCACTTCAGCACAACGAATTCATCCCTTAGGAGTTTGTTTACCTGCTGCTTTTGTGTTTTTCCACTGGAGCCCTCAAGTTTCTTCTGAGACACTTTCACTTCACTCATTATTTAACAGCCCTTTAACTTCTTACAGTATCCTTACTCAACAGAGGGCAAAGGATGTGAGCTAATCCACAACTAAAAATGAAGTTGGAAGTGTAATGTAGGTTACTTCCTCATAAATATATTTCAGAAGAAATAAATCGATGAAAATGTTCTTGCAGTGTGAGTAAACAGTGAATCAAATAAAGCTCAGTTACTTGTAGTCGTCTCACTCTCACGACCTCACTTTCTCTCTCCTTCTTTTTCTGTATTGGTAAAATAATGCATAAGGCAAAAAATAAAGAATCCTTCACCCTACCAAAATACTATAGAACACCAGCTTTGCAGGAAACAGTGAGACTTGAATGCGAAATCTTTAGATTCCTTGTAAAAGCACCCTTTTTAACAATGTAACCTTTAAATTAACTTTTACATTTCATTTTAAAATGGTTCTTCACACACACACACACACACACATATCCTCTGAAAGGTTCTTAAATGAACCAAAACTGGCTCTTCTATGCTTCTATGGCATCACGCTGAGAACCCTTACTGGTATTGAGCTAAATGATTCACTTCAGTCTGAATTTCTTTGCGGACGTTTCTTTCCGTCACATCTGTGACTAATCGTTGCTCTGCTGGGATTTGTAAATTGGGTACAGTGACCAGTTATAAACATGAAGGTGGTCTCCAGGGCTTTGAGTCTAGAGTTAAACTCAGTGTGAAGCTGTACGCTGTGCTGATCTGACCCGTTAGCCGCTGCAGATTGCTCTGCTCAGGATTTTGGAATTCATCACAGTGATTCTGCTGAAACACGAGTGTCCTTGTGCTGTCGGCACACAGCTCTGATTTTGGGGCAGAGCCGGCCACCCGTCACCTCATAACACACACTCACTGTTTTCAGAAATGAGAGGAAAGAAGAAACCTGACAGGAACATAAATTCTTCCTTTACTAAAGAGAATCTCTCTCCTACCCCCACCTCTCTCTTTCTCTCTCTCTCTCTCTCTCTCTCTCTCTCTCTCTCTCTCCCCCTCTAGTTTTATTATTCTATTTTTCTTTCTTTCTTGCTTGCTTTTTAAACCTCCCTTCCTTTTCTTTCACATTCTTCTTTCTTCCTTCCTTCCTTTCTTTCTTTCTTTCTTTCTTTCTTTCTTTCTTTCTTTCTCATAAACAAAACAACAATCTTTCCTTCTTTCTTGCCTTTTAAACCTCCCTTCTTTTTCTTCCACATTCTTCTCTTTTTCCCTTTCTTTCTTTCTTTCTTTCTTTCTTTCTTTCTTTCTTTCTTTCTTTTCTCATTAACACGACCACATTCTGTCCTTCTTTCTTGCTTTTTAAACCTCCCTTCCTTTTTCTTTTATTTTACTGGTTTTTTTTTTACATAATGCGCTCTCTCTCTCTCTCTCTCTCTCTCTCTCTCTCTCTCTCTCTCTCTCTCCTCTCTCCGCCACACCCCTATTCCTCTCACTCTCCTCTTTGATTTCCTCTTCCACTCTACTATTCCCAAAGGTCCTGCGAATGTGGACAGTGCGAGCATTAATCACAGCCTCAACTCCTCCAGACAAACAAGGAAACTCACTCTGCGGCCACGGCGACGAGCAGAGACATAGCCAGTCTTGCCCTCTGCTCCGGCCTTAATGAAAGCTTTATCTTGTTTAACAAGCAGAAAGCACCCTTCTCTCTAGTCAATCAATACCATTTCTCCACTGAAAGCTCCAACAGCTTGCTATACTCAGAGGAAACATTCTGGAACCATGCAATGAAAAGCCTTTTTTTTAAAAAAAAAAAAAAAAAAAAGGGCAACAGAAATAAAAGCTGAAGAATTCTAATAACTATTTGGTGCTTTAAAAAAGGGCTCAATTCTGTCCTTATTCTCCTGCTGACTCTAGCAAGTCAAAATGGGTTAGAGCCATTTGCCAGGCCAGTCTTGAAAGTCAGCATGAAAGAGACACATAGTTCTGGAGAAAGACATCAGAGATTGGCCCTGTTTTCAACAAGCACTCGTCTGATCCCAATTTGCCTTTCCCCAGTTGATCCATCAGCAAGCACTGATCAAAAAGGGATACTACGTCTCCCGGCATTCCTCACTGCAGGAGATGAGTGTCCCTCACTGTCCCTCTGCCACCACTTCCTGTCAGCCAAAACCCTGCAAACAAAGACCCTCCTCCATATTTCTCCCACTCTCCAACAGCCCTCATACAGTGACCATATAGCAGCGCACAAGATTATCACGTATGTTTCATTTGGAACTAAAAATGTGCACTCACAATAAAGAGTTCCTCAAGCAGTGTTTAGTAAAAGCAGTGACTATAAATTACCATTCCATATATCCGGATCGAAAAGCTCTTTTATATTGTATTGCAAATCCATGTATGAATCCTTCTAATTTTAATAAAGTTTAATAAAGTTTTACAGTGTATAAACACAAAAACAAGCTTTAACATTAAACCCATGTACTGTGTTGGAATCCCCTTATTTCACCAAAACAGCTCCTGACTATTGCACAAGCATGGAATCCACAAAGCTTTCAAAATCCTGTGGTATCTGACACCAAGGCATCACACCTAGCTGTTTGCATGATGTTAAAGAAATAATTAAAATTACACCCACATAGTTCACATAGCATTTGATCATTGTATATTCACATTCATACTGAGAGCTGAAGTTCATTATTAGACATGTACAAGAATCCAGCCTGACATTAAAACCACCAAACATGGGCATATGAGCAAGACAGGTCAACATGGAAATTCTGATGTATGCAATGCAGGCACATAAACAGTCAGCTGGGATGCACTTTCTACCAACACCAGCATTAACTTTTTGATTACAGTTCTGCAACTCTTCTGAGACTGGAACAGAAAGCTAGCATTATTCCTAAAGTACCAGTGAGCCTTGGATACCCATTGGATATCCATTGTTTTCTGATTGTTCTACATTGGAGGACTTCAGGTTTCATACAAACCACTACATACTGGGAAAATCTCTCAAGACTACTATAGAGATTCTCTGACAAGTGTCCTGTTATCACAATTTGTGCCTAAAATCTCTGAGATCCTAATGCGTACCCATTTTTCCTGCTTTCCACATATCAGCCTCAGTAAATGACTGTCAGTGGTTTTAATGCTCAGGCGGATTCTTGTATATATCTAATAATGGACTTCATCTCTCAGTATAAATCAAACCAAAAACCTACCAAATGTCATCAACCCCTTTAATAGGGCACACGATTGGGCCAATTCCAGGGCTGACACCCAGCTGTAAGGGGTACTCAGACGCAGATGCAGAAGCCTCACTCTTCGTTGCCCTGGATGGAAGTTATTAGTTCGATTCCTCTGATGAGTTTGCCCTGAGGGTATCAACGAGCAGTACGTCCGGGCACTCAAAGCTGCCCACTGTTGCATAAGGTTAAATGCAGAGGTCCACTTTTGTTGTGGTTCACTGTGTGCTGTGTTGTGACCTCGCAATGACTACTACAAGTAGTAGTAGTAGTAGTAGTAGTAGTGGTAGCAGTAGCAGCAGTAGTAGTAGTAATGGTAGTAGTAGTAGTGGTAATCGTGCAGTGATGGTAAGACAGTAGTGGTAGTAGTGGTGGTGATCGCGTGATGGTGAGTGTAGTAGTAGTGGTATGATGGTGTGGTGTCAGTGGTAGTGGTGTGAGGTGGTAATGGTGAAGTAGTAGTGGTGGTGGTGTGTTGGTAATGGTAGATGGTAGTAGTGGTTGTGGTGTGATGGTGGTGGTGGTGTGGTAGTAATGGTAGTAGTGGTGATGATGAGTAGTAGTAGTAGTGGTAGTGGTGAGTGGTGGCGTAGTAATGGTGTGGTAGTGTGGTGGTAGTGAGCAGGTGGTTGTAGTGAAGTAGTAGTGGTAGTGGTAGTAATGGTAGTAGTGGTAGTAGTAGTAGTAGTGGTGTTGGTGGTAGTAGTAATGGTAGTGGTAGTGGTGGTAGTGGTAGTAGTAGTGGTGGTGGTAGTAGTGGTAATGGTAGTGGTAGTAGTGGTGGTGGTGGTAGTGGTGGTTGGTGGTAGTGTGGTAATTGGTGGTGGTGGTAGTAATGGTGGTGGTGGTGGTGGTAGTAGTGGTAGTGGTCGTAGTAGTAGTGTTAGTGGTAGTAGCAGTAGTGGTGGTAGTAGTAGTAGTGAGTAGTGTGGTGGTGATGGTGGTGATGGTGATAGTAGTGGTAGTAGTACTAGTAGTAGTGGTAGTAGTAGTGGTGGAAGTGGTAGTAGTGGTAGTGGTAGTGGTGGTAGTAGTGGTGGTAGTAGTGGAAGTGGTGGTGTAGTGGTGATAGTATTGATAGTAGTGGTGTATAGTGGTGATGTAGTGTGCGGTGGTATAGTGGTGGTGTAGTGGTGTATAGTGGTGGTGGTAGTAGTGGCGTGGTGGTGGTGGTGGTGTAGTGGTGGTGGTGGTGTGGTGGTAGTAGTGATGTGTGAAGTGATAGTGGTATGTGTGGTGAGTGGTGAAGTGGTGGTGTGTGAAAGGTAGTGAGTGGTGGTAGTGGTGGTGAGTGGTGGTGATAGTGGAAGGTAGTGAAAGTGATGTGATGGTGTTAGTGGTGGTGGTATTGGTAGTAGTGGTAGTGGTGGTGGTAGTGGTAGTGGTGGTAGTGGTGGTGGTGGTGGTAGTGTTGTGTGGTAGTAGTGGTAGTAGTGGTATTAGTGGTGGTGAGTGGTGGTGGTAGTAGTGGTGGTGGTGGTGGTGGTGGTAGTAGTGGTGGTGGTAGTGAGTGGTGGTGGACAGTGGTGAGTGGTGGTGGTGGTGAGTGGTGGTAGTGGTGGTGGTGGTGGTGGTGGTGGTGGTGGTGGTGGTAGTGGTGGTGGTAGTGGTGGTGGTGGTGAGTGGTGGTGGTGGTGGTGGTAGTGGTGGTGGTAGTGAGTGGTGACAGTGATGGTGGTGGTAATTGGTGTTGGTGTGTGGTGGTGGTGGTAGTAGTGGTGGTGTTGGTAGTGTTGGTGTTGGTGATAGTGTTGGTGATAGTGTTGGTGGTAGTGGTGGTGGTGGTGGTGGTGTTGGTGGTAGTGGTGGTGGTAGTGTTGGTGATGTTGGTGGTGATCAGTGAAGTGGTGGTAGTAGTAGTAGAGTAGTAGTATTGGTGGTAGTGGTGGTAGTAGTAGTAGTAGTGGTGAGTAGTAGTGGTGGTAGTGGTGGTAGTGGTGGTAGCTGCTGGTGGTAAGTGGTGGTAGTAGTGGTGGTGGTAGTGGTGGTAGTGGTGGGTAGTAGTAGTGGTGGTGGTGAGTGGTGGTGTGTGGTGGTGGTGTGAGTGGTAGTGGTGGTGGTGGCGTGGTGTTGGTGGTGGTGGTGAGTGGTGGTGGTGGTGGTAGTGGTAGTGATGGTGGTAGTGGTGGTGATGGTGGAGGTGATGGTAGTGGTGGTGGTAGTGGTAGTGGTAGTGGTAGTAGTGGTAGTGGTAGTAGTAGTAGTTATTTCATTTCATTCCTGGGTGTAACTGTGAAAAAACATGATCTTGTTGCTCCTGTTTTCTTTATGAGTCCCTTTCAGTGCAGATTTGCAAGGCTGCCCAAAGAAGGAGAGACTCTGGCCCAAACCAGTATCTATATCCCTCACACACGGGATCTGTTTTAGGAGATCATCTAGAGCAATGGGATCAAAATCTTAATCAGATTTTACAATGATTCACATTCTGACTGGCAAGATTTTTCACACATAACTAAATCAAACATAAAACATCTTTGTGTCCTAGACACTTCAGCATGTGGGTGGTGAGCTGAGAGAGAGAGAGAGAGAGAGAGAGAGAGAGAGAGAGAGAGTTGCCCTGGAGCTGGATAAGAACACAGGGGCATGTAGGAGACTGTGTGTTAGCTGAGTTTAAAGCATATCATTT
Organism: Hepsetus odoe; assembly: GCA_017165825.1. Taxonomy (NCBI): domain Eukaryota; kingdom Metazoa; phylum Chordata; class Actinopteri; order Characiformes; family Hepsetidae; genus Hepsetus; species Hepsetus odoe. Next base: position 15,299,341 of record CM029366.1, on the reverse strand, counting down.
CTGTGGGCTCTACATGGCAAATGCATGTGGTTCAGAGTTAAGTCTGAAAACAATGGCCTGCATTCATGAACATTTCTCCTTATTTCTGCTGCAGCAGGTCACTCACATCCATTGGGTTTAGTATGAACTGTAGCATTTTAAGAGTGGAAGGCAAGTTAAAATATGAGGGGAAGTAATGCATTTGGAAATGCATGTCTGTGTGATTTGGCTCTAGCTCTGTAGTAATGGAGTCTATGCAGTGATTGAGGCATGAGAGTTTTTGTCACATAGATTATATTATGTGGCCTGTGGGATGCATGGGGAATTCCGAAACATTTCTCTGTAAACATTTATGCCGTCCTTTACAAGGTTTTAAAAGGGCATGAATGGCTCTTTTGTGAAATGAATGGTTCTGATGAACGATACTTTACTATTTAATAAGACAAAGGCAACACCCCACAGTTCTGCATCAAGCAACAGATTTATATAGTCTGGCAAAACTGCAAAAGACAAAACAGTTCATGCAAACATAAATTCCTCCGCTGACAGTTGAAATCACTGGAGATGTGCTCATGCAGATGTTAGAGCTCTGCCCTGCTCACTTAAGGTGTGCACAGCCATGCAGAGAGGCTTAATTTCTGCCACTATTCATGCTGATTTAATTGCTGATGAGTACCGGGCTGCAGACATAGATGAGGAGTTTGGAACAAGGTTGATTGGCAAATTAGAGCTTTGCCTTTTGGCTCATCTACATTTCACCAGAACAATATGGTAACACGCATAACTCTGCGTGCCCCAATCCGTCTGTTGATCTCCAGCTCCATTTTACCTCGGTTTCACCCTCGGCCTTTAAAACTATAGCGCATCACATTCATTACCAGACTGAGGCGTTGACATCCTCAGATCATCATCTTTCCAGAGCACTCCCCAGTGCCCCTAGAAGGGTTGGGTACTCTGAGCTGCTGTTTGGTGTGTATGCTGTCATGGCAGTCCGAGCTTTGCCCCTAGCAATTTGAACCCCATGCCTGGAGGCTGCCTGTTACACTGTATAGCTCCAGAGAAGAATACAGACCTGGAGGCCCCATCCAGGAGTTTGGTTGCAGAGCCCAGTCTGTGTGTAGAAGTGAGCTGTGTTTAGATGTAGCAGCTTCAAACACCACAAACCACCCTCCCATTGAGGTGATGCTCTCCATACCAAAGGGCAGTTGTTTATAACATCATATTGACACTTGATAGTTTTGTTTTATTGCAACATTACAGTGAATCATTCAGGAAATAAAAGTAATCTATTTAAAGCTATGATATGAGTGGAGGAACTATTTAGCCTGTCAGTTATTTTTTTTGACCTGTTAGTTAACCTCGTCAGTCTAGTAGTTCAAATTCAAAAATAATATGTCAGATCCTCAATTAAAAATAATAGAGATAAAAAAACAAAAAAGATTGTAGATGGCACGGATTTAGTGATTTGACACATTAACATGTTTTTTAGTTGCCATCAGGGGAAATCTGAACCCTAGGTACTAGAATAGACTATAAGCAGTAGTTGCTTATAAAACAGGCTCAATAATCTTTGTTGGTGATGCCACTCAAGATAATAGCAGCAGAACAAATACTGAAGTCTGAAGAAACATTTTGTCTATCAATTTACAGAGAAATACATCCGAACCATGCAACAAAAATGCAACAAGCCTGTGATCCAGAGCACACTGCAAAGTTAGGAAAGGAGGGAAAAGGGATACGTTTTGGGCTGAAGTCAATCATCAAATATTAACCCGACTGACGTTGTATCTTCTGAAGAAGGGACTGAGGAGAGAAACCCACAAGAACAAACAACAAGAACAATACTGTGCTTAAAGCCTGGAAAACCAAAACCAAAGAAGAAACCTTCAATTTGGTGATGTCTTGGGTTGCAGGCCTGATACAGTTAGTATAAGCAATGCAACCAAATATTAAATGGAACTGACTCTAATTTACTTTAAAACTTTGTTCCAATCATTTTGCTCATTTGAAAAACTGGGTGGTCAGATACAAAACGCACCATGTGCTATGTATTTTACCAGATCTAGATGTAAATACTAGGAAATAAAAATTGAAAATCTGATCTCTCATTTGATATTAATTTTTTATTTTAAGCGAATGTTTCAATTGCAAACCAAACCAAAAAGACAGAAATGGCTGTTCACACTGGAGGGCATATATTAGTGTATTATACAATATTAGTATATTTTCTGAGATTATTTGCTTAGAGTTTCCCTGTAAGGTAGGAAGAGCGGCAGTTCATTTCAGTTAAAAAACTGAAGCAGATCAGCAATTTCAATCTGCTGCTGCATGTTATGGGCAATAAAGCGTCCATTGAGCAATTGCAGAGCTAGTAAAAGCAGCATATTCCCCCTAGTTAAAGTTCATATTCATCATAACAACAGCTTAGAATGGCACCTTTGAAAATGGACATCTTATCTGAAGAAGGTGATCATGTTAGATTAGTTTCTGGTGTTTCTGTGTTTGGAAGAGCACGCTAGCACTTTTTAACATCACTGATCAGGCTGAATAGTGACCTTGATGGATAGCAACATGACAGCAAAATCTGGGGAAGAATGGATTTCATTTCAAATGCAAGTCAGTCGTTTAGTTCCAGTGTTTGCAGCATTGCAAGACATTGCAGATGGAATTCATTTTCTGTCACAGAGATATTAGTTTAATTTTAAATAATGAGCAACAAACTATTTTACTTTATATTACTTTGTATCTTCTCTGTATCTAAATACTTTGCAGTCTCTTGCATAGGATGCAAGGACTCAATCGGACTTTTACTTTTGAATTTTATTCCAGTTGAACACATTTTTCTCACTATATGCATGCTTTTAGTTATCATTTTTATATCTAGTGTGCATTTCTAAACATTTTGTAAGCATGGTGGACAAAAAGAAATGGTCCAAAATGTTATTATTAATTTGAATGGGTTTCAACGTAAAGGGGGCTTTTACATTTAGAACCATGACCCTCAAATAACCAGTTTTATGGGTTCTTTTCATGGCTAAATGGTTCTTCTCGCTGATGGCAACACAGCCTATAGATGAACACGGTTCTTTAAATATTCTTTTAAAATAGTTCTACAGGGTCTCTTAACTATTCCATGTATTTAGTACAATGTAGACCTGTCCATGTCCATGTTAAGGATGTGGGACATGGTAAGCTCTGCATATGCGAGCTGTTGTGAGTCTGTATTGAGCTGCTGTAGTGAGAAACGATGTTTAGAAAAGAAAGCGGTGGAACCCCTCCCCCCACTATCAAAACAATCACGTCTTCACAAAGACAGCAATATCAAGATGAATACAACTGCAGTCTTCTTAAATCGCTTATGAGACTTGTTCACCTCTGAAGATGGAATTTCAATTTACTTATGATTTTGTGCGTAAAATGCATTTTCAAAAATGGTTACATATTCCATGAACAATCCTGAACAACAAAAAGGCCTTGTGCACAAGCGGCTTCCAAAACAGGCAGATGGTTTCTTTAAAAACCTTACAATGAAAGCTGTAGACGTCAGTGTCTGCAAAACTGGGGGGTCTGTGTAAAGAATCTGCTGCATTAGGTACCAAACCTAAAAGTAACTTGGTGCATCAGGGCTACATCAGGCTAAGCTTTATGCATTTCTTTTATAGTGTATTTGCATGTTTGATGAAATGGCATCATAATGAAGAGTGTTTGAATGTGCAGAATGGAATGGGTACACAAATGCAAAAGACTAATCTATTTTGCCTGAAAGGCAGAATATAGGCACCATTGTTGAATAATCCAGATTACAAAGGACAGGCTTTCGCCACGCTAATGCAGCAGATAAGATCACCATTTCCTGCAATCAAAAGCTCTCTCTTCCTCTGCATAAGCCATTATAAAAAGGCACTTACACTCCTATTTTCAGTCTCTCATCCTATTAGATATATGAGGCCTATTTATTCTCATTATCTAATTGTACACAGGAAACAGGCTTCATGGAAATTGGTCCGAGTCCACTTGAATGGGAAAGGAGGAGAACGTTTTTAAAAAGTTTGAAATCATGGAGTGTAATTGGCATGTAATAGTCTCAATTTTTGTCATTGCATTGTGCCATGAGATTATGTGAGGCTTCTCAATTAGCTGTTCCCAGGATTCTAGTGTGGTCGTTGTGTGCTTTTGTAATTTTTTATTATTATTATTTTATTTATATATTTATTTTTGGTAACACCAAATATCAGAAAGTGGGGGGATATTTCCCATATGTGGCTCAGGTTGTTTTCTGTATCTAGGGAAATGCTGACTGGGACCAAACTTTTTTACATTTTTTTGTGAATGCATACATGTGTATGTGAAAATGAATTTGTGATAGAGTTCAGACTTGTTTACAGTTGAGCCACTGACACTTTCCATATTTGATATCAGTCTGAATTTGCCGTTAATTAATTGCACATTAATCAGAGAGTGTATCAGCTGCAGACAAATTAAAAATGCAAATTGAATATGAGGCAACTATCACAACATGTTAAACTGGTTATGACAAACGATCGGCACATTTCTCCTCACTCATTCTTCTTTTTTCCAAGCATTTTCTTGGTAACTCATTTAGATTGGCTTGTTTCTTTTCTCTTCCTTTTGTTAAGGAGTAAAGTCAGGTTTCCTCTGTAATATGTTTTGTGAATAAACGATAATGCATCTGCTTCAGATTTCACTGAAGTTCCACAGAGAAGTCCAACACCTGGACAAACAATGATCCAGCTCTCATCTGACATAGAAACAAAGATGAGTTATTAGCCTGAATGCTGCGGATGTGTGTGAGCATTTAGCTCAAAATTCTGGTGGGGAGGCTGCTGTTGGCGAGTGATGCCGGGCAGTGGTGCTTTGCAGAGGTAAATAGGGTGGCTGATTGAAAGATTGGCTCAGAGTGGCAGATCAGCACCGTGGAGCCTCAAATGAAGTCAAGCATCCAAAACGGCTTTAGCCTCCTCTGACCATTCAAATGACCAAGGATAGGGACCATATCTGAGGGCAATTGCTTCTGGAATGTTCAAGCATGGGTTGTGGGTGAGAGAGTGTGAGACAGAGTGAGAGAGAGAAAGAGAGAGAGAGAGAGAGAGAGAGAGAGCAAGAGAGAGCGAGAGAGAGAGAGAGAGAGAGAGAGAGAGAGAGACAGAGAGAGAGAGAGAGAGAGGAGCACTTATCTCTGGGCAATTACCCTCCCGCACACAATGAATAAAATGAAAGATAGCCCAACGATCTGAGGTCTGGCAAATTGTAGATAAGAGCCAGGGGATCAGATATTACTCGGCCAGATAGATCCATCTGCAAATATGATGCATTAGGTGTGCGATATTCGACCAGACTTTAGGCTTGTCAAGATCAAGGCTCAGCTGTCTGGGTATAGCCTTAGTTTAATTAAGCCCTAAAACCACCCAGGGAACTACTGGCACCGGCCCGTGGTGTTTCAAACAAGTAATCAGGCCTACACTAAATGCAGCTCTTCCACTTCAGCTTCTCTATTTAGCTTATTTTACATCATCTCTTTTCCAAATGCGTTAATGGTCAATGGGCATTTGCGTTGGGAGTGGCTTTACTGTTGTACATTGTTATCAGCTGTAGGGCCCACATAAAGGCCCAGATGAGGCACTGGTGTGACCTGAGTGTTTGATTTCAGGAAGGGCTTAATTAGAATCATGGGGGACTTCCCCAAGGGCCAAGACGAGGCCCCATTTCTTTTCATTCTGCTGTTGTTGTCTTTGTTGCTTTTACATTGTCTTGCCTCATTATTTTCAGAGCCGGTTTAAAGCTGTCATAACGACAATGTGTGTCTGCTGAGAGAAATCCCAGTTCAAAATATCATCCACTGCATCTGAAAAGGGCAACTAAAAGACACAATCGTTTTAATGGGTTGACTGTGGGTTTTTAACTTGCCAATGTGAAGGAAAAAGCTGAGCTGGAAATTACCTGCGAAGGCACTCCTGGGAGCACACTGATACTCACTGGATATGATATTGTTGGTTATGCAGCACGTGTGCGTTGTGTTTGGAATAATGGTATTTACGTTCAGTTGATGGACTTGGGATTAAGTGGGCTTTCTTATTTAAATTGTTTGCGGAGAATTAGACAATAACGAGACCAAGTGTACATATTTCATCACACAACCTGATGTTTTACATCAATGTCATTTTTTCCAGCTAAAAACAAATAATCAGTTTTTTAGAAGTTAAGTTAGTAGTGTTTGATATTTTTTATCTAAATTATGTTTAAAGGGACAAAACTAAATCAACAATAAAACTGAAATGCAAACCGACTATATGAACATGGAGTATATTGCAGTATGTTGGCAATATCTTGCCATCACCAAATGCAATTTATCATTATATATGTTTCAACATACTACACTTTTGTGTGTGTGCATAAGCAGCAGCTGTAGCAAATACAGTGGCATTCCACCATCTCTGAGAGGGAGGGGGGCCTTCTCCATGGGAAGTTCCTGCAAACAGAGTGCACCCACTTTTTAAACCCCATTTGTCTTGTTAATGTGCCCCACTGATTACCTGATTGCACTGGATGACTGTGGAGAAATCTGATTGCGTGAAATTATACAGAGCAAAAACTTTTGATTGTGGGGAATGAATCTGGGATGCTCATTGCCACCGTTTGATAGGGCCCCTGTGAAATTTGGCCTCATTGATTTCAAATCAGCAAAGTGCCACACGTAATTGTAATCAGAGTCAGCGTTCGCCGAGCAGCTCTATTTTAAAACCCAACTTCCTTGCTGTGCAAACTTTTGAGCTTTAACAATGTAGCAATGGCATTACACTCCCTGTTAATTGCATGTTTTTTTACGGACTGTGGTTAAACCTTTATGCTTCTTACACGTGAGAACATATGGACGTCTAAAAGCTCCTGCCTTTCATAATGCACCCTTTTTAGGAATCAATCAAACACACTTGAAATGCTTTTTACCAAAGGCCTAATCAGACCAGTACACTGGTCAAGTCATTTTAAAGGACTTACATCTGAAATTTTCACATTTAAATCTCAAGACCTTTATAAATTGCTTGCAAATTATTATAGCCTGAATTATTAAATACATCACAATGGCATTCATCAGTAAAAAGCTGTCAGTTTGAATGCTGTTGTTGCTGTGCATTGCTAGAACAGACTATGGCCCATTTCTTTCTACTTTATTTCATTTAACTCTTTCTTTGCATGCTTTATTTTCCGTATATGAAGTTCAGCCCAATACCTCATAAACACCCTTAGGGCATCGTGAATCTGTTTTTCTTTATCAATGTATTTTATTTCTTTATCAAAGGCTTTTATTTATCTATCTTTCAGAAATATTATGTTTGTTAGATTGTTCCACTATTATAGATTTATATCTCATTTTTGAGAGGTTTTAGACCTATTTCTTAACAGATAGCCATTGCTTAATTCCCTTAGGGATGAAAAAGAAAACCAGACCCTTTCAACTGAAAGAAAGACAGGTTTTACAGATTGGAAGTGGGAAAGATAGGCATTGATTTTCATTTGTTAATTCCATTAAAATGAAAAAAAAAAAAATCATGAACTGAGAGGTAGGGAGAAAAAAAGTCCTGTGTGACGTGCACTGCAGTGGTGGCATTTGTGTGCTGGGAGCTCTATCAGGAACATGTGCCCCATAGAAATCTATATCAGCCAATGGTCCTGCTCACTTCATTAATTAACTTTCTATTGATCAGACGCTCTGTGCTTTCAAATCATTGTTTTTGAGCTCACTGGCTTTAGTCTTTTTTCTGGCCATGATGCTTCTACTACAGGCACTACTGCTTTACTATTACAGCACTATTTACTATTACAGATGTTTGCAAAATCACTTTTACAGTGTTGCTTGAAAGTGTGAATGCAAGTCTACAATGCACCAATATTTTTTTGGCTAAAAATGATTCAAAACATCATCAGATGGAAGAAGATAAAGAAAAAGCCATTGAACAAATGCAACAAGAATATTATACACGACAATTTATTTATCAATGAAAATGGTTTATTTATCTCTATATATATCTCAGTATTATATATCTGTGAGTGACAAAAGTAAGGGAATTGTTACTTTCAGTATTTAGTGACCTACTCGTTGGTAACTGTTGGTAAGTCTTATACTACATTGGCTTGGAGGAGTTTTAGTCCATTCCTCCTTACAGAAAAGTATGAACAGTTCACCTCAGATCCTTCTTAAACAGTTCTGATTAAGCCATTTCAAAACTTTAACTTAATTCTTCTTTACCAATTCTTTAATAAAACATGTTGTGCTTTTATGGATGTTTTCTTGCTGCAAAACCCAATTTCTCATGAATAGGTGGTTTAGTTAAAATTTGCTGGTATGAATCAGTCCCAATATGGTCAGGCTCGCCCATGACACAACAACCATCACCAAAGTGTTTGGAAATGGTTATGCAGGAATGCAGGCTTTTGCTTTTGGCAAATATAACATTTTGCATCAAACAAAAAAAGCTATCCATAAAACATTTTTTTTCCAATAGCCTTCCAGCTTGTCCATAAGATATTTAAGGATCTGCAGGTAGAATTTTTTCAGTGTCCTCTTAATGTTGGTAAGTCAGTGTGAAAGAGGACTTTAGTTGCTTAGAAGGTACACTGGGTTCCTTTGTGACTCTTTCACACTATTACATGCCAGACTGTTAGAGTGAAGTTGACCACTTGTGTAGCGGTGCTCTTGAATGTCTATCATTTGTATCTGTCCTTCTGTCTGACTGTGGATAATCCAAACTTTGTTTGAGTCATCAACCACCCTCTTTCTGAGGTCCTCAGAAACCTCATTTGTTTATGTTCTGGTGAACTTTCCCAAGCATGTGTTGTGAAGATGAAACTTTATTACATCTCAGTTCTGTAGCTCAAACTCAAATACATTTGTCACTTATCAGTCTGTAGTATTAGATAATATTGATGATCAAGTATGCTATTTTTGGTCTTTGTGTAAGTGGGTTCTCTTTGCCTAATTTAAGGGTTTTCAGGAAATATTTATTATTTATTTTTCTAATGGCTGCTCCCATTTAAAGGTCACCACAGCGGATCATCCGTTTCCATTTCTTCCACTAATCTGCATCTTCCTCCTTCAAACTGACCACCTTCATGTCCTCTCTCACCATGTCCAGAAACCTTTTCTTTGGTCTTCCTCTTTTCCTCTTTCATGGCAGCTCCATCTTCAGCATCCTCCTCCCAATATAATCCTCGTCTCTCCTCTGGACATGTCCAAACCTATGCAACCTTACTTCTCTAACTTTGTCTCCAAAACGTCTAACCTAAGCTGTCCCTCTAATATACTCATTTCTAATCCTGTCCATCCTCGTCATGCCCAACAAAAATCTCAGCATCTTAAAGTCTGACACCTCCAGCTCCGCCTCCTGTCTTTTCATCAGTACCACCGTCTCCAACCCATACAACATAGCTGGTCTCACTACTGTCCTGTAAACCTTACCTTTTACTCTTGCTGGTACCCGTTGGTCACAAATCACTCCAGCCACTCTTCTCCACTCATTCCAACCTGCCTGCACTCTCTTCTTCACCTCTCTTCCACACTCGCCGTTACACTGTTGATCCCAAGTATTTTAATTCCTTTACCTTTGTCACCTCTACTCCCTGCATCCTAACCACTCCACTTTCCTCTCTTTCGTTCCCACTTTGGAAATATTTTTACAGAAATAGCACAACTGTATCTAGTAAAACATCATGCTGGAAAAAAAAAATAAGCATGTGCCCATGGGCAGTTTGGTGGTCCTTTTTTAAATTGACCACAGCAAGTAAAAACCATTAGCTTAGTGCTAATTTACAACTAGAATCCCATAGAAGTGCTGCATTACTGCAGAGTGTTTTTGCCTGTGTTTTGATATTTTTGCTTATTTTTATATAATATTTTTTAAACTTTAGGCATAACTAATAGTTATAGTTCATCACTACCTTTAATTATAACTGAGCTACAAAGAGACTTTTCCTACTGCATTTTGTTTCTACTACAGCGAAGAGCCGTTCTTATCAAACATCACAAATTATATGGTTGTGCTTCATTTGATGTAGCTTAGATCCCCCTCCCTGAAATTCAACCTTCAATTTTATCCACGAATTTATAGTACTTACTTGATATTGCAGTCCTGGTGCTGCTACTGGTTCTGGTGCTAACATTAGCCATGTAAGTTCATACAAATTCTGTATTCAAAATTAATCAACATTTGAACACATCAAAAAGGCCGCTGTATAAATGTATAATGTATTGTTAGATAAAATTATTAGATCACAGCCTATTAAAGATGATATCAAGTAATTACAAAAGACCATTTACTCGTCAAACGAGGACAAGTTTGAAACTGACAGAGTGCCGGCTGTAGAAATATCATGCCAATTACTTATCTAGAGTAGAACTAATTTCAAAAGGTCAAGTGTAGATTGATCCAGTTTTCATATCAAAGCCCATCTTTCCGTACAGCTGTCTACATCAGCTTTCTAAAGACAAAAAGGGCACCTAGATCAGCACTTTTCTTTGAGAGTCTTGATAAATAGGCCTATGGGCCTGGATTTTCCTACATGGGGAGCACTGCAGGCCCAATGAACTGCTGAACCTTCAGCCACCTGCAACAACTTCTAATAAAACCATCACCAATGAGGGAAACTTTGGCAGGGGGGAGGAGGAGAAGAAGGGGGGAAAAAGTTAACACAGATGTCCAAATAAGAGTGTGAATGATTCATTCTGCTGAGATTAGCGCCCGTCTCCAACGGCAACTTTCCCAGGCCTGTGGAACTCGGCGCCTTTCATTACAGCACACAGGATTGTCATCAGAAATTGATTTTCTCTCTGAAAGACAAATTGAATAGCATATGAAATACAACAGGACAGACAAGAAAATGCCTGTCTTTGCATCCCCTCCTCCCCCTTCTCCTTCTCTCCTTCTCCATCCCTCATTCCCACAACTGCTAGCCTCCTCCAGTTCTTTTCTGTCTATTCCCCTCCCCTAGTCTCTTGTATCTGAGTGATCTGGAGTGTTCAAACTTAAATTAAGATTTGTGGCAAGATACACGCTTAAGACTGGTTCCCATAGCTACCTCTCACACACTGTTGTGATTGCATTATAATCCGACAGTAATCAAATCTAAATGAAACAGGGATGATAAGGATGCTATTTTCAGACTTTTGGTGTGTATGAGTGAGTAAAGGAGAGAGAGAGAGAGAGAGAGAGAGTGAGAGAGCGAGAGAGGGAGAGGGAGGGAGGGAGAGAGAGAGAGAGAGAGAGAGAGAGAGAGAGAGAGAGTGATGCCATTTCCACTCTGTCCTGATTTTTTATTACCTTCCAATCAGCTCAGGCTCCCAGCAGCCTTTTTCATTACTTTGGGCCATTGTTTTGGACAAACACAGTTGTAATGAGCTGTAAGAAGAGGAGATTAGCCTGGTCAAATGACACGGTCTGATTGAAGAGATTTCACACCCAGACACACACACACACACACACACACACACACACACACACACACACACAAACACAAACACACACACACAGCACAGCACAGCTCAGCACAACTAGGCCTTGTTCTTCACACTTCTCAGCTCCTCGCCAATAATAACACTCATTAAACATTCTGTGTTTGCTAGAAATTACAGGGTAATAAAGCAAGAGAAATCTGATAAATATATATTTGCATTGTTTGTGAACTTTAATTCAATGCAGCTGACTGAAAGAATTGCTTCTCTTTATGTTGCTTAGAGTCGGTTTAGGGTGTTTTTGTCAGCTTACCAGATGCAATACCTAACTGAAAATAATCATTGTTATAATAGCCCCTCTAATGGTCACTATTTGGACCCATGAAAAATAGGTAAATATGGGAATATGAACTCAAAACCAAAATGACCAACAAGTGACCCAAACTCTAGAATGGCTGCATTGGTTAATGTGTTAAAATCATACTATGAACACAACACAAGACAAAAAAGTAAACCCATTACAAAACCATTCAAGGCAGGCACCATTCAGACTTAGGTAGGGTCACAAACATATAGGCTACACTTTAGTTAACAAAACCTCCATCATATTTAGGTATTTACAATGTTACTTGCTGCATATTGTTTTATAACAAATAATGAAGTAATAAAGAGTCTAAGGGTTCATATGAATTAATCTTTTGCTATAAACATCTATCAAGAAGAGACTAGGGTTAAATGAGGCAGCACCTTGGTTCATGCTCATGAGCTGTTTGCCATCTTTGTGGCCTGTCAAGGGTATCGAGTTCATAGTCTTTGGCCTTGATTGAGCTGCTTTGTAACTGGAGACCATTGTGCTTCCTCTGCATTGTTTCTTATGAACTTGCTTGTCCAAACCGTTGGCCTCATCAGTTCTGTCTTGTCTCCTTTATTTTTGGTCTTGGAGAGATGCGGAATTCCAAAACAATCTAGACTGGATAAGGCAAAAAAGTGCATTTTCCTGTCTATTTTTTTATTTTATTTTTTATTACAATTACATTCCAATATGGAAACTGTGGCTTTGAGCAATTTTACAGAGGACAATGTGGCTGGTCTTCTTCTATGTTCTAATGTTCAACATCTAGACTTACTGTATGCTCAGAAGATCCTCCTCAATATGTAAAAGTGGACAACTACCACCAAAGCATAGCTAACTGGATCATAAACTTCTGAATTTTAAAGTTTACAACTAGGAGGTTGCTCTGATATGATGGACAAAGTCATGAATACAAACAGGGTTACGTGTAAACCTAGTTTACAGGCTATGATGTATCTATAGAACATGTTCTGATATGGCCTTGTAGCTTTAGTGAACACATTTGACCAGTCTAGCGTCATTCAATACAAATTGAATGGGTGGCGGTGGTCTAGTGGTAGGATACTTGCCTCTGGACCTATGGCTCAAGAGGTCCCAGGTTCGAATCTCCTCTGGCACTACCACCACTGGGTCCCTGAGCAAGACCCTTAACCCTGAGTTGCTTCAGGGGGACTGTCCCTGTAATTAGGACATGTAAGTCACTCTGGATAAGAGCGTCTGCTAAATGCCGTAAATGTAATGTAAATGTAATGTAAATTGTTTACATGATAATTTTGCCAGTTGCTGATGACTACTTCAACTCTAACAACTGGTAATTCAGTGGAAGGACAACATTTAATTTTATTACATGAACATCTCCTGCTTATTGAAGGCACATTTAGGCACATAATGATACAGAAAGTGTCTTTCACTTGCTCCAGACTATGCTCCAGTATCAGAAGGCCATGGGTTTGAATCCCAGACAAGTAGGTTTCTCCTTGAGCAAGGTACCGTATCCATCACTGCTCCCTGGGCACTTTCAATAGCTGCTGCCTGCTGTGTGTATGGGTGAAAAGCAGAGGCTGTATTGTTGTGGTTCACTGTGTGCTTTGCTGTGTTTCTCAATGACAAGTTGTCACTTTAACTTCAAAGAATGTTGATGGTGATAAATTCTAATATGAAACCAGTTTACGTTTGACACTTTTTATAGCTTCAGTTTCAGCAATGTAAAGAAATAAACAGTAACAACTTACAGCTGTAAATAACTTTAATGTTTCTTAAAACTTTAACAGTTAATCTAGTTGTAGTCTGTGTTGCATTTTGTTTATTTCTCTAGTTTTCTTCATACTGGCTGGATTCTCCTTTTTTAACATTTTCCTTGGACACTTGAACAACTGTTTTACATTTTTAGAAATTCAGTCTGGATTTTTTATTTATTTATTTATTTTTTACAGTAAATGTGCTTTTAATATGCTTCTTTTTTCTCAGATTACAGGGACCTGTGTCAGCAAGCCTAATTCCATTGATCTGTCATGTCTACAGGTTGGATGAGAGTTGTAGAGAGACACTGAGCACACCCCGGAGGCACTCATGGGACAAACAAGGACTGTGTGTGTGTGTGTGTGTGTGTGTGTGTGTGTGTGTGTGTGTGTGTGTTTGCGTGTGTGTGGGTTTGAGGGCCGCCTAACATCCATCATCTTGCTGAAATGATCTTCTCTGCCCTTAGCCACTGATCTACAGACACAGTCACACTCAGAGAACCCCCAACACCCCCCACCCCCCAACCCCTGTCCTGACTGGACAATACCTGTCTTTCATACGTCTCCTCGTTTAATGGGCATTAAAGAATGGAGGAAGTCATATTTTTCTCATCTTTTCCTGCTGTAGAGGCTCTCAGTGACAGGGCGAAGGGAATGAGATGATGAAAGGAGATGAGAGGCGATGTTTAACATGGAGACTCTTAGGCCAGGAGGACATTTCCCACATATCCTGCGGGCTTTGGGTTTTGGTCAACAAAAGGCTTAAGCTAGATCAAAGGTTTCCAAACATTAAGTCATGCGAACCTGGATCTTTTAACCAAGCATGTTTAGTTTGGGAGGATTTCTACACAGTTGTCATCAAAACTTCACCAGTTTCTTGAATACATTGGAATAGTTTAGATTACTTTCACACAAAAGTTGTACTTGCAGAGAATGGAACCCCAGTGTGCTGCACAGAGGACAGCAGTATTACCAGCTATGCACGCAAACAGAAACTATCACACACTAGCCTGAAATAGACTAATGTGATTTATTTTGATCATATTTATAGTGATATATGTTCTTCAGAGCCTTAAAACACATTTATTTAGATTTAGATTATTAAAAAAAAAAAAACTATACCGTTGGAGGAAGAAACATTTGTATTGTAAAAAAACCAAAATACTAAAAGAAGCAATTTCAGGCAATAAACATGTCTTGAAAGATTGAGTATACATGGTATAGGGGAAGATTGTGCAAGATTCTTTGTGTAACTATTGCTTTAAAGTAGTAAGAGACAAGATATTGAGAAACTACATTTTCAGAGCCTGTTACTGGTTTTTTTTTTTTTTTAAGAAAAATATTGCTGTATATGTAGTCAACCAAATGCCATAAAGACACTTTATTTACGTGGCCTCATAAATAAAAAATCCTGGAAGGAATTAAAATTGCTTTTCTGTGGATAAGTGTCTTTAAAACGAATGGTATTGTAAAGCCATTGACATTTGATATTGAAGCGCATGGCTCCACATACAGACGCGCACTGATCCGCAATCATTTCAATTTCGTTCCTGTCAATAATCTTTGGAGAAAATCACGTTTTGTCCTTCGGCGCTGTTCTCAAAAACTGTTCTGTACTTTTAGTCTCTTTCCTCAGCTGCAGGCTGACGCAGGAGCACCCTGTAAGGTGTCAGGGTAAATAAAAAAGATAAAAGCAGTCCTTGAATGAAGTGGGGCCACAGCCAAGTGAAATATGCCCCCAATTACTGCAATGGGTGTACAGGCCTAATAAAGTGAGCGTCCTTGCAAGATGCCGCTGCTCCATAATGGAGCTGGGCTAATTTGCTTTGACTGATGAATTTTTGTCTCCCGTCGCGCTCGGTTGAATAATTATGAAATTTATCACAAGACATAGTGACTCATTAAGGATTAGCGAGCTTTCATTAGAGTGATGTTGTTCTGAAGGCCGCGGCTGCTCTGATCAACATAATTACAGGCCCAACAGAGAGAGAGGGCTCGGCAAGGTGTGTGTGGGTGTGTGCTTAAGGTGACTCCAAAGTGCAGTATAAATAAAACTCTGCATCACCGGTAATAAGTGCACTTTTTGTTAATATCTTTCCTGAACGATAGTAAGAGTTTTGTGCTCTATACAGTAGGCCTAGCTTGTGCATAGCTGGAGTAAGGCCTTGCTGGACTTATCATTCATGTACAATTACAGTAATGATTCAGCCCACATACTTTTATTACCTTCTACCAAGTGGAAACTCATTTTTCTGTCACAGAGCAACAAAGGCAGGTATTAGATTCCATCCTGAATGAAGGCAAGTCGCTGACAGTCTCAAACAAATGATGCTTTTTGTGAATGAAATGGAATTTGTTTCAAGTATTGATTACCCATGGCAGGAAACTGGGAGTTAATAATCTTAACTGTAATGAAATCAGTTACAGAGTCTTTTAGTGCCATTGACCAGTGTCTGCCATTGCCAACCAGTGTCCACTAATGCAACATGAACTGTATTTGCAAAAGGACACACTGTTACACTAAAAAATGCAACACATCTATATGATTCATTAGAAACACAGTTTATAACAGTACACAAACAAGCTGCACTGTGTTCTTGGAGGAAACCATGCAGGCTATAAATACGATTTAAAATAGCAGCACATTAAATTATAAGTGATTTTAACAACAAAAAGAAAAACGCTAGATGGATGTATGGTGCTGGATGTATGGTTGCCCACTGCTACAATGTATGATTGGTTAAATGCCGGGGAAGTATTTTGTTACGGTTCACACTCTGCTGTGGTCTTTCACAATCACAAAAAGTCACTTTCATTTGCATTACTTCACTTTAAGGGTGAATGTAGCTAACAAGTATTATCCCTCAAATGATCATAGCGCTAACTGCTTGCTTGCATCAGTGTCAATAAGTAATGCTTTATAACTGAACTCTGAGTTTGAGTGGATGCCAGTGCAAGCATTCGCTCTCTTTCTTGTTTCTTTTCTGCTCTGTTTTTTTTTTTTCTCTCCAATTTGTGAGAAGAAAATTGCAATAATCAACCGTCTAGGATGTAAAGGTGTGAATAAGTTTCTCCAATCTTGATTTGACACAAAATGCCTAAACCTCAGCTATACTAAGGAAGAAGTCCGAATGCTTATGTACAGCTTTACAGTTAAAACCTTCTTTGTTCTCAAAAAGAACTATCAGTACTGTCCTTACCTTTACTGGAAGAAAATGTTCAAGTGTTTACACTTCATCTAAAGGACGTAGCACTATCAAAAGATAATTTTTTGTCCTAACATTAGTTTTGTCACATAGAACCAGGTCTTTTCTAACAGCATGGCCTCCACAACACTTGCGCTCCTCTTCCTCATTGGTATTTTTGCTCACAATCTGAAACAGTTTGTCCAGACTAGCTAAAAAAATGCATTTCTAGGCAGAGCGTGAATAGGTCAATTGGATGTAAACTCACAGAATTCATTTCCCTGGCCATAAAAATGTTATCATCACAAAAAACATGTTTAACCAGAAAATAAATGCCTCACACACCCTTGGGGATCCCCACTCTGCAGTCTGGAAACCACTGAATAGTTTCAGTCTAATCTAACAAATTAGTCCACAATGCTGCGAGTAGCCAATTACCAAACTGCACGCATGACATCACAGTTTTATCATTGTTTACAACAATGTAATTACAAACAAGCTTTGCCAAACAAATGATCTGGGAGACTAACATATGAGGGCCTCTAATCGTCTTTTAATGACATGCACACAAAAGATGGAGAGCGGAACTCTTGATGAAGTTTCTGCCGAATGTTTAGCTCTGTTTGCAAATGCTCTGCCCAATTCATTCTCTTTTCTTCAAGCTCACTGTGCCATTTATTAAGGAATTATCTATTAGTATTTAATTAAGCTCACTTATTTGCTCTCAGTGACACAAGATTGATCAGAGCGATCGATTACAGCATATTAAAGGAATGACTTCAGGCTTTTTTTCAGGATGGAGAGTTGGGAAACAACTGATCCATCTTATAATACACTGTTCGATAGTTCTGCACCACACCACCTGTTCAGATAGCAGAGGCGGACTGGCTTCCCTGAATGAAGCGGGTCATACATTAAACTCAGTCTATAATGAAAAAAAAAACTGAAAGGTTAACATCGAGTAATCTCAGGGTAAACTCTATAATAGACCACAAATGTCATTGAACTCATCTTTGATAAAATGGACACACTTTTAAAGGCCTAATTTCACCTTCCTGGAAATACTGGCATTGTTAACAAACAGTCTGGTGAAAATTATTAACATTAAACTTAATATTAAGACCAAGCTATTGGTTTAGTTCTAATTTTGCTGAAGAGTACAGGACAAGATTAGCTTTTTTTGGTTGCGGTCAAGGTCAGAGTGAGTGTTAGTTCTAGGAAACAAATGGGGCAGATTTTTTAAATTAGTTTGCTATAATTAAAATATTGAGAACAGAAACAGTCAGAGAGGCTGCTGTGAAATTTTTAATCATTTACTGACATGCATGACCTGCAAATTATGTGCAGGGCTGATAATTATGAGAAAAATATATATATTTCCTTTTACTTTTGGCCTTAAAAGATCCTGCTTGCATCTCATGCACAGATTAAAACAATATATTTTCACCTGAAACCTAATTTTTTAAGTTGTCGTTACAATAATTTCAGACATTTAATGGTGTTTATAATAATTCCATGTAATAACTTCTGGTGAGGTAGCTTTTAGAGGCTATTGTTAAACTATTACTGATTTAATATAATTATCACTAATTAAATTCAGGTTTTGCATTGAGGCTAATATTACATTTACAGAGAGTGTTTGATGGATTTTGCTGATAAAAATAAATAAATGTGTGTGTGTGTATTTCACTCTCCTCCACAAGTATGGGAACAAACGTTTTTTTTTTTGCAATGCGCTGAAGGGATACAGGTTTGAGATCAAAAGATTGCTATGAGTTGAAAGATCACAACCCAGCACAGCACACCACAATGACAATGGGACCCACACTGAAATTCTTCCTCGCCATTTAGTCCATCCAACACTGTAGCAGTGGGCAGCCACACATCCAGCGCCCAGGGAGCAGTGTTGGGGACAGTACTTTGCTCAAAGGTACCTCAGGGTTACCTACTGGTCTGGGACTCAAGCCCACAGTCGTGGTACAGAGCCTAACTACTAGTCCTCCACTGTCTCTGGATGCTGTTTTCTGTAAAACTGGCAGACAAAATCTTTCTGTAGACCTAAGAATTTGTTCCACCTTCTGTGAGTTGCATAATCAATAATTCATCTTTTCATTTAATCTCATTGAACTTGTGCAACCACAATACAGGTTTTCTACTTATTAAACCTGTTCTAGAGACAACCATGCAGGATCAAGCCACGACACTCCGCAATACTTTATAGATCAGCGTGTATTATTATGTATTATATTTTAGGGACATTCCAAAAAAGAAAAAAAAAACCCAAAAAAAACAATGTCATGATCTAATGCTTTCAATTGAAAACCCATGTGGTTGGATTCAAAAGGTGCTGTAATCTCTCTTATTCAACATATCAAATCATATTCATCTTTGGATCTGAAACCTTAATGTCTTTGGTGCCTAGAAAAATGAATGAATTGGCCTTGTTGTTCCAGTAATTTTGGAGGGGAGGGTATATAGTCCAGGTGGTAGGAAACAGTAATTAATCACAGTATCACAGTATCACAGTGTCACTGTAGGAATACAAACTTTCCAAAAAAGTGCATTTATAAGAAAAGAAAAAAACATTCTTATCTTTCTATGAAACTCAAAGTAACATGAATGTATTATTTTTGCACCATTTCAAGTCCCATTCAACATAAAAGTTTGAAAATGTAAATGAAGGATTGTCTTCACATTATGCAAAAATACATACAAAGAAAAAGAAATTAAAACAGGAGGTTTTCTTCCAGTTTGATCATCATTCTTATTGTTTATCAGCAGCTCCTTCATATTTCTTGCAAACAGAACAATTCATTTATAATAATACAGTTCATTTCAAATGGACTCTATAAGCCTGATCTTTCTGTTGTATTCTGCTGCTGTTGTGATTCAGACTTTAACCTTGAATCACTCAAAGATATTACCGAATGGATGTGCTCGTGTGTGTTCCAGAATGCTTTAGGGTCCTAATTCGCAGTCCTACAGAGTAATAACCTGGTTTTATTAAACTATTTATATGTGTTTCTCTCTAAGCAGCTACTCTACTAGCTTTCTCCTCAGAACACACTTCATTTAGAGGAATCTCTCACCTCAGCGGCCAAAAATCAATAGAGTTTGATATGTTTTACTTTATATGAGGCTTAAATATTTAAACTGCACTAGATATTGTTATGCTTTTTCCCATCAGCTCTGTTTGAAGAGCCACTATAGGTGGGTAAGAGTGGGCTGTTTTCCACAGGGATCCCAACAATACCCCTCCCTTTTATTATGTGTGAATATCATATTTCAAAAAAAGAAATGAAAAAAGGAAAAGAGGAAGAGGGAAGTAAGTAATTTTTCTTGCTCATTTATGAAAAGCTCATTAAAAACAGCCAAAGAACAAACAAAGCTTTTCCTCTGAGGCACCCATTCAGAGCCGTCCCCTAATTTCCCTCTAGTTTTAATAGTTGAGATAAATTAATTATTCCTTTGTGAAAAATACATTCTTTGCCATCTTTGGCGCATTGTTCTAGCAGGAGAGAATGGTGCCTAATCCTGGGTGGAATAGAGTTTCCCTTCCAGCAGGGAAATCAGACCCGCTCTGCAATCAACCACGACCAGTCACAATTAAACCATTAAGACAGCCTACAGGAGACGCTTTACACACTGTACATCTTACTAATGAATCCGGTGGCGACTCATAATTATTTGGGTTTGTCCCTAACTGATTGAATGCCCACTGAACCTTGTCTCCAAAAGACATGAAACTTTTTGCAGTCTGACACTTTACAGATATTTCTGACCCACATTAGTTGAAAGAAATAGAGGATAAAGGTCTTCACTGCTAGAGTGTGCAGATTGCATTGTTTTTTTGGGGTTAAACTGGCGGCACCAAGTCCACAGCACCGGCAGCCTCTTTGACTAATTTTAAGAAGTCGACTACTTTTCCCTTTTACAGAAATATAAGCAATATTCCGCTATGTGAGAGCAATTACTTCAGGAAATGTCTTTCTCTCTGCACTGCACTAGAACAAAACACGAACTCCCCTCTGGAGACACAATAAAGAGCTTGCAGAGCATTTGCAGGGTAAAATGGTTCTAAAAATAGAAAAGTTCCCATGAAGTAGGTGCACAGTTTGCCTGTTTCAGCAAATGTACCTGTTTTTATAACAGTTAAAACTGGGCTTGAGTGATTCTGCTAGACAGTCATGGTGTCCAATTGCTGTATCATGCCTGCTGGACAAGTTACACCCAGACCCTACAGTCATCCTGCAATGTGGGAGTGTGGATGTTTTGTTATGCTTGGACACAGTCTGTGGGAGAACGGACAAACATGGACAAGGGAATGTCTCTCAAGACTAGTGCAAACCACAGACAAAATACCAGCTTCATTTTTTGAACCTATTTCTAACATTGTTATTATTTTACTTATTCAGCCTATATTAAAGGAATATAATATATCCGTTACCTTAATATATACTCATATGTTTAGACTGGATCATTTTTTAGGTAGTTCCCAGCTTTGTTCCACATTTAACACATTTTAGAGATTCCTCTGCTCTTGCACACTCACTTCAGCCACAAACTGGTTTTGGGATTGGTTAGATCAAATGTGTTAGAAGCAATGAAAACTGTTAAGCAAAGGCGGTGTGGCCTCCAGGGCCAGGGTTTTCACAGTTCCTAAATATTACATTTTAGACAAAAAAGAGAAAAAAATATAAGGCTGGCACTTAAAGTTCACTTTCTATGCTGATATATGATTGATAAAGTATCTAAGGTCATCAAAGGTCACCAAGGTCAGCAACGTCTGAAAAAAAAAAAGTGACAACCCTTGTCATTGCGAGGTCACAGCACAGCACACAGTGAACAACAATGAAATTGGACCTCTGCATTTAACCCATGCACTCAAACACCGTGCAGCAATGGGCAGCTATTGAAAGCGCCTGGGGAGCAGTGACGGGGACGGTACCTTGCTCAGGGGTACCTCAGGGCAACCTACCGGTGGGGAATCAAACCCACAATCTTCTGATGCAGGGGCAACTCCCTAACCACTAGGCCACCACTGCCCATGTACTACAGTTTTCATGATTGCTTGTACATGTTCTTGGGAATCAGTTCTCAAAAAACAAAAACCAGGTGTCTTTTTCATTGAGAAGGTGTGCAGGGTTACACTGAATCTTCGACGCTGTATTTACATTTACATTTTACATTTACGGCATTTAGCAGACGCTCTTATCCAGAGCGACTTCCATGTCCTAATTACAGGGACAGTCCCCCTGGAGACACTCAGGGTTAAGGGTCTTACTCAGGGACCCAGTGGTGGTAGTGCCAGAGGTGGGATTCGAACCTGGGACCTCTTGAGCCATAGGTCCATAGACAAGTATCCTACCACTAGACCACCGCCACCACCTGTATCATGTTTGGAGCACTGGATGTCAGCTCTGTATATATCACTGGTCAGAGAGTTGGTTGTAGTGTCGGTCAGCATTACCGCCTGCATGTGTGGAAACTTCAAGTGTGCATCTTTCAGTGTGGGAACAGTGCAGAGGGCTGCAAAAGTGACCTTTTTTTTGTTAACACAACACAGCACACAGTTTACCTCAACATCGTGTATTTTTGTTCAATCAGTGACAAAGCTGTCACCTATCCAGGACAAACACTGCAGAGCTCTTTCAACTATTTTTTCTTCATTACAACTGCCATTTCTTCTATGACATCATGCAACAGATTATTAAAACAGATTATTTTGCCAAAGCTAAAAATAGTGTTGAGCCAATGAGGTTGCAAGATGGACTGCAGGGCCTGAGCAGACGCATGATTATAAAGAGGACATCAGTGTGTGGGAGCCACTTTCACTAAATGTTAAATCCTGGTGGAGAGGCTGAGGAAGAAGAAAAGCAAGAGGAAGGGCTTGTCAAAGTAAGCAAACAGTGTCGAATGATACATGATCGACCATGTAAAACATCATTGCAAGATATCATGTTCTGTGGCTGTCATGCAAAAATTCAGAACAAGTGCAATAACTGGAGACTCTGTTACAAAGCACCAGATCAGTAGTTGATCACAGGCCAGACAGAAATTAATTTCAAGAACTAATTTTTCGTCCCTCATCCTTTGCATTTTGCTCTTCTGTTTGTCTGTAACATTTAACTGTAGTTTTGCTTTGCATCTGCCCTCATTTGTATCTTCATTCTATTCTTTCTCTCTTCTGCATTCATTGTGTGTACAGACCTGTTTTTCCTTTCAAATGTTTCAGTGTGTTAAATGTGTTCTGTGGATTTATTACAGTAAATTGTCAAAAATAAATATGTATCTAACATATCTACATTCGTTGTCTTGTTTCAGGCACTTGGCACCTCTGTTTTCAATTGGTCTGTGTGTTGAATTGTTATTAATGGTTATATATTGACTGTGTCTGCATCTTTGAATTAAGTATACCATTTCGAACCACGTTTTTTGGTCTTTTTGTAACTTGTGTTGCATTTTGCTCATAGTGGGTGAAGATTTCCAAAATGAGTGCACAGTTCTGAGAGACACGCTGAAGCATTTGCTCAGCAGAGCTGTTGAAACGTATGTGTGCTGATACACCTGAGAAAAATAATGACATTAACACAGGGGATCAACTGATCATACATACGGTGTAATTCCAGGTCCTGCCAGACGATGGCGCCACTGTGTCAGAGCTGCTGTTGAAAAACTGCATTGTCTTTCAGTCGAGGGAGCGAAAACAGCCCGTGAAGTTTTTTTTTTTTTCCCAACTACTTGTAATACACGAACTCACTCACTATGAAGAGAAAACAGCAAATTGCATTCACATTTAACAACAAACGGACGCATTATTATAAAAATGAGTATTCCCTTACTATGTTAATTAACAATGAGACACTTATTGCAAAAGCAGGAATTAAAGTTTAATTCTGTACCAGATTCTGCCGTTGGAGAACTTATTTTGCTAGTGCAGGGCGTGTCGGGCACGAATAGGGATTAGTCCTGCATAATAAAAATTAAAAAAAAACAGCATAAAAAAGCATATTCAGCTGCAGTTTCTCCTCCTTCATTCTGGACTCTCCTGATTGGCCAGATTTGTTTGTCCGCTTGAGCGGAGCGTGGCCCGATTGGTTGGTGACGATTGTCGTCACGAAAGGGGGCGGGGTTTTGCTCGTGTTTTCTCTGTCACACTGACACATGTAGAGCACAGAGCGGCGGGATCGGACACGCAGTCACACACACACACACGCTCCGCGCGGAGGAATCAGCTCACACACACCGCATTCAGCAGCACACACACACGCACACACCGCCGAGGCGTGCATGGAAATGAGCGGGCGGCGCTGTGAGCCCGAGCCGAGCGAGAGGACGGCCGTTTGAGGAGAAGCGAGAGAGAAAAGGCGAGCGAGCGACGCACGAGTGGAAATATAATCTGTAAACTCCATTTGCTGAAGTGGCTCCGCAAAGCAAAGCCCTGCAGAGCGGCTGACTTTCAGGGACATTTTTATTCTCTCTGAGCGCCTCCACGGGACAGAGACGAGCTTCGGGCTTTCACACCGAGAGGAGAAGAGGTGAGTTCGCGTTTTATTTTCACGAGACTCTCGACTTCCCTCCGTCCCGTCAGTGGCGATAAACAAACAACCCCCCCAGCCCACCTGTGCTCTGTATTTTGTTGCCGTGTCCTGGCACCGTTGGGACACATTAGGAAACCCTTCTCGCAGCCCTTGTCTTTAATCCCGACTCCGAGCTGGGCACTAACAGGAGTCCCAAGTTCACGCGCCTTTAAGGCCGATCTGAGAGCCTCGCGCAGCCTCTTTCGGGTGGCGCAGGGAGGATGGACAGATGTGCTCTCTGTATTTCCTGCTTGGCTGTGTAATTGCCCGAGTTTGCCCATTTCAGTTAAAAGCCCCCCTCCCCTCTCCCTCCTCTTTACCCGGAATGAAACTTGACGATGGTCCGATCTTATTTATCAGGAGGAGTCCCTTTCTGTCCAGCCCCTGTGCTTCATCTGCTTTTAGATTTAATCAGCACTAAGGTATTGCTTGTCCCTAAGAGCCTCCACTAATGGGGTTTATAGTGAATGCCTCTCTCAGTGCACCCTCCTCCTCCTCCTCCTCCTCCTCCTCCTCTAATTACCTTTCAACACAGATTTGGCTTAGCCCGCCATGAAGGCTAGCCTGACGAAATGGGGAAAAGGATTAAAAATTAAAATATATGAACGTGGCTGATGGGAGGCACCGAGGAAGACGGACCTGTCGAAGAGCAGTAACAGGGAGGAGGAGATGAAAGTGTGAGGACAAGACTGGACACGAAGAACAGGCTGCTGACACTAGCCGAGCTCCTGTTTAGCTGCCTGCAGCATCAGATTCATCACTCCTGGGCTCAAAAGCTCGGCCTGGAGCAGCATTTCCACCTCCTGGAGAACTTTCCCAGAGTCCCCCAGTTCACCCTGACTGGCTGGCCATGCTGACCCTCCTCCACACCGAGGAGAGCAGGCTTAGACGACTTTCAGGCTCCAGCACAAGCCAACAGTGGAGCCACCTGACGTGAATGGGATCTGCATGCAGACATTCATCACCAGAGAGCAGGCCTTGGTGTTTAAAGATCTACAACAGATCAGTGCTTCAGAAAAGACAATGGACACATCCATTCGATCATCTGAAACCATCCTGTGCACCAAGTGATCTCAGGCGGAGCAGCCCTCTCCAAGAACTGCTGTAAGTTGTGAACAGGCAGGTGTATAAAGCAGACAAGCCTTCATGTAAATGTGAGCCAGGAGAAGATCTGGCAGTCTTTACTTCTGCAGGGTGTCCAGAAATAAGTGACACTTCAGCTGTCCCAAAGCCTCACCGTGAGCAGCGATGGTTGATCAATTGGAGCGTTTTAGAACGGGGCAAATGCTCTGAACAACAACTACAGAGTCACTGAACGAACTGATAAAATGATCACATTAATGGAGCGTTTACTGTGTCCCACATGCTGCAATTCAGTGTCTCTACAGTTCTGGAAGTGAAAACCCCTCTGGCTCATTTTTTCCTAGTGTAGCAGCGACTGACGCAGCATCTGTGTTTGTGTGTGTTTCAGGACGGACCATGGTAAACCCTGGAGGCAGCGCCCAGGCCGCACCTGTTGGAGCGGGCTCAATGTCGTGGAAGCGGTGTGCGGGCTGTGGGGGAAAGATCGCTGACCGTTTCCTCCTTTACGCCATGGACAGCTACTGGCACAGCCGCTGCCTCAAATGCTCCTGCTGCCAAGCCCAGCTTGGTGAAATCGGCACCTCCTGCTACACCAAGAGCGGCATGATCCTCTGCAGAAACGACTACATCAGGTCTGAGCTTGGCCTTCCAAATGCGTGTGTGTGTGTGTGTGTGTGTGTGTGTAGGTGTGTTTTTGTACATTTTGAAGCCAAAAAAGTTCTAGCTTTGTAGAAAAATTTAGAAAGAAATAGGGTGGAATAGATCCTAACTTTTATTTTTGTTTTTTGCCTCAAATGAAGCATCCTTTTTTCTTACTTTAAGACAAAAAAAGAACATAACCAGTAAGTTTTGGTTACTAAGGGTCACTGATGTCAGGGCTGCATGTTTATTCGTACATGTAAACACTAAGGCTGTTATTATTATTACGTATCAATGACCTGCATATTAACATTGTATCAATTAAATGCTAGGTCTTGTTCCCTCCTGATAAAGGTGAAGTGTTGAGATGAGCAGAAAGCACAGTGGGGTGGGTGTCCTTTCATACTGTGGCTGATGAAGGATAATGAATGTTTCCTTGCTGGCAACATTGTGAAGGTTACAGAGATTGAGAAGTTAACGGAAGATGCTGAAACAGATGCAAAAAAATCACATCTCGGGACAGAGTGACTTTTGATGCTGCCATTGATCTTGAAAAAGAAATCGAGACAGTTTGTACATCTGAGCAGTGAGTCAGTTTGATAGCCACACGAAATAACGTTTGGAATGTAATGACGAGAAAGAGCCAAGGTTTTTAAGGAAAAAGTTAGAAGGCGTCGGGCATCCCACAGAGCACACTGGATTTTCCACTGAAAACGTGTGTCGGATGCTGTCACAGCGGCGCTCGTTAAAACCTCGCTGGTCGAGTCCTCGCTGGGCCACTCTCAAAAACAGGTCAAGCCATTGACACGTTGACGGAGACTGAGACAAAAGAGCTGCTTTCTGCAGCACGCCTGCGAATCACCACAGGAGGGGAGGAAGCCACGGTGCAGGTCCGTGTGCTTTTGCTCTACCAGACGAGAGAAGACTACTGCTCAGCCGAGGCTAACCTTCGACTCTGCAGGAATTTAGAGGGGTTTTCTCCTCCCGGCTGACATGTTTGTGAACCAGAAAGAGCGAATTTAATTAGCGAAAAGGGCCTTTTTAAATATTTATATAAGGCTGTCTGACACTTAGAGCGAAAGCTAGGTGACTGAAGTCTCTCTCGCCTAATGTGGATGGCCTGATTTGACAGGACAATCACTCAACACTCTGACCTCTCTAAGGGCAGGGAAAGTGCTTTTGGGCTTGAGAGGTTCAGCCTGTGCTACTTGATTTAAAGTGTACATGTTTGCTGCAGTGTTTCCACATGCACAGTTGCAAGCAGGCGTGGGGGGGCCATAGTCGAATGACAAGTTTGGACTAAATAAAGTTCGTTCCCTAAAAGAGTTAACGTTGGTGCTCTGCATTAAGGACATAAACAAAGCATGTGTTTTGATAGAAGTTATTAAAATGTTAAAGTCAGGTTCTATTGATGATTCTAGTCTAGACATATTGATGGGTAAACTTTATTGATTCCTGAGGGCATATCTAAGAATTTACATGTAAAGTTGAGTAGTGGAGTTAGTAGTAACTGTAGCGTTTCCAACTGTAGACCTTTATTTAAAAGTTTCATACGTACTGCACTAGTCTGAAAGGGAAAAGGGACGTATCGCCATTGATGTTTCCTAGTCTTCCAGGCTGGTGGAGAGAGTGTGTTTTTGACTGCGCTGTGGCCATTATTGTGTGTTTACCTTGGCTCATCATTCGCTGAAATCCCGTTTCCACATGGATGCTAAAGCTACAGCAGCAGGTGTGTGCCTGTGCGTGCGGTCTGTGTTGTGGGGCAAACCTGAGAGGACGAGTCCGAATGTGAACGAGAGTGCCTTCACTCTTTCCACTTCATCTGATCTGCAGGGATCAGATCCACTGGACGCCTCGTGTAGGGTAATGGGCCTACACCCCTAATTAAACAGAGCGGCCTGGAGAAAAGTGCCTACACCTTTCTCTTTGTAATGAGCGTGCAGCTCACACAAGCCTGTGATCTGAGGAGAGATAAGAGAGAAGGACAAGAGAGAGGGAGAGAAAGAGAAAGAGAGTGGGGGGAACAAAAAAAAAACATCTGACAGTGAGTCCACACAATTAAAAGCTTTAATTAGAGTCCCCCTCCATTTTCCTTTAGTCCTGATGGGTTTTATCTAATGAGATCTAGTCCCTGGCTCCGATTCGCTTGCAATGACGTGTCCGAAATGAATGAGGGCCACATCGCAAACAAAACATTTAATTAACCAAATTGGCTTTTGAGAGAGAGAGAGAGAAAGAGATGGGGAGAGAGAGAGAGAGAGAGAGAGAGAGAGAGAGAGAGAGAGAGATGGGGAGAGAGAGAGAGAGAGAGAGAGAGGGGTCATTGCGAAGGTTAGTCACCTTTGGGGGGGTTTAAAGGAGCCTGCCTTATTTTTGTAATGGATTATTAAATTGGCCTTGCAGTGTAAATAATGGAGTTCTGTATCTGGCTTGACTTATAATGTAGCCTGCTAGGCAAACACTCACACAATTGGTTGTGACACAGGAGTGAAAATGCATCGCATTTCCTTTAATGCATATGAGGTGAAAGGCCTGGGATGCTGCCCATCTAATTTCAATCAGGCAGATGCCTCAAACACCGTGCACGGGGGCAACTGCTCTCAGCCACGCTGGCGCTGCCACTCAGGTTTCACCAGCTTTAGCCCACGTCATCCAGCGAGATTGCAGTGTAAACATCAGCATAGTTCAAACTTTTGCAATGCAAAGGTCTGAAGAAGTTTGTAGTTTTGAGCAAATCAAATGTAATAATGTCTGATTCAGTATAAGCAACAAGTTTAATCGTGCCAGCCTAAATTTTTTAATGCTGTACTTTCCCTTTAGGCCACTGATATTTAGTTAAATCATGAATCAAGGGTAGAGCACAGAGTGAACGCATCAGCACATCTATGGTAATAAATT
Source organism: Hepsetus odoe (assembly GCA_017165825.1). Taxonomy (NCBI): domain Eukaryota; kingdom Metazoa; phylum Chordata; class Actinopteri; order Characiformes; family Hepsetidae; genus Hepsetus; species Hepsetus odoe. The sequence continues at coordinate 15,270,425 of CM029366.1, read as the reverse complement.
AAAGTTTAAAGTGGAATGAAATTTAATATTGCCTGATTCAGGGTAGGAGTCTTCACAGTTTAATAACGTTGACTTTATTTTTTTTGTGACATTTTTCCATTTGCCCATTAAGTTAAGTTAAATCGCAAAGTAAATGTGTGAAATTAACTAGTCGTTTAACATTCTGGCTATTTAGATCACACCTTTAATCTGGAGGTGTGTTATTTATGTGGGTTTTGGAGGAGGGGGGGGGTTCCTTTAGATACCATGTGACCATGACAGCAGAGGTGGGGGTGTACTGTCCCTTTAATTGAATAGACCTGGGTAATTAAATGGCACTTTTCCAATAGGACGTGCTAGGTAAATCTAATAGTTGGTTGTTAATATCACTTTGAAGTTAGCCCATCGGCTGTGACAGCACACAAGCATGTGAACTATTAGGCCAGAAAAAACTGGGATCTCAGAAATTAATTAAATCGCATGCAATTTAGGGGAAACGTTTATCTTGATTTGTCATAACAGAATTAATTCAAGGCCTTCAATCCACTTGGGACTAGATCTGTTACTCTGAATTAACCAAGTGTAATTTGGCTGTGTTGCCCCCTCCTTCCCCTCTCTCCCTCCCTCTCTCTCTCTCTCTCTCGTTCTCTCGATCTCGTTCTCTCCGCTCTCTCTTCTGCCTCCAGCCCCTTCACCATCTCTTTCTCTAATGTAGCCTTGCCATTATGCAAAGCCGGGCTTAAGTATCAGGCCCAGTGCTTTTAAGGTGCTTTGGCTGCTAATGTTGAGAGGCATTTTTATAATGGACTGTGATGCAGAAATCATTGTTGTACTACCTTACATCACTCTGCTCAAAAGGTTCTGCCTAAGAGGCCAGCATTTGCCAGATGGCTCTAAATTGCTCTGCTAGGTTGTAATTCACCTCACAGTCAGCATCCAAATTAAATCCAGTAGACGTCGTCTACGGAGTGTAGACAGCTCCAAATATTTTTTCCCTTTTTTTCCCCCCCCTAATAAAAGACAGACATGGCCAGTACTGTCTGTTTTTATCCCTCTGCTACAAAATGGAAAATGTTAATAAATCAACATTGTGTGATGTTTCGTTGACAAGACCATCTTTCGTTATGTATGATTGATCGCCAGAGCAAATCGCCCACAGGAAAAAAAGAAAAAAAAAAAAAAAACAGCAACTACAAAAGAAAGAGCTGGAGAAAGGGGTGATTTGAAGAGAAGGAGGTGAAAGGCAGTGGTGTCATTGCAATTAAAGAGTCCCTTGGCCTTAATTATACTGACCCAGGCTAGCTCTCCCTTCCTTTTCCCAGCGCAGGAGTTCAATGGAGAGCGACCATTAGGGGCTGGGAGCAGACTGATAGCAACTTAATTGAGCACCTAATGCCTTCAGGCCTTTAAATCAAATACTATCAGGAGCCATCCCCTGGTCAAATAATTAACCTGGTATGTATAGCTTGCACTGATAAAATGAAAGGGTTGCCTGGAGATTGTTTCTCTTCTCTTGCTCCTCGTAAAAAAAGGCATCCACACAGGGGAAATTAAGGAGAAGGTTGTGGGGTGGGGACCCTAAAAAATAATGTGACTGTAAATAGCAAAATCCGTGAGTTCTGAAGGGTGAAGAGTGCTTTTTCCAAGTGCACGCAGATGATGAGTCCAATCGCTATCTGAAGATTGAGGCAGATGTCATTTTCAGGTGAGGCAAGCGGCAGCATTTAAAGATATCCACTCTGACATTTTCCTTTGGCTACGTCTGTTCAGTTTGAGCCATCAAGGCTGCGCTGTTGTCACAGGCCTAAAGCTAATTACTTTTGAAATTGAGTTTTGATTGAGCCTCTCCAATCGATGCCACAGCAAAATTTGTTTCTCCACTCTCCTGTAAAGCAGCCATTTGAGGGCCACTATTAAAGCTCTGCTCATCGGGCAGAACGTGCAGCTGTATGCAAACCAGACGGGGCAACTAGTGTAATGTAGGAATGCCTTGAAGGACAGGAAAGCAGCACTGAGCTGAGCTGCACATCCTGTGCTTATAAGAAATTAAATTATGGTTAAGCAGCTTTTATTGGGGGGAAAGAAAGAAGTGACTTCTCAGGTTACAAAATGAATCAACTCTAGGTATATCAGCTGTTATTTGTTCTTGCAATGTTGGCATTAGCAGCATGCGAATGAACCCTCTTACCAACCTTTAAATCGCAGTCCTGGAGTTTCTATTAAGAGCTTTGGTACATTTAAACAGTCCTTGTTTAAAAAAAAAATGTAAGCATTTTGGTCAAAAAGACCTGAGGATTGTTACATATGTTACATCAAAGCATTAAAGGAAGTCCCTGTCCCCTAATGATCTTTTTTAAAGTATATTGACCTTGAAATCTTTGTAAAATATGATCCGTGCCTATATTTACCAGAACTAATCAATTCTCAGTCAACATTTGTTTTTATCATTCATATTTCTCATGAGCTGTTTGATGTAGCTCTCATCCTGGGATGTAATCTCCTCATCCTTATCCTTTCTCTCACTGTGCTTCTTTTGGTTCCCTTCTTCCCTCCTTCCCTCCCTCCCTTGATCCTCTTTCCACTTTCCCACTCTTTCTTCCTCTCTGCTTTTTCTATCTCTCCCTCTCTCTACCTCCCTCCTTCCCACCAGAGCTTGTCAGATGCTGTGGTCTTATTTGATTGCATAGGAAAAGTGCAGTGATAGAGCAAACACCCAGTGAGATATGATGACAAATGGGTCCAGATCCCAGTAAATTACTTTCTGCTCAAATCGAAATTTCATTCAGTTTGTTGCTCGGCGAGATGAAGTAATCTAAATTGTGGACTCAGAAGGCAGATAGAAGGGAAGCAGGAGCAAGCATTTCATTATCAAGAGGCAGGGAGAGAAAGGTTAGAGCGAAAAGTAGGCAGGAGCAAATCTAAAGTGTTGACACCATGATTGAAAAGGTTAACCCATGCACATTATATATCAACCCGAGGTAGCCGAGGGTTTCTAATGAAACCGCGCCAGTGACGGAGCGCTCGCCGCACTGCTAATGGCAAAAGCACTATGTCTCCGCCTAGATGTACAATCAAATCCTCTTAGGCCCTGATTATGTTCCAGGTTATTAGGCAGCAAAAAAATGGGCACCAAAGGTAATACTCAGGGTAGTTCCAGTGCCAGAAGCTTTTGCAGGACAGGACAGAGGATTTTTCATTCGGATTACTGGTATTACACTGATTTTATATTTTCCAATATCAGAAAAATTGGAGTTGTCATTTGTGTGTGTGTGTATTGTGTGTGTTTGCGCGCGCACGCATGCATGCGAATGCTGGTGGTTGCTGGAGGCAAAGGATGTTATGAGCTGAACCTGTCATTGATATTGCAGGTTTTCATTATCACGGTATAAAGTAAAGCAGCCCGTTTAACAAATATACTAATAATGCCTAATATGTGTGTTAGTTTCGTTGTAGCTATTTAATCATTAATGGTAGATGGGAAAAAAGACTGAGTGTGCTAAAGTTAACTTAGAGGAGCAGAAATCTGAGGCATTTTTAAAGTGATCAAACTACATGGCTAAAGGCTTTCATCATTTCAAGTTAGTGTTTACTTAATTTAACTTAATGCATCACACATATATTTTTGTGAAATAAAAGAGATCACCTTGGGAGAATAGAAAATCTTATCTCTGTGGCATTTTTATTTATTTATTTATTTATTTTACTTTCTGTATTATTTCAAGCTGGCGCTTACCTGTGTGTTTTCTTTGACCCATGAGTTTGTGTGTAGAGGTTTTGTTGCTGCCCGTGCCACCAGTTTACCATCTGTCTCTGTCTGCAGTTTTTGCTAACAGTCTGTGTTTGTGTGTTTGTCCTGGCAGGTTATTTGGGAACAGTGGGGCATGCAGTGCTTGCGGTCAGTCCATCCCAGCCAGTGAGTTGGTCATGAGGGCACAGGGAAATGTGTACCACCTCAAGGTAATCTGCCTTTCAGAGTAAACATGCTTTTTGGAGGTTCCCATGTTGATTCTTTTTGATCTGTAAAGTTATCATTCTGGAGATTTTCTTACGACCACATGCTTTAAGTGTGTTATTTAATAGCATATCTCATAGAGTATACTTCATCCATTATTATCCTGTTCACATATGTCTTCAGTTGTGTTGATAAACACCCAAAATTCAGAGAAACCCTCCCTTTTCCCTTATGTAAATGTTTTGCATAATTATGTGGGGAAATGATAATTATCAACCACTGTAATTGTAATCATCCTGTTTACAAATTATCTAGCTTGATTTTTTTTTTTTTTTTTAATAACTTTTTTCAAGTTGTGAATAGCTTTTGTTCTGTGTGTGTGTGTGTGTGTGTGTGTGTGTGTGTGTGTGTGTGTGTGTGTGTATGTGTGTGTGTGTGTGTGTGTGTGTGTGTGTGAAGAGGTGGAGGCAGTGTGGCTGTGAGTGGGGTGAGATTGAGAGAGTGGGGTGAGAAGAAAAATAAAGGGGGTTTGTGGGTAACGTAGTCTTTTCTTCTTCTTTGGCAGTGTTTCACATGTTCTACCTGCCGGAACCGGCTGGTCCCTGGAGACAGGTTCCACTACATCAACGGCAGCTTGTTCTGCGAACACGACAGACCCACAGCACTCATTAGCGGCCATTTGAGTTCACTGCAGACCAACCCTCTACTGCCCGATCAGAAGGTGAGAGCAGCTCCTCTGCCTACTGCCAAGACCACTCATGATTTCATAAATAACATAGTTATACACCAACGCGGTGAAATCGATCTGCATCAGATGATTGACTGTACATTCTTGCTGCTATGGGTCCAACTCTCCCGCTTATTAGCCTTCTGTTTGTATGGAAGCCCCGAACTTAGCTTTTATATTTATCTACATCCATTCTAAGTAACAAAACGTCTCATAGTTATTGAGCGAGGATGACACGGGAAGCATGACAGCAGAATTGCTTTTTAAAGGGGGAAAAATGACAGCAGATCTAAAAGCACTTTAACGTGTTCACCAGAAGCCCTCAGGCCCAAGGTCAGGCCTGCAAGACAAGAGCAATTCAGTCTCACTGAAAGCTAATTTGTCACAATTAATGTCAGCTCCCTAAAATGAGAGGACTGCTAACGCAAGCTTGGTGTTGGTTAAGTGAGAGGAGGGAGATGTGGGGGTGGGGTGGTTGGGGGCTTCGAGGGGAAAAAAAGTTCTCATTCGTAAATCTGCTGCCTTCATATTTCATACTGATTATGTATTGATGACATTGATTCATTTACGCTTTAGACCCGCAATAGTTATTAAATCTTATTGACCAATGACAAGTTTTAATTTTGCAAGGTGGCTGGATTTCCCCATCGTTTCTGATGACGCAGGTTTGATTTTTGAGTGCTGGCGGATGCCAATCAGCAGATTTTTACAGCACTGCCCGGCCTTTACCAAGTGCTTTTAGTCCTTTTGTTTTCTGTCACATTTAGCTGGTAAGATTTGTTATTAGCACTGCGTTAATTTTTATTATGTACATTTCTGGACATTTTGTCTTCCCCGTAGCACAGTAAGTTTAAAATAAATAAAATGAGACCAGGTTATTTACCTAATTCCTGATATGGCCTTTGGGACACTTCAGAGGGTTGTGTCTCAACAGCAGCTTGGAAAATAAAGGCTTAGTGACACATAATGCTGACTTAATGCAGACATAATGCAAACTTAATACAAAGACTGAGCAGGTGTGTGAGATCAGAGAGAGGAGGGAGTGTGTGTGTGTGTGTGTGTGTGTGTGTGTGTTTCAGCTTGCAGCAAAAGAAGGAAAGAGGAGAGGAAAGGAAAGTAGAGCTGAGAACACGAGAAAGTAATAGGAACGAGGGACAGTACGAGGGACTAAAAGGCCTAAAAGTGAGCAGTGGAAAGCAGAGAGAAAAGAGAGTGAGATGAAGAGTGGAAGAAGGAAGGGGAGAGAAAAAGAGAGCTCCATTAAGCTCAGTATTCCGTCAGAAGCAGCACAGGGCTGCCGTCACTTTTACAAATCAGCACTAAGAGTGCCTCGCGTTTCAAATTGAAAGCCTTTGCATTATCTAGCTTAATTTTAAATGCCTGTTTAAGCCCCCCTTTTCCCCTCCCCAACCTGCTTTCGCTGCACGGCTGCTGCGGTAAATATGAGGCCTCATTGTTTAGTTATGTGCCGACATCAATTGTAGTGAAAACAGCTGAATTATTAATGCTAAAATGCAATCTGAATATTGGCTCTTCTTTAGTATAGCAGGAGAGAGGTACTAAATACTGGACGCCTCTCCTCACTTGCCAAAATAAATAAATAAATAAGACGAGGTCTAAGTGTCCTCAGCAGATGCTTGAAATGAATGATGCTTCGCCCAGCGCTCAGTATAGCGAGTTATTAGGGGCTTCACTGCAGACCTGCAATAAGAATAGACTCTGATCAACCTCCACCCTGAACTAGTGCTGGGCAACAAACATCATCTGTTTACCACTTGTTACTACACAAACTGAAAAAATACTAATGTCCCCTTTTTTGAAAGTTTTTCCTGTCGATAGAATGCTCTTTTAATGCCATTTTTATGGCATTACATTTATACAGAGTGCTGGGGCCATTTCCTCTCTCCTGCTGCAGCCTGTTTAGGATATATTCTCATGCTGGCTGATGCAGGGACAGCTATAAAGCATTATTTATAATCACTTACATGCAATCTTAAAAGCTTTAAGCTTTCATCAGATTTATTCTAAACTAATGATCACTTTTTTCATTGGACAGTTGCATTTATGCATTGAGCAGATGCTGTTATTTTGAGCGACTGATAATTTTTGAGGTATTTGAATAGAGTCTTGCCTGCATGAAATCAAACCGCAGGTTTTAGACACTAAAGACATTTACATTTATGGCATTTAGCAGACGCTCTTATCCAGAGCGACGTCCATGTCCTAATTACAGTGACAGTCCCCCTGGAGCAGCTCAGGGTTAAGGGTCTTGCACCCAGTGGTGCTAGTACTAGAACCTGGGACCTCTTGAGCCATAGGTCCATAGGCAAGTACCCTACCACTAGACCAGCTACACCAACCAAGTAGGTTCTGGGTACCAAGCAATTGGGTTCCTTGCCAAACTGCCAAATCCTGTGTTCATTGCATATATATATATATATGGAGTATATTGGAGCATTCAGTTAGGAAGCAAGTTCATTCAGGTAATTTATCTTCTTTCGAATATCATCTTCTACTATAATCTGTTTGGAAAATGCTGTGACACTGAATTTTATCAATACTACCCTGCACTGCTCCAAACTAATTACGAGGCAGCAGTAATCAGCTCAGCTCCTCCATACACAGGAATATGGCATGAAATCTATGCAGAGGAAGCGCAAAGAGGAGACCGCATGGAGAGAAGGCCGAACGCTCTCTCACTTTGATGGATATAAGGTCCCGTCTGGCCGCCATTGTTTTTATTATGTGCGATTTCATGGTGACATAATTGGTGTTGTCCGTGTCGGCAGCTCAGGACATTTGATGCTCATTTATTAAGTAGGCTTCCCGGCTTCTCCCTAATCTCTTTGTTCAGGACAGACAAATTACCTTTCTCATGCTGAGCCCGGACCCGAGGGAACCAAAACCTTCCCAGCCTCCGTCTCCTTAATTAGCCCCCGAAAAGTGGGGGGTTTTGCAATTACTAATAGACTGAAACCCTCCTAGTAACTTGAGGAAAGATGGGAAAAGTAAATTGCCCCTGGGGGGGGGGGGGGGGGAGGAAAGAAGGAAAAAGGAATTTAAAAGTTGGTCTTGAGTGCCTATGAAAGCAGTGCATGGTTGCTTAGACGTTGGTATAATTGTCCCTGTTGCTCTGCTTTACAGAACCTTAACACCCTGGGGGCTGTGCTGAAGCATTGTTCAAACTGAGACAAAAAAAGAGTCTAACTTCATAAAATGTGCTTTAAACTTAATGCAGAGGAAATAGGGCAGCAGATGGTTTCCAAAGCCTCGCTGATCAATAAATTAAGCGGGGGCTTAGTGGAGCTGGCAGTGCTGAATGCCACCATCATTAGACACAAAAATAAGGAGGGAGCTATTTTGGAGTGCATCTGATTTTTATGATTTTACCACTTGTTAAGGGTTGCCGTTTGTACTGTCTGGGACTTTCTCCATTACTCCTGTAGCTTATTACACTTACGTTTTGGTTTTAGACATTTGGTTGGAATACTTTACCCTAAAAACGTACAGAAAAGCGATTTTATGACCGTGTAATGCTTCATGAGAGTTGTCGGCTTTTTCGGATAGGACCTAAGCACCTGAGCAGACACCAGCACATTTTTGGACACATTTGTCTCCAAAGGTAGCAAGTTGCTGTTTCTTGTTTGAACTTGTGCAGTAATTTGGCCGAGTGGTTGTAATTTAGGCCCGTCTGGTTACATTGGCCTACTTTGGAATAATGTTTGCTCTGTTCTGTGTGCTTCTAACTTTTTGCTCTCTCATTTCACTCTCACACACTTTCTTTCTCTATTTCTGTCTGTTTGTATTCCTTTCTGGTGATGTCTCTAACTCCTTCAGTTACTCATTTGTTTCTCTCTTTCACTGTCTCACTTCCCTTCCATATATATAATATTGCAACAGTAGAAATGACAATGAAAGTAATCTCTCTCTCTCTCGCTCTCTCTCTCTCTCTCTGTGCAGGTGTGTTAGGAGGGAGGAGTTGTTCCAGTGGGACGTGTGCCTTCATTCCAACCCTTGCTCATATTGTCACTGAAGTTCTCTTAGTCCTGACTGCCGCCGCCCCCCTCTCACTTCTGGAGCCGGATTGTTACCCCACAAACCCTACGCCCAGCTCCACAATCCCCTCTGATTCAATATCCCAGAATTCTTCTCCACACCCTCTAACCCCTTGATCATAGGCGGATTCCCAGCGCTGATGCGCTCATGATGGAAAACCGAGGGCTCCATGAACTCCATGATTTACAGGAGACACTTGAGACCCTGAGGGACTCACACAAAGAGAATGAGAGAGAGGGAGAAAGTGAGAGAGATATAAGCTGAGCAAAGAGGACATTTTGGGTAAGAGAAAGGAAAGAGAGAGAAAGACAAACGAAGCTAATCATCTACAGCTTTTTGAATCGCAGTTCACACTTTTGTTTGATAATTAATAGGGGCAAAAGAGACTGCTTTTTCCCTCTTTATTTTGGGTTTTATTATTTTTGGTCCTTATCTATTCTCGTTTTCTTGACAAACGCGGTATCTCCTCTTTCTATATTTTAAATGTTGTAAAGGGAATGTGTTTCATTTTTTGGGGTGATTATAAAAATCAAAAAGACTGGGTTCCAAGAAGTATCTGTGGCTTTTTTTGTGCAAATCAGATCATGAACACTCTTGGTGTATTTGTAAACCTATCATGTATGTATGCATGTAAATGTTTTTGTCCCAAAGTGGCTACCGTACATTCTCCACCTGACACACAGCTAACCCCTGTCCCCTCCTTATCCAAACCTGGAATACGGCGACAGACAGAAAAAAAAAAAGAAGCTCATAGCTGTCGACTTATAAATGCTGAATGAGAGAGAAATCTATTTGTGATATTTTCTGAGACATTTGCTCCATTATGGTGTATTTAATTAATAAAAAAATTAAGATTAAAAGGCCACTTCTTTATTTTTTATCCTATTACAACAGTTTTGTTGCAGTTTTTATTTTTTATTTTCTCTCTTTTGCGAGCAGAGTATGTTCCACTGCGAAAAGCTGGTGAAAATGTCCCATGCACTTTAGCTGAAATGTTTGAACACTGGCTTCTACAGTGTTTTCAGACTGCAAGGAATTGGAACAGATCCTTTAAGGGCGAACAGCTTCTTCTTTCATCATCTTCTGCTTAATGTTCTTCTGAGATCTCTCAATATAGATTACCTATGGTATCTGAAAAAACACACTCCACATTCATTTTTCCATCAGGAGGCCCAAGTGCTTTGTATTATCACAGCAATTTATCTCATCTGCTCCCTAAGAGTTTCTCCAGAGAAAAGGGCTCATTAGCAAAACTATGCTTTTTCATTAACCTTCCTGAATGTAGTGCCGTCTCCGACCATCTATCTCTCCCTTCATTGTGTCTCTCCGGCTTTCTCTGCAGTAATTATGAATGCAGATGATGGGGTGGCTAATTGAAAACGGATAAACATGTATCCTTGGTCCTCTTTTCAACTGAACATGCTACTTGAGGCTGCGAATGCGGCGAGGAAAAAAAATGCACCTTTGAAGATTCAATTACTGCGGGGGGAGAGAAAGGTGTTTCGGAGCGGCCTGAATGGACTATTTACAGAACAAATCGCCGTTTGAAGCTGTTGCTCGACCTAATGGGTATGAAGGGGCTTCTGATTAGCATACGCAGAAAGCTTGGCTGGGGCTGCCTCAGTCATTAGACAGGTGGATCTTAACAGCACAAGGGCCAAATCTGACCGTATGTTTTGCAAATTTGATCATGACCATAGTTGGTGCCTGCGTTCATTAAAGTCAGAGCTATAATTACAGTATGAGGAACATGTTCCTGCTTCCCTGGTTAAGAACTGAGCGTGGACGATGTGATCACGATACTTAAAGCATTGTCACTATATGTACCCCAGTATTTTAGATTGGACGCAGTGGATAATTAAAACAGTAGTGCCACAAAACGACTGGAGAAACAAATTGTGAATATTTTTAATCGAGCTTTGCAAAAATAAATGTTTTTATATTTAGCAATGAATAAGTTGACAAGTGAGTTTAAACCCAAGGGTGTATACAAATGTTGTAGCGGAAAATTTGCAGAAGCAAAGTAGAAATCCTCCAAACACAAAAAAAAAACACAAATTTTGACCTGTACAAAAGTTATGGCACATTTAGTTTTTATTTGTCTGCAAAAGATATGGGTGCATCTGGTCCAGTGATTGACATTTTCTGGAAAAAAAAAAGTATTAGTGAAAAGTGTAAATGTGATGGTGTATTTAATGTTTTTTTCCCCAAAATGTTTAAAACACAAACTGCATTAAAAATACCATATTTCTGTGCAGAATCTGTATGAAATCAGTGAGTCATTTGACCAGAAGTGCTTCATATGGGTAATATAACAATATAAACTGCAACAATAAAGTGTTAGAAAAGCAATGGCTAAATGGACGGTCACTTAGCTATGTGTATGCAGAAACTACCTGCTTGTCATTTTTTTCAGGATCTCTAAATCTTCAGGAAAACTAATTTTTTTCAAGATACAGTTTATTTATTACAGAAGCATACTGTCATTTTGCCCACTTGTATTTAGAGCTGTGGCCTTGACACAGCAGGTTCCTGTTCCCTGCAGGAAAATTTCCAATAAGTCCACAAACTCACCAAGATTGGCACTTCTCTCTGGTGTCTGATGTAGTTTTCAGTATCCTTCATGGTCATGATCATGTTGTATAGGTGAACACCGCTGTGGCTCTATTACAACTTAGCTGCTGGCCTGCTGAGATCCTGGCATTTTTCAAATGTTTCCTGACAAGAACGAGGAGAATTAGGCTAAACCTTGGGAGGAAAAAGAAATGCACTGGGCTCCCCCAAACTTGCTAGCTTTCTAAAAGTATTCACCCTTAAATGCATTCGTTAGAGAGACATGAAATACGGAAGGGCTGGTAGGTGTAAAGCTTAAGAGCAAGCCTGCTTATTAACTGCATGAGGTATTGAAATCAGTTTTCACACACACTCTGTTCTAAGTGCTTTAACAGTTTGGTTAAGCTGTGAAACTTGAGGAGCAGCCCTGGCCTTCGCTCCAACACTGAACAGGAAGTAAAAGTGCCCTCACATGCTGCAGGGACGGAATATTGTGTGTGTGTGTGTGCACGCGTGTGTGTATGTGTCTGTGTGTGTGCATATGTTTTCTTATATTATTGAGACAAAACAGATGAAAACTGGACTAATGTACAGGACTAACAAAGTAATCCTGACTTTTGTGCTTTTTAGTGAAGTCTATAAAATGACAAAAGCTATTTTTTGTTGCTGGACTGTGGTTACTTTTCAGGATAAGTTTAGAAAGTTCTAATTACATACAGACCGATCAACCTAAGCATGAAGCAATTGACAGATGAAGTGAATAACATTGATTATCTAGTTCAAGTGGCAGCTGTGAAGGGATATATTAGGCAGTCAGTTCTTGCAAGGTTAAAGATCTGATTGACTTTAAAAAGGGCTAAACTGGGATGACTAAAATGGCTTGGGGATGGCAGTGGCATGGAAAGGGAATTGGCCCCAGTATCGGAAGGTCATTGGTTCGAATCCCAGACACGTAGGTTGCCCTGAGGTACCCTTGAGCAAGGTACTGTCCCCATCACTGCTCCCCGGGCGCTTTCATTAGCTGCCCCCAAATCCGAGCAGCGGTGGCCTAGTGGTTAGGGAATTGGCCACAGGATCGTAAGATTGTGGGTTCAAACCCCTTCCCAGTAGGTTGCCCTGAGGTACCCTTGAGCAAGGTACTGTCCACATCACCGCTCCCCGGTCGCTTTCATAGTTGCCCCCTGCTGCATGGTGTGTGTTTGTGTGCAGAAGTCCAATTTGATTGTGAATTTGTTTGACTGTACTGTGTTGTGCTGTGTGTTCCCACAATGACACGAATAGTCACTTTCATGTTTTGTTTTTTTTTTTCATGTCTGAGTATCTGCAGGTGTTGTGGAGTGTTCCTGGTAAGCAGGAATAAGTAACTACCAAATGTGGTAGCAGTGGCCTAGTGGTCAGGTTAAGGACTTCTGGAATAATCAAAAGGTCATCGGTTCAAGTCTTGGACCAGAAGGTTGGCCTGAGGTATGCTTGAATACTGTCACCATCACTGTTCCCTGGACACTGGATATAGCTGCCCACTGCTGCACAGTGTGTGAAAAGCAGAGGATGCATTTCGTTGTGGTTCCCTGTGTTCTCTGCTGTGCTTCGCAATGAAAAATAATCACTTTAGCTTTCAAATGTGGTCCAAACAAGAACAACTGGAGAACAGGTGATAGGATCATGGGTGACCAAAACTCATTAATGTGCAGAAAGAACAAATAGTGGCCTGTCTGGTTCAATCCAGCAAAAGAGCTGCAGCACAAATCCCTGAAAAGCTTTTCACTGGCTGTGATAGAAAATTGTCAGAACATATACAGACACAGCGAGCTCTGATGTACTGCCATATACAGTTAAGAGAGCCCATGGCGACCCCTTTCCAACAGCAAAAAAGACCACCGTGGATGTGTCTGTGTCAGAACTGGACCATGGAGCAATAGAAGATGGGAATCTGGTCTAATGAATCACATTTTCTTTTAAAATCATGGATGGCCGGGTGTGCGCGTCCAGGAAAATGCTTTATGTGCTGGTCAGACAAGTCATATCCAAGAAGGCCTCACCATTTGATTGATTTATATATAAATTATGGTTAATATATACAGAATGTAATTGGGAAATAAATGTATATACAAATTTTTATATTGCCTTATTAGGAATCACAGCAGATCATTTATAAGCAAAGATGGGAAGTAACAGTACAAATGCTTTTTTATTTTTAACTGTTTTTAATTAGAGTTGTCTGTACTTGTACTTAATGGTTATTGTTTATGCACACATATGCCCAAAATTCATCACTGCTGTGGGCATGGGTCTCTCTCTCTCTCTCTCTCTCTCGCTCTGTGTGTGTGTGTGTGTGTGTGTGTGTGTGTGTGTGTGTGTGTGTGTGTGTGACAGTGTGTGGTACTTCAGACAAACGTGAGTGGTCTGTTTGAAACCCCTGCAGTTGTCCTCTGATCAGTACAAAGGCTCATATAACCTTCTAGTTAAAAGTGTCCTCTCTAACAGGCTATTTTTGCCATGTGTTCCCATTGCACTGTGTAATGGATACAGCACTGATCTCAAAACTACTTTTATGAGCAACAGGTGATTTAGTGATCAAAGAACAGCTGGAGCTCGCATTAAAATAAATAAATAAATCAGTTAAAAAAACAGTTAACATTATGGCAGCAGCAGTGGTTTTAGTTATGGTGAAGATGATGAGAATGATGATGATGATAGGTTCAGCTTGTTCTTGAGCTAAATATATACAGAAAGCAAAATGCTAAATTTTCCCAACAAGTGGAAGTCCCATTTCACTCAATTTTAGGAAAATCACAGTTAAAAAGACTCTTGTGCTTGACATTATGGTAATTATAGCATAATTAAGAGCACATTAGTATCTGAATAAAAATAAATTTCATATTTCACTGCTTCCCTGCTAATATATTTTGATGAATTATTTTAATAATTCATTATTTAAATTTAGATTTTCTCAATTAGTTTTCCATCTGTCTGATTAAAATTTGAAGACACAAAGAGTAACCTCATAATACTACAGTGAAATCCACCCAAATATGCCTTTTTATTGTTTTTCAGCTACTGTCGAGTCCATCAAAAGTCATTAACAGCGGTACTTGAACAGCCAGACTCAAATGCAGGCTAGATACTAAATGAGAGATTTTAAAATGTCATTCATGCACTTGTAAATCATACTTTGGGGCTCATTTTGATGTGGTAAATGGAGTTAAGCCAAAATAATGGCGACCAAAAAAATAGCATCTTCATTTCTGTTATGTTCACTCTGATGCATGGATGTAGCCCAGGTTTGGTCAGTCGTTTGGGTCAGGCTCAAGTAAATGACTCACAGGCTTATTAAGCATTAATTCATTCAACAGAAATTCCTTCAGCTGATGTTTTGATGATGGTGGTAGAGAGCACACTGTACATGTGGTGTTCAGCTTGTGGAGATCTGATGATGTGAAAGCCTTAACATGAGAACATTTTCCAGGCTCACAAAATCATTTCATGACCCCTCATGCCTTTTGGATGGAGGTTTTTCATCCCACAGGGGACCTATTGAGACAGAAATGTAGAAAGGTGATCAGTCAGAAAACTATACTGATTAACACTGACCAGAGGGCCCAAAACATGACAGGAAAATGCCCCAACAGCATATCATTGTAGGATCAAGAATTCATGCCCTCTTGATGTGCACCACACATGCAGTCTCCAATTTGTGGAGACCATGGTGAAGGATTTTTCATCTGACCATTTTACTTTTCACATCAGTCTGTGTTTTTTACTCTGAAGGTGTCATTTGTCTTTGTAATGAGGGGTTTCTGCACTGTAGCCCTAATATAATAACCCTTTCTGTAGTTCTGGACAGACCATTTGATCATGTCCTGTATCAACACCGTCAGTCATCTGAGGAGCAACTTTTACTTTACATTTCTTCACATATCGGCAGTTGTTGGGCAAGACTGCAGCTACTACAGCTGTATTGCTTTAAAAAAATGAAGGAGCAACTCACCGCTTAAACTGCAGGCTTACTGTTCAGTTCTTAGACTTCATATCAAGTGGCTGCAAAAGCTCTTCCTGCCACGTATATCAATCTACACAGACCTGATGAGTTTAAGGGGTTAATTCACAGAAGCTAAAGTTAGGGCCAACAAAAGCAAAAGCATGATTTATCACTCTAAACTCCAGGCAGCGGACGTCTGTTGAAAGTGAATTTTGCAAGCTTGTATTCGCAAGAGATGGTCTGATTGTATTATGAGAAAAAATGTCCTTTTTAATTGAAACCACCAGAAAAGTAGCTCTTCAACAGCATAAATAGTCCAGTGTAGGGTAGTGTACTTAATAGTGCCCTTTGAAGGGTATAGCACACTTAAACAGTAGCAAACTCCCAGCCTTGGGAGATTTAAGTTTCACAGAATTTAAGTTAATCTGAGCAATTTTCCATTTGATTAATTTTTTTATTGTAATTTAGCTATTTTGAGAGAGAGAGAGAGAGAGAGAGAGAGAGAGAGAGAGAGAGAGAGAGTCTCACAGGAGCAGCTGAGTCTCACAGGAGCAGCTGTGAGAATGCCATGGCATGTTTGGGCCTGTTGCTGTGTGATATTTGTACAGGCTACAGCCTGCTTACAGTCATATGGACTAGGAGAAGTAAAGAAAGAGCTATGGATCAGGAATGGGGAAAAAAATCAGCTAGATCTTCAGGTAGACACCATAAACCTTCTGACCTGTACAACAGCAACCTCATTATGTTCTTTCGAACAGCATTTGTCTACATCTGTTCTTACATTCAGTACATACAACTACAGCCTCTGCACTTAAAAAGGCCCAAATCCTACTTTTTTGATTTGTTCAACTTTAACGTTGTGTGGGTGAATGTACCAAAAATAGTCATTATTCATTTTAAACAACAATGTCTTTATGATTATTATCATCTTTTAGAATAAATCAGGCTATTTGTTTCTGTATAGATATTTATGCACTTATATTCATTTATATATGTAAATGAACTATGTTCTGATTGGCTGTCCTGTGGTGCACCTTGCAAGTGAGAGTGGATGTGTATAAATGTATGTTTTTTTGACACCTCGAAAGCAATGAATTCAAACTCACATTTACAATTCATGGATAGAAGAGTGGATGTTACTTTTTAACACCCTAACAAATTTTTCATACATTTTACTGAGAAAATAAAGTAAGTAAGAAAGATGAACTTTTCAATAATATGTTACTTTTAAAATGGGAGTGTTCATCCAGAAGGGAAAAAATGATCACAAAAGCATGTTCATTTTTTTATGTTTTTTTTTTTTTTAATTTTCATTTTGTTCTTGTTTTCTTCCTTTCAATTATTAGGTGTTTGGTCAGGTGGTGAGAAGCTTGTGAGAAGTGTGTGAGCGAGTGGCTGTAAGCTCTGAGAGCACTTAGCTCTGTCATTATGTAGGTCAACATTTCATCACGATCACTGTGTTCATCAGGCTGGAATGTGGCACATTTCAGGCTCATTGCAGAAATGCACTTAAAGCCTCTATACTCACACTGCAAAGGTATGCCTCTCCTTCGAAAGATGTGACAGCAGCCGCAAGGCCAGACCTTGGATTTCTTCCCTTTCTCCCCCACATTAAACACAAATGGATTCATCCCTTTGTGACAGAAGCAACGATTCAGTTAATTTACAGTTGTATCACATTCATTTACACCTGGCTAATGAGACAGAGTCTAAGCATATGTTAGGTGATGAAAAAGACTACCGCAAGGATAATTTGAAGTTATTTGCTGAAAGAAGAAAAGTATAAAAAGAGAGAGGGAAAGGAATAAAGCAGCAGAGAAGTGAAACTATGAAAGGCTGTTAGTCGTGACGGCTGGAGTCCAAGTCTCTCATTACTCAAAGAGCATCGGAGTACTTAGAAGGAGCCGTGTAAAGACGGCCCATATTGCTCTAAAATGCCTCTCTTTTCCCCAGTCACTATCCAAGCCAGGGCTTTTTGCGAACGGTACATGCATTTACCATTATGCCCAGCCCTGTGCTACTAAACACACACAGTCATTAATACTGCCACTGCCAGCTGGCTGCAGCGCTATGGTATGTGCTTTTAAAACACACTCTCTGGAAAATATTATCTCCCCCACTTTAGCCCCATACTCATATTATACGCATTAATTATTAACTGCCGGGTTCAATAATTAAAGCCTCCTGAACATTGTCTTTTCTTTTACCTCCTCTGATGATGTTCGAACACACGACCTCCCGCGTGGTGGCTGTGTCTAATCTGCAGTAAGGTCTTGCCTAATCAAGGTCGTGACCTGGACTATGCCCCGTTGGGTCTTTTAAGCCCCTCCCTATCCCACCCTTGCCAGTGGGCCGACCCGGGGGTAAAGGAGAAGGCCGTTAGCCTGCCATTACAGTGTGAAATCTGGTTAGTAATTGTTCTGTTTTAAGAGACTTTGCGCGGCATGTGCAAACAACTGGAAATAGCGCCTGGGCGGAGGGGGTCTGTTACTTAGCACGGTGTTCGATAACATGAAGAGGGACATGCAAATATTGGTAAGGCAATTAAGCCCAGTCTTGTTTGCCCCAAAGTAGAGGGGTAACCCAATCCCGGCCATTACGAGTGCACCGCTAACGCAGTTGCGAGCAGCACCAGAAAAGGTCCGGCTCCTTCCAGCTAAAAGGGTTAGCTCCTGGCGGACCAGGAGGCTCACTTTTCGCAAACGGCCATCTTTCCCCCCGCCGTGTAAATGCACTTGTAATGTGATGAGATTGAAAGCACCACCCATATCTCTCTCTCTCTCTCTCTCTCTTTCTTTCTTGCTCCCCTCACTCCTCCTCTCCCCAGGGGCTTACAATGGACTTCTGGAAAGGAGGTGTTTACGGGATACTTCATTTTCTCTCTCTCCCTCTCTCTCTTTCTGTTTCTAACCCCCCCCCCAAACAAAAAGAGGAAGACTCACCACCCATTAGTAACTCTACTCCCATTTATTCCAAGTTCACCTGGGTAGGAGCTATACACATGCACGCATCCACACAAACACTCTCAGGCCCAGGTTTTATCTTTCTAAGTGCAAAAGCATTTAAACAAAAGGTTAATGGTGTCATCTGAAAATAACTGCTCTACCATCATGCATCACCTTCCATTAGTACTGTGCTGCTTGCTATAGCTGTACAATTAACATTACAGATAATTACACATGTGCTATCTTTAGCAGGCACACACACAAAAACGCACATCCATGGCACTGGGCAGATGTCCTTATATAGAGAGACTTTTCTCACAACTACTCACACCTCCTCACACAGTCACTGCAAATCGATCGTTGAGCCTAGAAACACATTTCAAAGATCAGATGGCTATTCGAGGCTGGGCACATATACAAGAGCAGTACCTGCTCTAAGAGATCTGTTGAACTTTCTTTCTTTATATCGCCTTGGGGGGGATGGGGGGACGGGGGGACGGGGGTGTGTTGATAAAAAAATATCAGAATAAAAAAATAAATAAACATAACCAAGCCAGGTACAACTATTTCTGGTTTTCTCAGATTGGGAGCTTGAAAAAGCATTTTGAAGCCCCCCTCCCCTTTTGAAGTGTTCAGTGAGGGAACGCAGTAACAATAATAATCCATTAAGCCGGCTGCTGCAAGCGACAACACTCCACGCGTCTCCTTCTCTTAAGTGCTGGACTAGCCGCTTGGTCCCTGAAAGCAGTGGATGGACTCCTATGGAGAGACCAAACACACACACACACACACACACACGCACACACACACACACACACACACACAAACACACACACACACACACACACACCTACACACACACCTACACACACACACACACACACACACACACACACATACACACAATGTTCTGGTGAGGAAAAGCTCTCCAAAGTGACGCTAAAAGGGTGTAACACAGCACACTAGCTCACCACAGGTTCGGTTTTAATCAATTTATCTTTTTCTTTTCTTTAGCATATCATTTGAAAAACGCAGAGAGAAACCCATTGTCATGTGCTGCCTTCCATCATTAACCATAGTATTTTTGTTAGCAGTTTTTTTTAGATATTATCTGTGTTGTGCTACACTGCAATGTCATAACCGTGTTATAAACATACCATTGAACATGCAATATGAATGGTATCTTTCATTTATGTAAGAGGGTTTTTACAGTTTAAAGTGATTATCATGACAGACTCAGGTTTTATTACACTGAATTGGATGAATCTGGCAAAAATAATAGGTTTTGCACAGTAAAGTGTTCATAATCAAGAGAAAAGAGAAAAGTCATCACTGTATTTAATTAAAGCAAATAGGTAAGAGCCTTCCATTGGAAAAGTGCAGCAGTGATTAATATGCCACAGCTGGCAACAGGTTATTCAACCCAAACTGATGCTGTGAGTAGCTTCTAGTTTCTTAAACAGCCATGTTGGAAAACACTTCCTGTGGTTGTGGAAAGGATGTTGTGCTGCTTCAGAAGATCACATTATTTGCCTGAAGAAAAGAAAAGAAAGAAGAGGTGATTGGTGAAACTATTAGGGGTAGTGGTGGCCTAGCGGTTAGAGAGTTTGCCTCAGGATCAAAAGGGTGTGGGATCAAATTCCAGACCAGTAGGTTGTCTTGAGATACCCTTGAGCAGGGTACCATCCCCGTCACTGCTCCCTGGGGGCTTTCAATAGCTGCCCCCTGCTGAATGTTTTTGTGTATGGGTAAAATGCAGAGGTGTAATTTTGCTATGCTGTGCTGTGTTTCACAATGACAAGAATAGTCACTTTCACTATTAAAATTGGGTTGAGAACTTATGCAACACATTAATAAGCCTGGAAAGATAGTCATGAACCCTCATCTCATCAAGAAATGTGGCTGGAAAAAAAATCACTTAAATGTGTGGTGAAATCAAATCATAAAAAAATGTAGAGTTCACGACACAAAAAGCATTTCCACACACACAATATGAAGAGAACTCAAGGTGTTGTGATTAAACAGCTGTGTAGCTTTCAGAAAAACACTTTTTGTCCTTGGCATGGACATATTTCAAGAAGACAATGGCAGGATTTATTGGGTTTAAATTGTGCATAATGGTGATGCTTATGTTCCAAGTTACGATGCTGTGATTCTAAACTGGACTTAACGGAAAGTTGGCAGATTAAAAAGACAGAAAATCAAATAAACGACGGATCCAACTGATCTGTTCTAGAAGTGTGAATGTCCATAGTATATACAATATATATTTATTAAAATAAACATCATATCTTAAAATGTACAGTGCACTACAACATTTCAGCAAGTTGAAAGTGATTATTATTGAAACTATTGCATTAATTCTGTAAAACTGTAACATAGCAACAACTGGGCAGTGTGTGGATGGGTCATTTGAAGTGTAGGCTTACACACAGGGGTTAATGAATTCAGTGCTTAGTGTTAGAAGAAGATGAGAATGGGTTGCCAATAAACGTGCACATTGTGCCCTGAGCAAGTGCCAACGAAAGCCAGGCTAAGATGCCCACTGTGAAGACCTCAGCAGCAGGGCTGGCACGCGCTCCATTTGCTCAGGATCACTCCATCAGCTGCCTCCTCACTAGCCCCTCTGCCACACCAGACCGCGCAGGAAATTAGGACATCATGCAACCACGAGAAACACATGACAGTTGAATAACTTTGTACAGCTAATCCGACTTCAAAGGCCACGGAGGAAGAAACTTGTGCTGGTTTCATACAATAGTTGGTTGGTACATGGTTAGAGGAGGGGGGTGGTTTAAAAAGAGATTTGATGTGAAGTGTTCACAAAATATAAGCAAAAATTGTATGGAATTGAATGATCTTTTAGCAGTAATGCAGCACAAAGAACAGTCTATCTATCTATCTATCTATCTATCTATCTATCTATCTATCTATCTATCTATCTATCTATCTACCTGTCTATCTATCTATCTATCTATCTATCTATCTATCTATCTATCTATCTATCTACCTGTCTGTCTATCTATCTGTCTGTCTGTCTGTCTGTCTGTCTGTCTGTCTGTCTGTCTGTCTATCTATCTATCTATCTATCTATCTATCTATCTATCTATCTACCTACCTACCTACCTGTCTGTCTATCTATCAATCTATCTATCTATCTATCTATCTATCTATCTATCTATCTATCTGTCTGTCTGTCTGTCTGTCTGTCTGTCTGTCTGTCTGTCTGTCTGTCTATTTTAGCTAGTGAAATTGAATTCATTAAGAACAGCCTGTTCTGCATCAATGTTTGAACAACTTTATATTGGATCCATTGGGAAGTCCATGGTGGAAAGAATTAGTGGCATATCAGCTTTAAAATAAATGGCTCCTGTGTTTTGGGAGGTTTAAGAAGATTTTGAAAGAAAGACTTTTTTGCTTTATCAAATTGAGCAAAAAAAAAAAAAAACCAAAAAACCATTTGATATAAGTTCTTGATCATTAGTAGTAATACATTAGTGCTGACGGCCTGCTCTCGTTCCGAGCTGGGAGCTGGGTGGGAGAGGGCCAGGTTCCGGAGCAGAGGGCTGAACACTCCATGAGAACGGCAAAAGGTCACCAAATGCTTTCATTAATCAGCCAAACCCAGGCAAGACGTTGAGAGGAGAGCTCATTAAAAAAAATCTGAAAATCTCTCTCCATGTGCTGGAGTGGAACCACATGAAGAGCAAGAGAACATGCCAATTTTACCATTGTTTGATTTTCAGCGATTTCCTTAATGGTATAAGCACTGAATAATGTACTGTCAATCTCCAGATGGATTTATCGGATATGGTGTGGATTACGACTGTTCATGCAAGTTGATCTTTTTTTTTCCCAGAAGGCTAGGGGGCCAAGAATGCGTTGAAAAAGAAAGAACCGTAAAAGCAATCAATGTTTGAATGGAGTGCAGAGAATGTACAGCGATGAATGCTTCCCACCAAGAATATGCTAAAAAAATCTTTTCAACACAACCTAATAACCTTTGGTGTCCTACAAGATATAGTTTAAGTAAAGCTTTTCTTTTTTGAGAGAGAGAGAGAGAGAGAGAGAGAGAGAGAGAGAGAGAGAGAGAGAGAGAGACTTCTCATTACCTATTAATAAAGCATTTGAAATCAGTTTTTAAGGCCTTCTCTTACTCTCAAGTGCTGTTGCAGAGAGAATGTGTTGACAGTGACTAATGTTTCACATTGTTAAATATATCTATTAATGATTTTTCCGCAAGGCTTTGAAGTCGGCAGCATTAGAGAGTTGTAAATCACAAAGTTGCCCGCTGTCTCCCTGAGAGGCAGCATGAGTTACCCTTATCTGAGCAATTACATAGAGGGGAGTGGGATCTGCGTAGGATCTATCTGCTCATTCTCAACCCATCCCACACACACACACACACACACACACACACACACACACACACACACACACACACACACACACACACACACACACAAACTTACATTTGTTGCTTACTTACACTCATGGATACCTGACCCTACCCACCCAAATTCCTTAACTCATAATGTTTCCTTTTTCCCCCCAGGAATTAGCAATAAAACAGTTTACTGCATGATCGCTGTTGCCTGCTAGCTATGATATATACTGGATAAAACGTACTTTTCACACAATAGTGAGAGGGGGCAGGATGAGCTGCTCTGCTGCATGTCCATGTGTTTTGAGCTCTGCGAAACTCAATAGTAAGGCAGAGGATTCTAAGGGTTAAGGTCCTAAAGTGCTTAAAGTGTCTGCGGCATATGCGCAGGTCAAAGGTCAGGCATCAGAGGAGCTGGCCTGGCACTTGGCCAGCAAATTCGCGACCATTCCTGAAAACAGTAGGAGTCTTCATTGTGCCCTTTCCAATGACATAGCGAGCTCATCCTTTTGTTCCACTCTTTAAACTTCTTGTAGAGTAAATAGTTCCTAAGTAGATTCTTAGACAAATATACTTGCTCGCTCTGTCCCATTTTATGATTGTCAACATGTATTAGTTGGCGCTTAATACTTTGAGATGAGCCCCTGCATGATGGATGGAGGCTTTGCATGTGCTAAAGGTAGAATATGCCATTAAGCAGAAAACAGAGCCTTAACCAACGACCCTCTTCCTGGCATTTCATCCCTCTCTCCTCCACTGACCTTTACATATAATTAAACAAGTAGTTCAAGCAGCTCCAAATGGACCCCAAAGAGCTTTCTCTTTTTGCCTGTGGTTCATCCCCCCTTAGTGCTCAAGTTTATATATTTATTTTCCTGCATCTGAGTTGGGCTTTTTATCCAGTGTTTGTGCAAATGCATCACAGAGTCCATGGTGATTTGGAAGCTGCAATGAAGGAATGAAGGGTGTACCTTGTGGGCTCTGGCTTTCTGAGGCAGTGTGGGGTGTTTTTTTTTTTTTTTGCAGTGACGGCAGACTGCAGCCTCTCCCTCTTAATGAGCGCAGTCATAAATAAATGCATGGCTTTAATTAGCTGCTGTGCCGCGGCAATGCTGGCTCCACTGCAGCTGCTGGGAGATGAGGAGTGGGAGTGGAATTAGTGAGCGGCCCAGGACGGAGGCTCCATGCCTGGGTTTCTGTGGTGACGCTGGCCCTTGGAAGAGGGAGATGGCCTTTGAGCAGATGCCACTCCTGGTGTCAACTAGCTGGGGCCTCTGTGATGGCCTTCTGTTAGTTAATCTATTAAGCCCTGTCTCAATGGGGTGTGCAGGGCACACAGAGCGCAGGGTGAGACTTGAAGCCTTTTCAAAAATTGGGATTAACTGAGTGGTGACACAACAGCCCCTTCTATAGGACCCAATCATGGACAGGACTTACTCCTCCGAGAGGACAAAGTCGAAAGTTTTCCGACTACTTAAGCATGACAGGCCGAGTCATGTGGTCTTTGCTATGTTTTACAATCTATAGCTTCAAAACCGTGCATAAATCTTGAGCCGCCCCTCATTTATATTTTGCTTCCAAAGAGTCAGACTTTATTGCATTTTTAATGCACTGTTTGTTAATAGTACACCAAGTTGTTGGCTCTCTTTTTCAGTCCAGTTTAATAACTAAACTGTAGACCAATGCGTCATTTGCTAGTTTGACAAATTTCTGATTTTTTTTTTTTTATCTAGAAAAGGCATAACAGGCCTAATCACACAGAACATACTCTATTATTTAAAACATTAGTAAAAGCAAGTCTCTTTGGGGCATCGGTGGCCTAGTATTTAGGAATGAGACCCAAGGATTGGAAGGTCGTGGGTTTGTATCCCAGATCAGTAGGTTTCCCTGAGGTATCCTTGAGCAAGGTACCGTCCCCGTCACTGCTCCCTCGGCGCTGAATATAGCTGCCCCTGCTGCATGTGTGCGTATGGGTGAAAAGCAAAGGTTGCATTTTGTTCTGAAAAATAGACACTTTCACTTACACCTAGGCAATGTTTATAATATTTAATGCTAATTTTAAACTCATTTTTATAGTATTTGCTGCTGTTTGCTGCTCAGATGTCCTCGCAGGTAAAACAGAATTAGTAACTTGTAACACATGTGCACTGTAGATTGATTATTATTATCTGACTTCCCTCCCACACATACATACATGCAGCCTGAGGGGTTCAGGGAACATAAGGTGAGTAATGCCAGCATCTCAGGGAGTGCTGAGTGACACAGGCATTAGTGTTCAGGCCTCCACGTTGAAGCCCAGGGCACTACCCTGGCCCAGGCTGACCATAGCCTTCCCTAGAGTACTCTGCTCAATGACTTCTATCTGTAACATCTGCAAAACCAAACCCCACTCAGGGCTCACTTACAGCCTGGCACTGGAACACAGGCTTTATGTTGTTTCTGGACATTTGGGGACTCTAATACATATCTTATTTGATAACCTTCCCCCACCCACAATTGCTACATAATACCCATTTAATTCGACTGATACACTACGTAACCATTCAACATTTAAGCTGCATTTTTTTTACAACACTGCCTGTGTGATTTATACTTGGCAACAAAGCTCCAAAAAGACTTTTATTGTTTGTGATGTGCAGTTTACCCCATCATGTTTCAATCAAGAGTTTATAAGGCATGTTTCAGTCCAGACGTATTTTTGAATTAGGTATTGATGTATTCCAGTGTTAAATAAAAAGAATATAAAAAGTTCAAAGGTCATGTAAAAATGGACTGCACACAAGCTCACTGAAACCTTACGAGCAAATTTAAGAGAGCAATAGATGAGAAAAGTCCAAGAAAATGTAGGGAATAGTATCTTCATTCTGGCACTCACATTGCTTTGATGAAGACAAGAAATTGCATATTTAATCAGAATAATGAAAATGTGTGTAGCTGAGATTGATTTGGGTTACAGTTTTTGTTGTAAATACATATTTTAGTCTGGAAAGAAAAACAGTTCTGATACCTACTGCATGAAGATGTGCTTTTCTGGTGGCTTAGAGCAGAATTACGTGAGGAATCATAGGGGATGGATATGAATGAGATAGGGAATGCATTAGCAACAGACATTAGCTACTTTAGCCATTTGCTTGGGCCAGCTGGTGGGAGGCAGACCCAGTGAGGTCACCTGGCAATGAAGGTCACCTTTTTCCAGATGAAATTATGAAGTGCTTCCCCTTTAATCAAATGAGACGCACCACATACTTGCCCATGCCTCATGGCAACTGGCTTTATTTATAGTCCCCCAAACCCAAATGACCAGTTGGTTTAATTTAATAGCGGCCAATAGGATTATACGCGGAAACAAATTACCTAAGTGGGGCTACTCTGGCTACCAAAATCTTTAACGATGATACAGATCACATGATGTCTGGGTGTGTGATTTCATTACACTGCTCTGCCTCTGCATCTGTTAGTTTACCCAAATGCTCATGGATTGTGCTGCCATTGTAGGAGCCACACAGCTGCTGCTTTTGAGCTGGCTTAGTGGGACAGAGCCCCTCTCGCTTTTGGATATTTATATATGCAAGACGGTAACTTTACTAGAAAATGACATTTTAAAAATTATTTCAGTATTATTGTGAGTCAGTTTTCTGGTAACTCATTCATCATAAAATTATCACACAATATAAAAGCCAGCTTCCAAATGATGTTTTTATATAAGTAGATATATATATAATAATGTCCAGGACAGTCCAGCACATCACCAACTTATATGGCAGTCCTACAAGACCTTTACACCCTGAGGTGTAAGAAGGTCCACAAAAGTCTTCACCCTGACCACAAACTGTTCTCACAACTTTTACTTATACTTTAATACCTGTGTGTAGGAATAAAATGTAGGACTTGATTTATTTTTAATGCATCAGGGCACTTTTACATTCTACTTTGACTTAATATTTATTTGACTTTCATGCACAGTTTTATGCATATTTATTACTTACCTTTAGTTAAATGTCACATTTGCAGTTTACTCTTCTTTTATACACATTTTATTGTCATAACACTGGTCTACTGCTTCTTGTATATATGACAAATAAAAGATAAACCTTGAAACACACATACGCGCAAACACACACACACACACACACACACACACACACACACACACACACACAGAGTAAATGGTCCTTCCTTATGCTTACACTAAAGCACAGGCTGAGGGAGCCCACTGTCCACCTGTTAAAAAGTGTGCCCACATGCCCATACTGTGAAAAAAATAAATGTTTTTAAATAAAGATATGATATGGAAAGAAGTGCAAAACAACCAAGAACAAGAAAACAAAAAAAGATGTGTGTGTGTGTGTGTGTGACTTTAGTACGCTAATCTAATGGAAAGTTATTATTCAGTCAACTGGCACCCTTGAGCTTTCTAGGCATGGAGTGTCACAGTTGCTATGCCACTCAGGGGTCTGCAGCACTCATACTGTATACATGAGCAAATGTGACTATGTTTCATCTCAAAGCGCTCTATGTGTCATTACATGAGCAATATCACAGGTTGAGAGACCACAAGGCCAACAGGGGGTGGGGTGGGGGGTGGGCTTCTGGGGTGTTGGGTGTAGAGAGTCCTCACTCACTTGACTGAATCTGCCGCATCGTTTAATCAGATAGACCAAAAAACCCTGTACAAACACAAACACAAACACACACACACACACACAGAGGCCTGCAGAATGCTATTAGATGTAGCTCTAAATTATTTTCCTCTTTAAAAGAGTTGTGCTTGTGACATGTTTTTATCAAGGAATGCAATTATACTTCATCCTTAATATCTCTGAGCCTGTCAGTGCTGTGCAATGCTTGCCAACTGCAATCAGAAATAACTGTCCCTTCAACTTAATGAAAAACAAGTACTAGGCCATAAACTTGTAGTCATCCTCTATCCAATCACATTGTCTTGAGTAATTAAAATGATTAGCTTAATTAGCTTAATTAACTAAATTTGACTACAGGACATGGCCATATGGTGGAGCAAAACAAAGATGGGAGCTAATTAAAGTTAAAATAATGCAGGTTTTAATTAACTCAACCCTCAGGCATCAACATTTTCAAATTTATCCAAGCTGATAATTAAAAAGTCCTCTTGCCCAAGCAACATTTCTTCTCTGAGCTAATTAAATCTGGAAATGAATTAGCAACATGACGCTCCAAATATTAATTCCTGCTAGAAGATGACTTCACTTTCTAATGAAATTAATTAGGTGCACTGGACTCTCAATCAGACTCAGGCTGTGTCCGTGAGCACAGACCTCATGTAATCTAGCACTGGGCTACGGGCTGCGGGGCAGAAATTTACAATTGTAATGAACACTCTTTAACTGTGTGCCTCTCTTAATATACCAAATGAACATGTAGATCTATTTGTGCCAAGGGCATCCTCGTCCTTAGCCTGAATGTTCAGAGGGAGCTAGTTATAATATATGTGGTTTTTCCTATACTTTCATTTATTCTCTTTGCTCCTGCTTTTTTTTTCCTCTCTCCTGACTTTCCCAATGTGTGAAAGATTTTAACCACTTTGCTGCTGGAAGCCATGACTTACTGGCTTACTGGTGTGGGGAGATTCATGCTGTGGTGCTTTGGTGTGAAACTGTGTGGTAGAAATCACAGTAGTGGTGATGTGAGTAGTTTTAGCTTGTAGCAAAAACTTTAATGGTATGAAAAGCTAAATCCATATAATGTTGTCTTCTCATTCATACTAGCCAATGGCTTAGACATTTTTGATGTCTGAAGTTTGCTGCTTAAGATTTGCACTGAAATTTATAATAAAAAAACAAGTAATCAGATTTTTTGTTCTCAAATCTGATGACTTGGCCAACCTACCTTAATAAGGGCAGAATAGAATCCAGTTAAAGAGAAATTATTTTGAAAAAAGAGCTTGTTTGCAGGAATTTGCATCTTAGCACTGGGAAAATGGGTATGGATCACTTATTTTTATTAACAGCACCACAAAAGCAATTCTGACCCATGTAGGCATGCCTTCTTTCCATAGTCCATCCTGAACCCCATTCTTTCCCAGGTAAGTGACATAAAGAAAACATGATTCATTAGACCAGGGAAACATCTTTCATAGTTCTATGACCTAGTTCTGATGCTCATATGTATATTGTTAGAGCTTTTGTTAGTGGACAGGAGTTAACATGAGCACTCTGACATGTCTGCTGCTAATCTGCAGCATAAAACATAAAGCATACACAGCTGCTCTGATACACTGTGTGTGTCAGAGCTTTTTTTTTCAGAACTTTTTTCATAGCTGTATTAATTTTTTCATCAATTTGTGTCAAAATGGAGTGGGACTGGAACATGCCTTCATTTCCCACACACATCAGTGTGCCTTTTTGCCTAAGACCTTGTCGCTAGTTCAGTCAGTTGCTCTGATATAGTCATCCTGCAGCCACAAACCAGGCCTCATTTTATGTGCTTCCAACAACTTTCACTTGATACCTAATATATTCCACCATTTGACAGGTGCCATTGCAATGAAATGTTCAAAACTTTGAACGTTGTGAAACGTACATCAGTAGTTCACCCATCATTGGATTTAATGTTGGAGCTGATCCGAGTGTGTATTATAAATGATAAAAGTGTATTTTTAAATCAGTTGATACAATCATACAAAGCTAAGACAAAGTTCATTAGTCCATCGTTAGAGGATAAAGCATAACAAAGGCCCGTTATTTTTTTTTTCCTTACACCACACTGTAGCGAACCTTCGCACTTGAGATGTCTCCTTTGGAAGGGCATCGTCAAATGCAAATGCCTGTAGACTAGCATAAGTGAAGGGGTGACTTTTACAAGGGTTGGCATGAATAAACTATTCAATGCCACTGTTTTCTGCAGCCGCTCAAGACAACAGCTCCTCCGTTTCTGCGCCTCTTCTGTTGCCACAGACTACAGATTTGCATAGATAGCATCTCCAGATACAAATTACAATTTAGACTCATTCCGGAGGGCCGGTTGCTGTATCTGCCAGAGATTATCTCTCTGCCAAGCCTCAGAGAGGACAAAGTGGATGTCTCTCAAGGATTCCTTTGAATTTATCACCATTTTGAGTGTTTTTTTTTTATAACATTTCACATCAGTTGCACCTTGAATCAATTTAGCGACACAATACCGACGTGCACACCCAGCTGCTAAGCAAACAGATAGATGACAAGACAATATTTACTTAAGATTGTGCTTGATGTATTGAAGGCCTTTGTGTGCTCACCTAAGCTTATGGCTAATAATTGTTTGCATTCTTGGCCCATTTTGAGTAAGTTAGTCACAGTGCTATCCATCAATCTGGCAGTCATACAATTGTGGCCAGTGACAGAAAGAGCATGACCTGCCTAATGTGCTCAGTCAAGTAATCAGCTTCAGTCTAATGAAAAAGTGCCTTCGAGTTCCTGAGATATTGCTTAATGACAATCTACTGCAAATAGAACATCCTACTGACCAGTTGTGTAATCAGGGTCTTATGGGGCCAAGGGCAAAACATAATGGGCTCCCCATATGAATGAGAATGTAATTTCCTTTCTTACTTGCTATTTCTATGTCTCAGCCAAGCTCTAATGCAAGCTTAAGGTTGACATACATTATAAACCCTTTAAAATCAAACCATAAGGAAAGAATTTGATGTTGGGAAAGGTCACTGAGTTAGATGCTAGCTGGTGGATGGTGGGAGGGTGTCATCATTGTTGGTGCGAAAGGAGATTGTCAGAGGTGCAAGTGCTGCATGGCAAACTGTCTAATACTTTAGTATACAATGCAAACAAATGGAAAAGGCAGTGCTCCAAACAAAGAATGGACAATCTGGGGTTGGCCTAGTAGTCCTTAAATACCTGGTTGCCCAGGTGTGATGGGTTGTGTGCTGATTGGTGGTGAGGATTTCCCGGGTCAGTAATCCGGAAAACGGGACCGCAGCCATGGCCGGCGGGCTGTGACAGAGGGGAAAAATATTTATTTATTTATTTATCAGTTATAATTGTTCATTGTCTATTGTGCACACACTTCTCAATTAATGGTGGATTCCATGATGGTGAGCTGGCCAGGTCCTGCTGCAGCAAAGTATCTCCAAACACATGACACATCCACCTCCATGCTTCACCGTTGGTATGAGGTTCTTTTCCTGAAATACTGTATTTGGTTTATGCCAGACATGTCCTCTGTTCTGGTGTCCAAATAATTCAGTTTTAGTCTAAATGTCCAAGAACATTATTCCAGAAGTCCTGGTCTTTGTCTACGTTCTTTCTGGCAAACTTCAGTCTGGCCTTGATGTTTCTCTTAGAGAGCAAAGCTTTCCTCCTTGCACACCTCCCATCCAGGTTTAAGTTGTAGCACTTTCACATCAACAGTAGCAAGAGCCTGCTGTAGGTCTCATGACATAACATTTTAAAGTTTTTGGAGACTTCTTTTAGCATCTTCTGGTGTGCTACTGGGATGAACTTGTTTAGACAGTCAGACCCAGGCATGATGGCAGTTGTTTTGGAAGTTCTCCACTTCTATTTTCCAGACAGCAGAATGGCTGATTACAAATTCTTTTGAGATCTTTTTAAATCCGTAACCAGACTTATAAGCTGCTACAATCTTCTTTCTGAAGGCTTCAGAAAACTATTTTGATCTCATCGTGGTGTTCACTCTCACCTCAACAGTCAGGGCAACACCAAACTAAATGTTTGAGGTTTAAATTGGGCAAACCTCCTTTAAAATGCTGCGTAACGATCAGAAATCGCATTTTTGTCGAGTTACATTTTCCAGAAGATTTTGAAAAAAGTCTTCAGTTTTAATTGTTTAGTTATATTACTTGAATCTCTCAGTTTTGTCAAAATTGAGATTAAATATCCATATGTCCAAGAATGTTGAAAGGGTGTCCTAATTTTATCATATGATTGTAGGTTAATTACAGACTAAGTTATGGGTTTAGCAATAAGTCATTAAGTTGCAATAAAAGGGCTCCAAAAGTGCTATAAAAGTCCAACATAGTAGCTACATACCCCAGTGTGGATGATGGTAGTTAAGAAGTGTGTTTGAATGAACGGTTGAGAATATAAACATGGGGTTTTTTGGTAACCGAGGCTTGAAGGCATGACCAGTGTTTTACAAATGCCTTAGAGAAGGGACCCATTCCACCCCCCACCACCACTCTTTTGTGACATTCTGTGTCCTCTGTTCTTATTTGTACTGCTTTTCTCTGCACAATATTTCCAGAATTGAAATAATTGTGTTTATGGGGCCTTTCGATGCCTCTCTGTCAACACAGACATCAAACCCCCGATCAGAAAAGGCCTCTAACCTTTTGATTTTGTGCCATCTTAATTATTAATGCTCTCTAGTGGCAAATTTGATCCCAATATGTAAATAGTTTCTGATCCCATTATGTTGTGCCCTGATAAATATGACAACACTTAGAGAGCTGATGGTCAAGAAGAGCCTGGCGAACTCCAGAACAAATAAATATATATATATATATATATATATATAAAAGTCAGTGATCTACAACAAACTAATGGGGCTCTTTTTTTAATGGTGCTCACACTGAGACATTAGAGAATATCAAATTAAAGGTATAGCTGGCACAACTACAAGAGTGGTGCACACAAATGGAATACTCTTATCAGTCAGGCTGCGCACGATGTGCCATGGAGCTGAGCATGGAGCTAGTTAGGGCTCACATCAAAGCCACGTCAACATGGCCAACAGCCACACATGCCATTTATGTCCCAGTGAAGCTGGGCCTTTCTGCATCTCTCTGCCACTCTTTCATGTAGCTTTCCTCTCTTAAAGACCATTAAAATTGGAAGTATAATGTGTTTTCC
Organism: Hepsetus odoe; assembly: GCA_017165825.1. Lineage (NCBI taxonomy): Eukaryota > Metazoa > Chordata > Actinopteri > Characiformes > Hepsetidae > Hepsetus > Hepsetus odoe. Next base: position 15,238,011 of record CM029366.1, on the reverse strand, counting down.
CCTCTCATTTCATTATTTAAGAGGCTCTCCCTCTCTCTGGAAGAGAAAGATGGTTTTGCTACCTCTGAGCTGGGTAAACAAGTGCCTCACATATCCTCTGCTTCTTGTAGCCTTTTCAAATGCCAAGAAAAGAGTCATTAGCGGGGCCCACATATCAGCAAAGTGCTTTTCAGGTGACAGAGGATGTGCAAATTATTGAATATACTTGATTCAAATGCGTACATCGTTTCCACATCAATAAAATATACTGCTCCAGGCAAAAGTTTGTCAAGTGACATTTTTTGTTGAATTTCTTAGTTGAAATAAGTGCACTTTCATAAAACACTCCTACAAATATTTTCATTTGACTTTTTATGTTGTCAATGTAATGAATGAACATACTGATAAAAAAACGAAAAAAAAACTTACAAAAACTAAAATGTGACTCATGCAATGTGGCCTAAAAAAATAGACATTTTTTTTAAAATCAAATCATCAAAATATGACATTTTATTAAGAGTGTTTAGGCCTGCAAAATCATTAGGCAGTCAATTATTAATTAATCCATGAACCATAACCAAACCATTATCAAAATGAAGTAAAATGTAACAGACAAAATTCTGTTCACATGCCATGTGATTTCACTCATGTGGATCAAGAATATTGAACACACTTTTTTCTGCAGATTTTTGTGTTCAACATAATGTCCAAATATGTGAATGCTTGACCTGCTGAAGCTCAGGCGCTCTGTGTCAAATCCACAAAAGCACAAAAGCTAATCAGAAAGAATGCGAGTGCGAGAGGGCTTCCTGCAGCGAGAGAGTGGTGGAAACTCTCACATTAATGCAGCAAGAGAAAGAAATATAGATTAGAGGCATCAAAAGTCCAGTTCATTCAATCAAATATTTAGCTGCCTGAAGTTCAAGGGGTGCCAAGAGCTTTTGGGACCACAGAGTCAGAACTGTGACTTAAAATTATATCTAGTATTTTGAAGAGACACTAGCTGTTCACATTACAGTGCTTATGTGCTGGTTCCGTGGTGTATCTAAGTGTAGTCAGGTGTGTAATGCTGACATTGTCTGTTTCTACATCCACTCCTTTTAAGACAGTTCAATAGGGGGTGCTTGTACTGTACTTTAAAAGGGCATTTTAAATATCTTGGGGGGGGGGGGGGGGGGCTCTCCTGTGGTGAGGCCTTGTTGAATATTTCTAAGTGATGCTCTCAAAGACGGACGAAGCATGGCAGCCTTGTTCAGTGACCCCGAGAATTCATTCTGTGCTTTAATAAGACCGGATGGCACAAAGCACTCATCCTACAGAGCGCCTCATCACATTTACCTGAAAAGACAGATGAACCAAGAGAGAGAGAGCGAGAGAGAGAGAGCGAGAGAGAGAGATAGAGCGAGAGAGAGAGAGAGAGAAAGAGAGAGAGACAGACAGAGAGACAGAGGTAGGGGGTGGGTTTCTCTACAGTGGTTCTTCAACCTTTATTCTGCGTGTAAATGAGTATTAAAATTTGTCTTCCAGTGGCACTTTGCCCACCCACTGGCAGTAAAGGTCAGCACATGACAGGGTTAAAACCCCTATCAGTTCATTCTGACTACACAGCCCTCCTAATTACTATAGCAATGGCTGTAGGGAGGGAATGAGGAGGAGAGGTGGAAAAAAAATACAACACATAGAAGTCTGTCTCAAAGTAGAAGATAAGTTCTTATCTTAATCTACTGACTCCGCCGGCTTCATTTGTCAGACAGGACTAGCTGCGGAGGGGAGGAAAAACAGGTTTCTGGTTGCCAGTGTTAATAGGAACATCTTTCAAGTCTTGGAGTGGGCTAGTGGGGGGTGGGGGAGGAAGTGTTGGGGGGGGCGAGTATGATCATCCTCCGAACATTCGGTGACAACGCCAACGTGAGCTGCGTTCCTCGCGAGTGGTATTCCTGCTAAGAGCCACTAATTAGCGCCTTATCACCCGCCAAATGGCGGCATGCTGCAGACAGAGCCGCCCAGTTTTGAGTATTTATAGAGCTGGGTCCTGTGACTGGGCATAGAGAGTGTGCTGAGAGAGTCCAGTCCAAGCCCTCTAGTGCAGAGTGATGAGGAGTAGGCCATGAGCACACAGTCGAAATATTTCACACCCCTGCCAACCCTGAAAAACAGGAAAGTACCCCCTATTTGAGAGAAGAAAGCAAAAACATTTGACATAACTTTGCAGCATTAGTGCTGCATCTCAGCAGGGATGACTGTGCTACTTCTGGTGCGCAGATGTACAAGCAGAACGATTTGATGTAAACGTGTTGTTCAACAAAAAGGCCATTTTTGCAAAGGAACGGCAATGGGGCGAGAGGATTCTTCTCAAGAGGCCTGTGAAATCAGTGCATGTTCTCTGTCAGCCTTCCGCTGTGGTCACGTTTTCTGCAAAGAACAAGAGAAGGGATTTATTTTTGACCCGCCTCACCTCTCATGATTTGCTTTACAACGCAGCTAATTTTAATCACACTAAAAATGCCCTTTCCTTATGGTACATTTCCTCCTTCTCAGCAATTTCATCCCTAAAGTAAATAATACAGCATTACAACCCCACTCAGGCCCCAGAGGCCTGGCTCACCAACACTACGCTGTCTGTCAAGCTCCTGCACTTGCTATGAAAAATTCCCCCTTAACTGAGTAACAGCACATGCAGGCTGCTTTATTCACAATGAATCACAGCAAGCTGGTGACACGATGAGACCAGCTGTGTTCCACTGAGTGGAGGGAAAAGAAAACCATAGTCAGAAGTCCAAAAAACACACCAAAGAAGAACTGAAGGCAAAGGAGAAAGAAAGAAAGAAAGAAAGAAAGAAAGAAAGAAAGAAAGAAAGAAAGAAAGAAAGAAAGAAAGAAAAAAGACCACCTTGGGTGAGATGAAAGAGAGAGTGTAGGAGACAGAGAGAGAGAAAGAGAGGGAGGGAAAAAAAACTGTCAAATGTGTGAGAGCAAATCTCAGAAGATTAATTTGAAGTGCTCACTGAATTGTGATTCTTTTTCTTTAATTAATTATAGAATTAACTGCTTTGTTAAAACATTCCTAGTGGAATTAGACTGTTGGCAATTTTTCTTTCCTTTTTCCCCCCTCCTTTTTCATGAACAAAAGAATTACACATCCTGACTTTCACACAACTCGAAATTTGCTGGTGTCGCCTCGCAATTGTTCATGTCGGGTGAAATTTGTCTCGCTAGAACACTGTGTTACTTGGAGATGATTTCTGTGTTCGGGCGAGACAACTTGACAGAAAATCTTTGAGATTTCTGGAATAGTAATGATGGAAGTGGAATTAAGTGCGGGCGTCGGAGGCTACATCGTGGCCCTCCGAGATACTTTTAACATATAAATTGCTCTTCATCCATCCACTCACTTGGAGCAAATCCATCAGAGCCACCTGCGAAATGACACGGAGGGTTGCGGGAAGTGAAATGCCACTATTTTGCAATCATCTCCACTTTTTCCAGAATCTATCCCAGAGATGCAGTGTTCCTGCATTGATCCTGGCTTCTGCTGTTTCCACAGTGTTAGAACAGCACATCTCTTCAGTGAACATCAGTGTAAATGCCTTTTCCTTTTTTTTTTTGTCTTCCGCAGCCTATAGCCACCATGTTTCAATGTCAGTGGGAATGTGGAGAAAAGAAACGCACGAACAAAGCCTCCTTACTCCGCCTAATGTGTTTCCAAAGGGCAGGTGTGGTCCATGCTGGAGTGACATTTAGCTTCAGCCCTTCACACACACACACACTCACACACACACACACCCACACACACACACACACACACACACACACACACACACACACACACACACACACACACATTTTCGGGTCTCTCCTTGATTGTGTAGCTTCTGGTCTTCTGGGAGGACAGCTTGCCTTCCAAAAGTGTGCTACAGCAAAAGCAACAGCTTGGCCAACATGTGGAGAGATGCAGCTTGTCCATGAAGGCAAAAGAAAGAGTTGTCACCTTCTGAGGAGTTTGAGACCAAGAAATGAATAGATAATCTAAAAAACAAGTTAAATTTACTTTGCTGTGTTCTTTAACATGGACATACACCGAAGTTCCTCTTCTTCATTTCTCACCTGCAGCTTATCGATAGAACTGGATAATAGTGCAGATACCAGTGCAGTTAACTGACAGTGGTGTTTGGAGGTAGAAGGGAAGATCATTTGTGAACTAAGCATATGTTGAATCTCAGTGGACTATCAGCATCATTAGGGTTAGGTTAAGCATACAGATTAGATTTAAGCTTACACTTGGCTATAGAGTTTAATTTAATAAAAACATTTAAATTCAGGTTGATATGCATTTTAACAGATATTTGGTTGAATGTTAATTAAAATGAAGAACAAACTTGAATCTCAATGGACAATAAAAGACTGAATATAAAAGCAAATAGTACAATGGTTCTTTTCTATCATGCACATCCATGAGATTTTGGTCACATGGTCACCAAAAAGGATTCTGGTGTTGTTAAATAACCCTTTTGTATACTATATAGAACCCTTTTAGTATACTATTTAAAAGTTTGGACGTATGGTTTTCTTATATATATAAATCATTTTGTTGCAGATACATATACAGATGATTCTGTCATACTACTCTATAACTTGAATCTGTAAGAATAATCTGTAAGATGTTAGAGATGTCCAGAATGATATAAAGAGCTGTATGAGATGCTTCTATCATGACTGAAAATGCTCTGCATCACTAAGAGAGAAGTTATAATAAAATAAAGATCAAGAATGCCTCATATGTGAAACATAATGATCAAATCTCTGACAGATAACAAAGAATTTCTGTAAATAAATAATTACAGTATATTATTTATCATTAAATAACCTCTCACTGTTAAAAGCCTTACATATTGAATAAAACATAAAACATCTTTTAGTTTATAGTAGTTTTATCTGCACGTTTGCAACAGTATACGCTCTAGCTATGAAAAGAGATGTGAAACATTAAACTTTTAGGTCATTATTTCACTAAACAAATCATGTACAAATATACATTATAATTTGAATTGTAAAATGATGAGCATTTAATGTAAAATGACAATTGTCCTGCTACACTGAAAGGGTTAAAATGGACCAAGGAACAGGCAGGTGTCTTATATCCATGGCTTGCCGTGTCCTCGGCTCAGGCTGTCCTGCATGATGTACGTAATGCTGCGGTATCTTCTCCCAGCAGAGCTGCGATTGTTTTGATATTTTTATGAACATGTCCTCAATCATAAATCACTGGTGGAAGCTCCAGCCTCCAGCCCTCGCTCTCCGTTCAGCACCGCATCAGATTACAGGTGAAAGACGAAGCTCCTCACAGGACACTTGAGAGCAACACTCAACACACAGCGTCCCCGAGGTCACTTACACACGGGCTCAAGCACAAATGTGGCACGCTTGTTGGGAAAAACGCTGGATTAAATAGAAGTGCAGAGCAAAGGTTTGTAGCTTGCACATTTTACTATGACACATTTCTATAAGTATATAATTGCAAAACATAAATTACATTTATATATAACCCATGGTCTAAATAAACAGGTGTGGAGCTGCACCAGTGCAAACATTTGTTTCTGTATCATGACAAAAATAGTGCAAAGATGACAAAAACGAGGGCTTTTCCTCCCTCAAAAAAGACTCAGCACACAAACAGAGGTAGTGCTGAAAGGTTAGAATCTGCACTTTTGAGAGAACTTCTAAGATCTTTTCAGTGTCAGAGGAGCGATCAACTTCAGATTACAAAATACTTTAGCTATGGCCTGAAGTGACCCAGACTGCACTGGGTGAACTAGCATTAACAAAACTACTGCATTTAGACTAGGCTATAGTTTGTGAAGACTCAATGGCACAGCCGCCTCTCTCCAAATCCTACTCATCTGTTTTTATCAAGCTGGAAGACAAAGCCGAGGGGACAGGCAGAAAAGGATTTTCTGCAACGTCAGGTCACTGTGTCGTATCGCTTTAAATAAGCTCTGCGGACACAAGCCCCTTTTATTTTACATCTCCCGATGGTATCTGAGCATGCAGCACATTATTACTGTATTGTTTAAAAACAATAGCCCTGACTGTTCGGATCAGAACAGGCCTGCGTCCCTCTCCTGGGTTTTATCTTGCATCCAGTAGCAGTGCAAGGGTTCGGTCAGGTGAGCCGGCCCATAAGTTGTTGTACACAGGCTTTTGTCACGACAAGTCAGCGCAGAGCAGCCAACTGTCAGCCCGTCTCAAAGGCCACGGATGCTATGAATAATTCCTTTAACTCAAGGTCAGACACGTATCTCTGTCATTGCAGTAATAGTGTGACTACGCCACCCCGTATACGCAGCACCTCATAACGCCTTAGTGTAATTTATTTAATTAACACCACGCTGAGAGTGGTTCTGTGGAAATTTGTTGTTGTTTGGCCATTTGCATATGTCACTCGATAATGTGTTGTGTTTGTCAAGCAAAAGGTCCCTAATGATGATCTTGGAGGCACTTGAACATGCATACATTTGGGATATGAGCAGACAGGTAATAATATATATTACAGGGAGCAGTGTTGGTGGTAATCTGAAGTAAATAAATGCAGTGGATTACTCCTCTGGAATAATGGCAGAAACAAACAGCAGCTTTCCAAAACTAGTCAAGTGTGCACTTTGATTAATGTTTGGATTTTTGGCAATAATATGTGTTTCTCGCCATACATTATAATGCATTACATCCTTGTTCACTGACTGTAATAGTATGAAAAATAGGATTACAATTATGCCTTTGTTTTACAGATTAGATTTTGCACTTGCTCTTGCTTGTGGAAAAATAAGCATGCTGTAACTTAGCTACTATTTCCAATTACACTACATAAATGACCCTTTAAAGTTTTTATTAAGCCTTATAAAGCTAGAAGTTGTTTCAATTGGATTTCATTGTCATTTCATTATCTTTTGTGCAACATTTTAGGCATGTCCATTTGTGTTATTACTCACGATAAGCGAAAGTACAATAAGCACTAAGCAAAGTTTTATCAAGTTTGCCTAATGCCGTTTAAAGAGTCTAACATACTGACAAAATGCCTTTGCACTGGCCATATTTAATTTAATATGTTAATTTCAGAAAAATTTCAGGTTATGTATTAAAATGTGCCTTCTCTGTAGAGAATTTGCTCTTATTGTCACTTAGAAATTTAACAAGAGTCCGATCCCCAGTGATGGCAAAGCCTTCTGGCTGTGAGTCCAAGTAAGAGTAATTGGCCTCTTTCTGACTGGACAGGATGGCCTGTCCTCCCTCCATCCCTCCCTCCCACTCCTCCACCTCATGCAATGCATGCCAGCATGGAGGTCTGTTAACTGACATAATTGAATAGGCAGTTCTCCTCCAAGCATTCTGAGTTGTTCAATAGTATGTGGACAGGACAAAAAAGTGACTGAGATTGAGGGCTTTGTATGACGTCATGTTAATACTTACAGTCCTAATAGCATGATGTGATTCTAGGGACCACCAATTTAGAGTGCAGTTTTCTGAGCAGTGCACACAGAGCTGAGTGGACTGAGGGCCATTTCCTACTTTTACATAAAAGCTGTGTATATCTATGCTATATTTCTGAGAGCGATGAAAACATTCACATGTCAGTAAAGAGTTGATGAAAAAAGCGACCATGGCAAAGTGCGTAAGTACACTCATTTCATACAGGCAAAAATTCAACACCAATAAGCTTCATAAATTCTACCAACTGTGCTCTTGAAGCTGAACTAATATGAAAAGGTCACAGCAAGAATAAATTAGCTAAACGAGCAAACACCAGGCTATATTCATCTATCCATCCATCCGTCCATCAATCCATCCGTCCATCCATCCATCCATCCGTCCATCCATCCGTCCATCCATCCATCCATCTTTGGCAGTTAGTAGAATTTAACATATAATTTTGCAAATGCCAGGCCTTTGTAACCAATGGTATCAGGTAACAGTGTGGTGCAGAGATCAAAACCCTCCCCTACTGCACTGGACATTTGGCAAAGTCTTCACTGCCAAACCTGCTGAAATGCTTCAAAGCAATGTGTTCCACCTGCAGCTAAAGCTCATCATGCATATGCACCCATAGCACACCTAAGACTAGCATTAACACTGTATCATTAACACTTAACCTGTTATATTATCATGTAGCTTACTACCAATGACCTGTCAAATCTTCTGAAACACTTTAACTGTTAATGTGCATTGGATATTTTGTTCTTTTTTTCTAGTGTGTTCTTTTAAGATCTATTAGGGAACTCCAGATTGCAGGAAATGTTGTATAAATTAGTGATTCAGCAGGGCAGACAGCAGGTAACATTGGGCTTAGCTTGTCAACTTATCCCTTTACCAAATAAAGCTCAATGGTTGATTGAGGGTAGGGGCAATTACTTTTTCATACAAAGGTCTCAAAGGTGTTTGTGAACCTTTGTTTTGGTTTTTTTTTGTTCTTCAGGAAATCACCTGATCATTTGGTGTTACCATTATGTTGGGATCCATGGATAGACAGTCAGAGAGCTGGCGTCAGGTTCAAGGGTACAAAGGGCACATGAGCATCAGAACTACACTTTGGAGCAATGAAAGACGACAGCCTGATTTGATTAATCAGGTCTTCTCAATCAAGTGTGTGCGTGTGTGTGTCTCTTGTCTAATTCCAGGAAGATCTGAGAGAGAGAGATAGAGAGAGAGACAGAGAGAGGCTTTACAGCATCTTTGATACCCTTAGTGATGTTACATATGCACATAAACCATTTCTGCTTTACAAATTCTATAAAACTATTACAAGTTAATAAAGTTGAGCATGAATGCGTGGCTTGCTGAGTTCATGTCAGGTGTGTCATCAAGTTAGAGGCAGTGAACAAGAATTGCAGGAGTGTTACCTTAAGCTACAATCTGCCATCACACTTCATCATCTCACTTCACCGCGTTCAAGCCACTTTACAGGCAACCATCAATTAATTCATTGCAACATAATAAGGTCATCACAGAATGGTTGTTTAAAACTCATTCATTTTAAAGCATGCTTTGTGTATAAAAAGCCAGATTGAAAAGTTTTACCTGTGGAATGGAGGGAAAAGAGTATGTGTGTGGGTGGTTGTGGGTGTATGTACATGTGAGTAAGGGGGCTGGGGGCACAGAAAGGACAAAAACAAGAGCTGTTCTGTTTTTCACTAGATTGTCATCTGTGGGTTAACAGCTAGTTATGATGTCCAGGCCAGTCTGAGCCAAAGCTGATTACTTATCTGACCCACTGTTAAACGATGAGAGCATTTTTGTTACGTTTCCAGGATGGAAAATGAGAGCCTGCACTCCATGTAAATTGAAAAGCACTTTAGCCACATGACCAGTCTACCTCATCAGTAATGGAGCAGAATGACAATGCAGGTCATGCAATGGAGAGAGCAGCCCCACGATTCTCATTAAACACACACCTACTCGAGGACAAACAAGCACGAAAAACACACTTTTACTTTTTTTCAGTCACAAACTCTGAATTGCCGCTTGGTGATTGGGAGAGTTGTGGGCTGTGTAAAGTGGAAAATGAGTGAGAGATATTTCTCAAGAGAGTAAATCATGAAATGAAACAAATTAAACTTGTCTTTTCAGTTTCATTGGTTTTTCCTAAGTTATTTATTTATCTATTTGTTTGTTTTTAAACAGGCTTCTTCTTTTTGTTTCTTCAGTTTACTACAGAGGAATGAGGCAAGCATTGTATAAACTGCATCCCTAAGCCAGTTCACATTTGGTTCTAATCTATTTAGCTGTTAAAGGGCCCATTAATGTGATATGAAAACTTTGTTGAAATGTTAAAAAAACATAATATATATATAACCATATAGAAAAAATTAATAATAACACATAACAAAAACTGCACCATTATCAGTGACAGTCCTATATCAGTATACTGGCCCAGCTCACCTGTTTCATTCTCTAGCTGTGATCTAAGTGCTCATCATTACTTAAAATCTGTCAGGTGTTGAAAAAAGCTGAGGCCCTAAGTAGCATCAGAATGTGCTTTTAACAATAGTTTAGAAAAGAACTGTTGAATATTTACTGCGATGGGCTGGCGACCTGTCCAGGGTGCGTCCCCCGTCCTCGCCCTGTGTGCGCTGGGTTGGACACCAGCACTCCCCCGCGACCCCGTTTGGGACAAGCGGCAGATAATGAATGGATGGATGTTGAATATTTAGGCTTGAACTCATGGAAAACAATACATTACAACAAAAAATTTGGAGATGCACACTTTGTGTAATTGCCGATAGATTTACAGTACTGTGCAAAAGTTTTAGGCAGGTGTGGAAAAAATGCTGTAAACAAAGAACGCTTTCAGAAATATAAATAATGATTGTTAATTTCCATCAAATTACAAAAGGCAAAGTAAGCAAACAAAAGAAAAATCTAAATCAAATCAATATTTGGTGTTTCTACCTTTTGCCTTCAAACCGGCATCAGTTCTTCTGGCCCCCACAGAGCCCTGATCTCAACATCATCCAGTGTGTCTGGATTACATGAAGAGACAGAAGGATGTGAGGAAGCCTACATCTACAGAAGATCTGGGGTTAGTTCTCCAAGATGTTTGGAACAACCTACCAGCCGAGTTCCTTCAAAAACTGTGTGCAAGTGAACCTAGAAGAATTGATGCTGTTTTGAAGGTAAAGGGTGGTCACACCAATTACTGATTTGATTTAGATTTCTCTTCATTCATTCACTGCATTTTGTTGATTGATGAAAATAAATGATGAACACTTCCATTTCTGAAAGCATTCTTTGTTTACAGCATTTTTTCCACAGCTGCCTAAAACTTTTGCACAGTACTGTACTTTTCTTACGTTATTAAAAAAGAAATCTATGCAGCCTCTATTCTTCCTTTCAAACCATATGATTCCCAACCAGATGTCTTTAAATGTTCCATGCTCATCCCCTCAATTTGTGTTTAAGTGAAATTTAAAAAACAATCTGTTTTCCTCAGGCAAGTCTTTAAACGATTCTCTATTTAGTCACCTGTTCTGTCTTTGTTTGTTCATTAGTCACGCATTTTCTTGTCTTTTAATGCCTTAAAAATAGTTAATTTTCCTTGTTTTATTCATTTTATCCATTTATTTGCTATTTAAATTTACTTTTTACTATTCTCCATCTTTTTTTTTTTTACTGTATCTTATTTCAGGTGATTTTCTAGTCCATTACCTTTTGTTTTTTCAATGTGTGATATCAAGAAAGGACAAAGGATACTCCTGCTGTGTAGCTACCATGCTTTATCTTATACCTTCCCATGTGTCTATTTATTTTGATGTTTTTTTTCTGAGAGAAAAAAATCAAAGATAAATCTGAGAGATTCCCCTTTGATATATGCACAATCATGCATTTGGAGCTGAGAGTTACAAGACAAGCATGAAGTTTCAAGGAAAGTTTCACTGAGCAAATGCTGGACAGCAGGAATCACTTCAAATGACCTCCGAAAATGAAGCTAACTTCATGTAAAGATACAAATGCTTCTGCCATGTTAATGTCTCTTCATTGGGCTCAGGGCAAAGACCTCATAATGTCCGATTCTTTGTCCGGTGCAGTGGCTGCAGCTAGGGCTATGTGACCTTTTCAGATGGCATTAGTGCCAGCGCCGTGGCGACGGGTGTGGATGTCAGCGGGCTGGCCTGGTGGAGGGGGCGAGGGGCCGCTCCTGCTGCAGTCTGCTGTGCCATGTGGAGGCCCAGATGTAGCAGGCGAAGTAATCCACGCTCACACACTCATGAAAGTGCCCATCTGGCCCTGCGTGCATGCGCTAAGCCCAGAAAACACACACTTCCACACATGGACCCACTGGAGACCCGCACTCTATAGCGGCTGCTGCTGCTGCTGTTGTTTTGCATTGTGGTGCTTACCAACCTCAGTGGGCTAATGTGCAGCTCCATGCTCTATCTTAACGCTTAGGCCAGCATGTTGAGTGGCCAATTGGCACATGATGCACAAACACACACACAGACACAAACACAAACACACACACACACACACACACACACCATAGAAAGATAATAAGTCACAATGCAGGTTATCATAGTGGTCTGGTGCAGAAGGAAGCCTATTGAGACAGGAAGTGCCATATAGATACTAAATTAAAAGGATCCGTTTATACTGCAGCCACTGTGAGAGCGCAGAGATAAAGTCAAGGGCTTGCTGACTGCCCTCAGGCCGCTCTTTCTGCCTTCTTATCGCCATGGAGAGGTATGGCATTACATGAGCTTGCAATGATAGAAGCACAGAGAAATGCAGCCCCACAAGTGCAGCCAAGTTTTTTTAGCCATGTGCTAATTAACCAAACTGATTTCCCGTACCATAAACATCTTCACGCTTTGTCAGTTATTATTACATTTTACTGTAAGTTCAATGGACGATAGATGGTTTTACGTGGCTTTATAAAAACCATCACATCTGCTATGAAAACACAAAAAAGTGCCATGTGATAAAAACTAATGATGCTTTATTTCACATTACCATACTCAAACGCGAGCAGAGTCTCAAACAAATAATGTGCAAGAAACATGAAAGTGAAAACATATGACTGAGCAACTCGCAGCATACAGTAATGGGTAAAAACATTGCCAAAATGACAATTCAATTACTCACTGCCTTTCCATCACTGGAAAATCTTCTAATGAAAAGCACAGTTTGAAATCATTCCCAAACTACAAACACCTGTATACTGAGGCTGTACTGTGTACACTGTTTAATATGTTGCAGTCCTATGAATGAATACAGTTACATAACATATTAAGCATATCCATGTAAAAACAAGACCGTTTTATGAGAAGCCCTGGTCCTAATATATCAGATATTCCAAGAAGAAAGATGAATACAAAAGTGGAGTATAATTCTGAACTTGAAAAAATAACAATAAACATTTTAAAAGTGACATGTGCGATGAATAATAAACACAGGATTTAATGTGGTTACTGTTGGAACAAATCCTTGTATCTCAAAAAAAAAGTTCATTTACAGGAAGAACTTTCTTAACTTTAATACACGTTAATGTAGTTATATTGTTTTTTTCTTACTGTTATTTCTTTTTTCTTTCCACTTTTATTTATTTATTTGTTTATTTTTCTTTTATCCATGGGGCAGCAGAGGCCTAGTGGTTGGGGACTAGGCCCCAGGTTGTGAGTTGGAATCCCTGACCAATAGGTTGCATGAGGTACAGTACTGTGCAAAGGTTTTAGGCAGGTGTGAAAAAATGCTGTAAACAAAGAATGCTTTCAGAAAAATAAATAATGATTGTTTATTTTTATCAATTTACAAAATGCAAAGTGAGCGAACAAAAGAAAAATCTAAATCAAATCAATATTTGGTGTTACTACCTTTTGCCTTCAAACCAGCATCAGTTCTTCTAGGTACACTTGCACACAGTCAGGGATTTTGTAGGATTATAGTCGGTGTCTGATCAACCAGTTTTACCAAACAGGTGCTGATGATCATCAGTGTCACACGGAGGTTGAAACACAGTCATGTTTGGAACAACCCACCAGCCGAGTTCCTTCAAAAACTGTGTGCAAGTGTACCTAGAAGGACTGATGCTGTTTTGAAGGCAAAGGGTGGTCACACCAAATATTGATTTGATTTAGATTTCTCTTTTGTTCATTCACTGCATGTTGCTGAAAATAAAAGATTAACACTTCCATTTTTGAAAGCATTCTTTATTTACAGCATTTTTCCACACCTATCTAAAACCTTTGAACTGTACTGTACCTATTAGCATGGTACCATCTCCTTCACTGCTGTCTGGGTGCTAGATCTGGCTGCCCCCTGCTACACGGTGTGTGTAGGTTAAATGCAGAGGATGCATTTTATTGTGGTTAACTGAGTTCTGTGTTGTGTTGTGTTCTCACTTGTCACTTTCCCTTTAACTTTATGTTTCTTAACAATTTTAGATGTGTCCACCATTAGGGATATTTACCCCAGTCACTCAGTGCTACTAATAATACTGACTATCCAAAAGATTGCAGGTCCACTAAGTCATGACCTTATTTTCAACCAACATTCTTGTATTTGCATGAAAGAGAATAGAAATGACCACTTCTTTAGCCTGAGTGACTGAGGAAGAACCTCCTGCCCCCAGCTATGAATGCCACGTCATCTAAAATATGCATGTATATTTACTCATTGCATGATAAGGCCAAGGCTTACAATGTACCGTTTATATTGTTCCACTGATATTCAAATGTTCCTGCAATTTAAAAAATACAAACAATTTAAAAGGTTTGATTAAAAAGTGGCAATATCATAGTTAAAAAGAAACTGTTATACTGCAGAAGCCTCTCCATACTAGCTGTTCTCAGTGATATCTGCATTTTCCTGAGGGGATTCCCCTCTGACAACCAACTTGATTTAACCAATCAAACCAAACCAGGCTTTAGGAGAGGGTTCTATAGCTTCTAGAAGTGAAAACAGTCACTGCAAGTCTGCTTCTCTTTCTCTGTGGCAGGGGCTCCTCCAAGACCAGAGATGGTCACATTACCACTGTTTGTGGCACTCTCCCGATTATCCTTCCCTGCTTCTGACAGCAGGCCAACGCTTCTGACCCCTATGTCCTACTGGTCCTCCTCAAGGTCCCGAGGCTGAAGACTGAAGGAGCTCTGCTCTGCCTTCCGGTAACGGCCATTCACATAGCCGAACAAACACCTGAAGATAGGAACAAAGTACATTTAGCACAGGGAGAGAAAGATCCCTATCCTGTTTATCACTGATCATATGCTGACTACAAGGGCAGCGGTGGCCTAGTGGTTAGGGCGTTGGCCCTATGATCGGCGGATCGGGGGTTCGAACACCTTCCCAATGGGTTGCCCTGAGGTACCCTTGAGCTAGGTGCTGTTCCCGTCCCGCTCCTCCCTGCGATGGGCTGGCGACCTGTCCAGGGTGCGTCCCCTGTCCTCGCCCTGTGTGCGCTGGGTTGGACACCAGCACCCCCCCGCGACCCCGTTTGGGACAAGCGGCAGATAATGGATGGATGGATGGATGCTGACTACAATTTACAGAAAAATTACATCTCAGCAATCTCATTATTCTTTATTTTTAATTATTAACTTGTTATTTGGAGAATAATTATCAGTCTAGCCTTGATGATTTATCATAATAATCAGACTAGAAAGCAAGACTTTTTCACTTGTTTAAAGATATGTTTAAAGATAATTTTAAATATTTTTGGATAAGATTGACATTATATTTTTGATTGCATACTGTAGTTTTATGAATTTAAATAAGAGGAGAGAAGGATGAGGAGGAGAATAGAAGTTAGGGTTGGAAGTTTGAATGTTGGCAGTGTGACTGGTAAAAGGGAGAGAATTAGATGATATGATGGAGAGAAGGAAGGTTGATATTTTGTGTGTGCAAGAGACTACGTGGAAGGGTAGTAAGACCAGGTGTATTGGAGGTGGGTTTAAATTGTTTCTGGATGGAAGGAGGAATGGGGTTGGTGTTATCCTGAAGGAAGAGTATGTGAAGAGTGTTTTGGACGCGAAGAGGGTGTCAAATAGGATGATGAGTTTAAAGCTGGAAGTAAAAAATCTGATAATGAATGTTGTTAGTGCTTTTGCCGCACAAGTTGGTTGTGAGATGGAGGAAGAAAAAGAATTCTGGAATTAGTTATATAAAGTAATGAAGGAGCGCAGTGGTGATTGGTGCAGAATTTAATGGAAATGTTTGTGAAGGGAACAGTGCAGGAGGTGAAGGGTAGGTAAAGTGAAAGTGACAACCCTTGTCATTGTGAGGTCATGGCACAGCACACATGAACCACAACGAAATTGGACCTCTGCATTTAACCCACTCAAACCCGTGCAGCAGTGGGCAGCTATTGAAAGCGCCCGGGGAGCAGTGAGAGGGACAGTACCTTGCTCAAGGGTACCTCAGGGCAACCTATTGAGAAGGGGTTTGAACCCCTGATCCGCCGATCATGCGGCTAACGCCCTAACCGCTAGGCCACCGCTGCCCAGACCTCTGCTTTTAACCCATACACACAAACACCGTGCAGCAGTGGGCAGCTATTGATAGCGCCCGGGGAGCAGTGACAGGGACAGGGACAGGGACAGGGACAGGGACAGTACCTTGCACCTCAGGGCAACCTACTTGTGAGGGAATCAAACCCACAATCTTCTGATGCAGGGCCAACTCCCTAACCACTAGGCCACCGCTGCCCCATAGGTATGGTGTCAAGGAGAGGAATGCCAAAGGTCAGATGGTAGATTTTGGAAAAAAAAGATGTAAATGGCTGTAATCAACACTTATTTTAAGAAGAGGGAGGAACACAGAGTGATGCATAAGGAGGGTCAGTTTGGAGGAGATTGGAGACTGCAAAGTAGTGACAAGGGACAGTGTAGCTACAGAGCATAAGATGGTGGTCTGCAGGATGACCCTGGAGGTCAAGAAGAGGAGGAATGTGAGAGCAGAGTCAAGGATCAAATGGTGGAAGCTGAAAAAAGGTGGAATTTAGACAGTTAAAATGGGAGGCAGATTTCTGGGAAAGTGCTGCAAAAGTTGTTAGGGAAACAGCTAGAAAGGTACCTGACATGACATCTGGAAGAAAGAAGGAGGATAAGGAAACCTTTTGTGGCAAAGGCTAAAGATGGATAAAGGATAAAGGTGAATTGAACAAGAGGTTGGACAGTAAGGAGGGTGAAAAGGAGCTATACCAATTAGTTAAACAGAGAGACAGAGCTGGGAAAGATGTGCAGTAGGTTAGGGCTATAAAGGATAGAAATGAAAACATACTCACAAGTGAGCACAGCATGTTGAAAAGATAGAAGGAGTACCGTGAGGGGCTGATGAATGAAGAGAACGACGGAGAGATAAGATTGGATGATGTGGCAGTTGAGTTTCTAACCACTTTGTTTAACACAATCTTGGAAAGTGAGATGATGTCTGAGGAGTGGAGGAGAAATGAACTATTACAGATTTTCAAGAATAAGTGTCATGCACAAAGCTGTAGTAACTATAGAGTTGCTATAGAGGGATAAAGTTGATCAGTCAGAGCATGAAGCAATGGGAAAGAGTAGTGGAAGCTAGGTTATAAATGAGGTGACGATTAGTGAACAGCAGTATGGTTTCATGCTGAGAAAAAGCACTACAGTTGCAATGTTTGCCTTGAGGATGTTAATGGAAAAGTACAGAGAAGGTCAGAAGGAGATACATTGTGGATTTGTGGACTTGGAGAAAGCACATGGCAGGGTGCCTAGAGAAGAGTTATGGTTTTGTATGAGGAAGTCATGTGTGGCAGAGAAGTATGTCAGAGTAGTACAGGATATGTATGAGGGCAGTGTGACAGTGGCGAGATCTGTAGTAGGAGTGATGGATACATTTAAGGAAGAGGTTAGATTGCATTAAAGATCAGCACCCATTCTTGCTTGCAATAGTAATGGACAGGCTGACAGACGAGGTTAAAGCTTAAAGAGAATCTGGAGAGGTTTGGATATACTCTAGAGAGGAAAGGAATAAAAGTGAAAAGGACAAAGACAGAATACGTGAGTGTGAATGAAAGGGAGGACAATGGAATGGTTAGGATGCAGGGAGTAGAGGTGACAAAGTGGGGGAGTTTAAATACTTGGGATCAACAGTTAAGAGCAGTGCGGGAAGTGTGGCAGAGAGGTCAAGAGAGCTCAAGAAAGAACTCTGTGACAAGAAAGAGGGATCTGTGACAGATGGGTACCAGCAAGAGTTTCAGGTTTCCTGTAAAAGAGGTTGAGACCAGCTATGCTATTCGGGTTCGAAACGGTGACACTGACGAAAAGACAGGCAGCAGAGCTGGCAGAGTTAAAGATGCTAAGATTTAATTGGAAGTGACGAGGATGGACAGGATTAGAAATTAATATATTAGAGGTACAACTCAGGTTGCATAGATTTGGAGATGTACAGAGGAGAGATTAATATTTTATTAGGAGAAGGATGCTTTGGATGGAGCAGTCAAGAAAGGGGAAAAGAGGAAGACCAAAAAGAAGGTTTATGGATGTGGTAAGAGGGCATGCAGGCAGTTGGTTTGAAGGAGGAAGATGCAGAGGACAGGAAGAAATGGAGATGGCTGATCCGCTATGGTGACCCCTAATGAGTGCAGCAGAAGGAAGAAGATTTATTGCTTAACAGCCTTGTTTTCAATATATTTTCAATATATAGGCCTATAAAGGTATTGTGTAAAAGTCCTAATTTTATTTTAAAACGATTACAATTATCATGATATTCTGATCTGTGATATACTGGCCACGCATCCAGGGTGTCATAATAAGAAGTCAAGACAATAAATGAATAATGATGAATGACTCCTGATATGTGCCATTAATGATTTTTTTACACAACTGCTATTGACCAGATATTTTTGGGTAGTAGAGCATTCTCAGCACAGTGCTGATATAAGGCTCAGTGGGGTTTATGGATTTTTTACACACTTCATAGCCACTACCGTGAGTGATTCAGTGGTCAGAAACTGAGCATTGATGAAGGACTAGAGATGATTAACACACAAACATGCATCAACAGATGGGCTAAAGGCACCAAGGCAAGGGTTTCCAATAAAGTGGACAGTGAAAGCAATAGGTGGCTTAATGAAGCATACAGAATATACAAGATGCTTAAAAGAGCTGTGAACAGCATTATGGGTTGATAGGTGAATAATATAAGCCTAGATTGAATACTTATCAGTATTTACATTAGGATACTCTGCCTGCTATTACTGTACATTTCAATGGAAGGTACCCTGCTTTGTGTTTAGAGGAAAAGCAAGAAAAAATGGAAAACACTTGAACATGGTTGTAATTACACATGCCTAAACTCTTCATTGCCTGTTTACCCTTTTTTCTCCCCTGGGAGCCATGAGGAAAGCTCTAGAGATCCATTAATAAGTGACAATGGTTCAATATAGCTGTTGTTACTGCCTCAAACACATTACGTAGCATTTGATCCAGCTGAGCAGTCTGATCAGAGAGAGAGTGCTTTAGAATGAGCTGTTTGGAAACATTACACGAACTGCCACCCAGACACATTTAATTGGATAAAATAATTAAGAAAATGGGCTGAAAGGTGTTGAAGAGTAGTAAAAAAACACTTTTAAGGTGAGGTGTTCGTTCATGAGGTGATATTCAAGTGTCAGTTGCGGCGAATTTTTTAACATGACATTTCTCTGAAGAAGAGGCAAACACCTGCAAAAAGTGCATTGTAAGAGGTGCTACACTATGGAAATGTGATAAATGGATCATATTTATAGTCATCTATGTCTTGTTCATACAATGAACTTGTCTTGTTCATAAAATTCTGTTAAATCAACACATTTATTAAAAGTAAGTAACTGAAAGATAACGATGTTATGGGCCTTCATTTAAATGGACATTGTATATATATTTAGAATAAAAAAAAAAAAATCAACTTCAATCAGCATCACATATTTCTGTTTTTCTTCTGATGGTAGCAAGTTTAGAACTCACCACCAAAGCAAAATGTACAATTATAACATCGCTCAAACTTACCAATCCTTATGTTTAATTACACAGATAAGAATGACAGAGAAGAACTGTAACCAAAACTGAAAGTATCATTTTTTGTGTGATTTTCCTGCTTTAATTAGTCTTGGTTTGATGTCGATCTGAGGTCATTCATGAACTGGTCATGTCATCAGTTACCATGACACAAGTCACCTTGGATTCTCTCAGTGTTTGAGTGGTCGCTGATACCCAGGGAGCACTGAGAGAGAGAGAGAGAGATGCTCACAGATTCATTTTCAACAGTGACTCGCTCTGGCAATCAAGAGCCTCTCCATTTGAAGAGCCAGGCCACTCCAGGTTGCCAAGCAACCTCAAAGAAGGATGTCAAGATTGAGGGGTGTCATTTGGAAGAGATCACTCCTAGGTTACAGTTCAATCCAAATGCTTTGATAAAGTGTTTTCCTCCATTGGGACTTTGTACCTCCTTCTCACATAGATGGAGGGAAAACCACAACATAGCTTTGAACAATGAGTGTGTGAGGCCCACCCTTCTCTGCTGGATGTGCTTGATTATATGGCCACCTTGGCTGGAAGCAATCAAATGTCACATTAAAGTAAGGACTGGCAGAAATGTTCTGATAGGGACTGTATTACTGGCTGGGACTCAACAAGGTCAGGGCTCCACTGCTTTTTGATGGTCTTTGACCTTGTGGTTTTGAAAACAATTCTTCTGTACCACTGGAATGCTCTTTTTCTTTCTTTCTGCCTCTAATAAGTCAAGCCCATGAGAAGACTCACAAATGGCCAAGCACATTTAAACACAATCCACAGATGTCAGCCCATAATTGCTGGACATAAATGCACCCCACTGATATCAGAGCAAGAAA
Source organism: Hepsetus odoe (assembly GCA_017165825.1). Lineage (NCBI taxonomy): Eukaryota > Metazoa > Chordata > Actinopteri > Characiformes > Hepsetidae > Hepsetus > Hepsetus odoe. The sequence continues at coordinate 15,217,694 of CM029366.1, read as the reverse complement.
GAGGGAGCAGCACACCGCTCAACTGAGGAAGCAGATATTAGTCCTTCAGAAAGTGGATATCAAAAGTCTGGAACTTTAATTGTTTTTCACAATTCTGTTCAAAAGTGTTCAACACACTTCGCAGCCAATAAATAACAGGAATCACAGCGCAAATCAAGCATTAGCTCTGAAGTTATTTTCAAACCCTGTTATTTGCAGCTATCAGGTGGGATCGCACAGTCCCATAATGCAGGTCTACGGGGACAAAGCACAACTCCATTCTCGCAGAATTGAAAAACACATTTCTTGTTCTTAACGGTAACTAAGCTGTCAACAGATAAGGAAGTTCACAGTATCGCCTCCTTGGTAATCCTTCTAGCGATCGCTTCCCTTGTATTTTCTTTCCAAACAGCTTGGAAATATGGTTTGAGGCCTTCGCCCAAATGTCACTCCAAATGCTTTCTCCAAATGCTCCCGCGACAGAAGATCCGGAAGAAATGAAAACTAAAGCGGTCACAAGGAACAGTACATGCAGCCATAATGACATTTTTTTTCCCCCTTCAGTTTCAAGCCAAATTAGCAATGTGCTGTTTGCAGGAAATTAGAAACAAACTTACTTTCAAGGTGAATCTTTTGAAAAGGGTTCAGGAGTATTTTTTTTTTCATTTCCCAATTGGACCATTGTCATGTGGTTGGATGTCTCACAGTGTAAGGATTAATGAGGTGCGGTGTGAGACTGTGTCAGTTAATGATGAAATGATTCATACATTCCTAGAGCCAGAAGAAAGCAATGTATAGAGATGACTTGACATAGAATAATTCTCTTTAAAAATAATTTTTTGTTATTTTGTGTAAAACACTATTTAAACAAATGTCCATCCATCCATTATCTGCCGCTTGCCCCAAACAGGGTCGCGGGGGAGTGCTGGTGTCCAACCCAGCGCACACAGGGCGAGGACGGGGGACGCACCCTGGACAGGTCGCCAGCCCTAAACAAATGTGATCTCATTAAATATTATATATTTAGAGTTACTCTGAAATGTTTATAGTAACTGGCAGCTGTATATATTTTAATAACTGTTCCATTTGTTAGCTTCCCTACTCTCAGGACCATATTGCTCCTGCTGCTGTAGAAATGCTTGTCCGATTAATAGCAAAGGACTGGTGACCTGACCATCTTGTTTCTCCATCTTTTGCCCTGTGAGCACTGGGTTAGGCTCCAGCACTCCTGCAGCCCTGGTAATGATAAGGGACTCAGATGATGGATGCATGGAGGGCAAGTGTACGTAAAGGAATATTTAATATCAAAATCATATCAAGTTTTCACAATTTCTTTTTTACCCCAGATGTAGTTGATCGGCCAAAATAAGTTTAGAATCCAAACCGTGCCTACTGATTTGCAGCTAATATTGCTAACAAACAGTAGTACCCAATAGCCTAAACTATTTTCATAAAAAAACTTTACCAAAACTTTACCAAAGCTTTGCACAACCTCCTCCAATTGCATCTTCATTAAGGTTTCTGAGACATGTGGAGATGATTTAGAATGTAGTCCCGCTTTTTGAATTCCATCTCTGGTGCTCTTTGAAGTTAATACTGTGCTCAGTACTGTTTTCATCACTATTCTCACACAGTGATTACTTTATTCAGAAGCAATACTGTCTCTGCTCTGGGTCAACTGAATGCATTGTGCTGTACTTTATTGTATTGAAGGCGTTTGCATTACAGTCTGCACATGTTGTTTTATGTCATGTTTCATTTTGCAGCACCTTGGCCCTGGTGGAATGTTGATTCATTTCACTGTGTACTGGGCATGTAGATGAAGTAACAATAAAACATTTGATTTGACTTGATGTCTGACTGAAGGTAGTGTAATTTTTCATTGTTTTACTTTATCCTACACCAGATCCACAAGATTCCGCCACCTTATTGAACATGCTGTGTGAACAGTGTGAAAGAATTTTTGATGATGATTTAGCAGAAACAACTTGAGCAATTATGGTGACTACTGACATCAAATCTTTGTAAGAAACATTAGCCTCACAACAGCTTTTTAAAATACAGAAGCAAAACGTTTTGAGAAAGAGAAGGTGAAAGATGGATAGATAGAATGCTCGTAAAATATGAGCCCCACATTGTAATCAGCCCAAAACCGAATACTTAATTGGGCCCCATTGAGAATGGGTAATAATAGTCAGTCATTTTCTGCCACTTGTCCCAAATGGGGTCGCAGGGGAGTGCTGGAGTCCATCCCAGCTCACACAGGGCGAAGGACACACCCTGGACAGGTCGCCAGCCCATCGCAGGGAGGAGCGTGATGGGGACAGCACCTTGCTCAAGGGTACCTCAGGGCAACCTATTGGGAAGGGGTTCGAACCCCCGATCCTGTGGCCACTGCTGCCCTAGGGTAATAGTAATAATAATTTTTATTTATATAGCGCCTTTCTCAAACCCAAGGTCACGTCACAGAGCAGAAGATATAAATTAAAAAAACAATAGAAATTAAAACAGTTAACACAAAACACAAAGACCAAGAAAAACAAACAGCAGAATTTGGAAATCAAGAATGGGGAGAAGTGGAAGAGCACAGACTGAACAGATGTGTTTTCAACTGAGTTTTGAAGAGAGAACGAGAGGACGTTAGGTGCAGGTTTTGAGGGGGGGAATTCCAAAGTTTAGGGGCAGCAACACTAAATGATCTACCACCCATGGTAGATAACCTGAATTTAGGAACTGTGAGTAAGCCGGTACCGGAGGAGCACAGTGAGTGGGTGGGAGTGTATGAATGGAATAATTCAGTGAGGTATGGAGGAGCAGATCCATGAAGGGCTTTAAAGATGATCAGAAACAGCTTGTACTGAATACGATACAATATACAGCCAGTGAAGTTTGTGGAGAACGGGGGTGATGTGTTCAGATGTTTGGAGAATGTGAGAACACGAGCTGCAGAGTTCTGTACGTACTGGAGCCTGGCTAATGTTCTAGTTCGAAGACCAAAAAGTAAAGCGTTACAGTAATCGAGACGGGACGTTATAAAAGCATGAACAAGAGTTTCTGCATCCTTTAGTGAAAGTGATGAATGGAGACGCGAGATGTTTCTGAGGTGAAAGAAAGCATTTTTCACAACTGTGTTTATGTGAGATTCAAATGACAGAGCGGGATCGAATATAACATCTAAATTCCGGACAGTGGGTGAGGGTGTAACAAGGGCATTTTCAATGGATAAACTGAAATTAAAATTTGCAGACCTTTAGTCTAGAACTTCAAGTCCACTTCAAGCCATTTAGATTTAGATACTTTTAGATACCATTTAGATTCTTTTTGTGAAACATTTCTGAAGTAATGTAGTACTGTAGTTTCCTTAATCTCTATTCTATTTCAGTCATTACTAGTGTGGCTTACTATCCAGTAACTAATTTGAATTATTTTATAGTTACTTAAAGAATTAAATAAGTAATTAAATAATTCTAAATCAATATCCAAGTTGTACAACTGAAGTGTGAAATATTGAAGCCAAATTGCCAAAAAGGTTCTTTGTCTATTAGATGTTGAAACAAAAACATCAAGACCACACCACACATACACACTAGCAGGCACACTCTCCACACCAACCCCTACCCCCTGCTTCATTTACTCCCTCCATTCCAAAATGCTCACCGCCTTATCTGTCAATGCTGCTTAAATAATGTAATTAATGACTTAATTAACATTTCCTTAATCTATTTTAATAAATCTCAGGCAGCATAATGAGAGATTCCAGGCTCCAGGCGATGGCGTATGAGAATGTGCCGCGCAACACTATTCATGGAGGGGGGTCTGGACACACCATGACAGTGGGGTGGGTGAGGGGTTGGCTAGCTGGGTGATGGCACTTTGGAAGGGTGCTGGACCCTGACAAATATCATGTGACTTGCTGGCTGTGCACAATGAAAGACCTGTGGCAGTTTTCTGTCTGCCCTCGTCAGTGGTCGAGACTTCACTTGCTCTACACATTGACTCTGGATATATCCACCACGTCACATTTACAGCACCGCCTGATAATGGTATTTGAGTTTGAGCAAGCACTGCAAGAAACACAGGCAGAGCAGGCAACTGTAAAGGAAAAATCCAGACTCAAAATCTATCTGACACATATAGAGGGAAAAAAACAAGCAGTCGACAACTATCTTACATAAGGGAGGTCACAACATGGCAGATTCAGAGTGACTTCACTAGGAAATAAATGCTGTGTGCACATGGTTCAATGTCAGACCAAATCCAATGTGAGCATAATAGAGTTATATGCTAATGAAGAAAAGCAATACTTGTGCAGGGAATTAAAAATGAAAATTTGGATCATACTGAACTTTAAAATCTGTGGATTTAACATTGAACGTTGAACTAATGTCAGCAAATGGAAAATCAAATGGAATAAACCATTTTCAGTAGTTTCTTTTTTGTCATGATATGTTGTTGGGAATGTGATTGTCATAAGAACAATTCTATGCTATATTATGACCTTTATCACCTTTATTACGCAAACAAACATGTATTTTAATTCAATAGGATAGGAGTTAGTGAGTGAGTGTTAACAGTACCTTTTTTACTACTATGGGTTACAATGGAATGCTTGTATCCTGTGTAGGTCTTATACACTTGTTTATGTAAATAAATGAATGTTCTTAATGGGTTGCCTGGTAAATTCGATGCTAAATAATGAAAAAAAAAAACAATATATAGAGATGTCAAATGTCAAAACTGAATTGTCAGGTTTATTTACAGGAAGGAGATAATACCTTCCTGTTACCTGTTTACAGGCCTCAGGGCTGTACATGGACTTTAGCTGCTCTACACTGTGTGCATTATTATTAGGCAGCTTATTTTCCTCAGACAAAATAGGCCAAAAAAGAGATCGAACTGATTCTGAAAAGTCACAAATTGTAAAAAGCCTGTCAGAGGGATGCAGCACTCACAAGATATTGGGATGTAATCACAGAACCATTGGTTTGTTGCAAATAGTTGACAGGGTTGCAAGAAAAGTATTGGGTAAAAAGACACACATTAACTGCTAAAGATTTGAGAAGTATCAAACGTGAAGCCACCAGGAACACATGATCCTCCACTGCTGTCATAATCCAGAACTGAACCGACCTAAAGTGTCAAGAAGTACAAGGTGTTCAGTGCTCAGAGACATGGCCAAGATAAGGGAGGCTGAAACCTGACCACCACTGAACAAGGTACATAAGCTAAAATGTCAGGATTTGGCCAAGAAATATTTCAAGTTTTTCAAAAGTTTTCTGGACTGATGAGCTGAGAGTGATTCTTGACGGGGCAGATGGTTGGGCTCGTGGCTGGATCAATAACGGGAACAGAGCTCCACTTCCATGCAGAGACCAACAAGGTGAAGGTGGGTTACTGGTATGGGCTAGTATTATTAAAGCTGAACTAGATGGCGCTTTATGGGTTGAACATGGACTCAAAATCAGCTCTCAAACCTACTGACAGTTTTTAGAAGACACATTCTTCAAGCAGTGGTTCAGGACAAACAGGGAATGAATATGGTTTTCTCACTTTTACAGATGAAGACAGATGGGGACATTTTTGTTTTTCATTTAGTTTCATAATAATTCTGCACATTAATAGTTGCCTAATATTTGTGCACACATATGTATTCCCATGATAATATTCACTCTCATATTTCCATTGTAAAACATTCAGGTTTCAGGGTTATTAACATTTTGGATTGACTGATAGTATTGTATTTCTTTCATATTAAAATAATCCTCAAAATACTCACTTCCCTAATAACTGTGCACACTGTGTAGTAACACAGATTAACCAATTTCAACTGTAAGACACACCAAAACAATTTTTCAAAGGTAAACTCTTTATACTCTCAGCAGGGAGATTCTTTCCATCGCCAGTGTGTTGTATTGCTGGTAGGTGTTCTTTAAGAGCAAGATTTCCAGCAGAATGATCTTTAGCCCTGAAGCAGTCTATATCAGGCTCCCAGCTAAGACAACAGCTTCAAAACCCTTTGTTATTCAGTGATAACAAGACTCTAGTGATGCTAAGAAGAAGATTAAAGACAAACAACAACATCTCTGCTGCGTAACGTGTGGCCGAGAGAGAGATAAAGAATCTTTTGCTGACGCATCATAAAGCAGGGCATCCACATGTAAAAGAGAGCCAGGAGCATCTTGTTTCCCAAAGCATTAGACAGAAAATGAAAATGACCAACACAGCCACATGTCATAGCCATGGAATACACTGCACCCCCTCAAAAACCAAAAAAACAAACAAACACATGTATGCATGCAGATGCTTTTCATATAAAAATTTAATTGTGGATAATTGTTGATATTTCATGATAAAACCTCAAGTTAGTTTAGTTATGGTTTAGGTACAGCATAGTTGTGGTGAAAACATAAGCCTTTTTAAAAAAATGTCTGTTTTATGATAGAAATGTGACATAACTGTATTTCAATAATAATGTGTCAGTACGAAAAAGGGTATCTGATTTGAGTGACTTTAGGCAGGCCATATTTTTAATCTCCCCTGCCTGGAGACAAAAGCCTCCCATCATTGAAGCTTTACTGCATTTTCCTCAATTAATAACCCACCATGATAAATAAATAGGCAGCTTGGTGTTCTGAAAGGAACTGAGCACAATAACAACGTGGAAAGGTCAGGAGGCATGCGGGGAAGAGGCTGTTTTTGTGTTTTCTTAAACGCTTGTCTGCGAGCGCTTTTCCAAAGGTTAAGATGTCATAAGCTCAGAACTATACTGAGCTGAGGAGGGGCATGTGTGTGTGTATGGGGGTGTTTCACTGTGACTGAGACACACACTGACAGTCTGCAGCAGTGCACTGGCACACGGTGGGCGGCATCAACACCAAAGGGCAAAACACACACATGCATTTTCCTCACCCACTGATCATTATCAGACCCCACCCCATTAAGAAAACTATCTAGTTAGTTTGGTAGTAATTAAGGAAAAAAGAAAAAGTAATGACATTTAAAAGTATTAATGCCATTTTTGAAAGGGAAAAAAGTGAAAGTGACTACTTTTTGCAATTGTAAAATTTGGAAGAGCAAACAGTGAGACACAACAAAATTCAATCTCTGCTTTTCACTCATAAACATGTGCAGCAGAGGGCTACTATTTAAAGTGCCTGGTGAGCAGTGATGGGGATGGTACCTTGCTCAAGGGTACCCCAGGGCAACCTACTGGTCTGCGATTCAAACCCATGACCTACCGATCCTCGGGACAACTCCCTAACCACTAGACCACCGCTGCCTCACAACATGGGGGGCAAAGGGAGAACATGCAAACTCCACACAGATAGGACCCAGACTGCCCCACCTGGGAACTGAACCCAGGACCTTCTCACAATGAGGCTAAAGCGCTACCCACTATGCCTTTGTGCAAATTTAAAAGAAAAACAAAAGCAGCAGCAACAACAGCAGTCACCATCATCGTGTTATTATTTATGCATATTCAGCATAAAATTATTATTACTGTAAAAATGTAAGAAGTAACAAACATTGTTATTTTCAGCTAATTTATAAATGTGTTGATTTAGGATGTCTCTGATCTCTGGAGAGATTCATGGAAGCATGAATATCTGAGGTTTTTTGGTCAAAAGGAGGGGAGTCAGGGGGACAGTTTGTTTCACCACAACAAAAGCCTATGTAAACATTGCCATATTAGCCCAGCAGATAAATGACCCAGGTCTGACCCAGACCCTCCCTCAGGTCCCTCAGCCTGAGAGCTTCACTGATAATTACCCCCTGATTGCCCTCTGATTAACTTTTCAGTCTTTCCAACATATTTGCAACAATCAGGTCATTTCAGTTAAGCATCATAGATATGGTCAACAGTACTACAGATACAATGAAGAAACAATGAAGTGTCAAGCAATATCTGAAGAACCTGCCGCTGAGGGCAGCATGTAGGTTTACAGTGAGAGTTTACAGTGGAGAAACCTTCCTCAAGCAAACAGCAGTCAGTCTCACACAGAATATGAAAAAGAAAGGCTCCCTTGTTATTAATTATAATGTTATAGCTCCTTTGCAGAAGAAATTCTTTATGTGAGTGGTGACTGATGCATGGAACTTCAAATTGAGGCCCACCATGATGAACGTACATGCATGCTCTTTCTGATTCTCAGTACCAACCCTCACACATGGCAGCGGTGGCCTAGTGGTTAGGGTGTTGGCCGCATGATTGGAGGATTGGGGGTTTGAACCCCTTGGAACTTCAATGCACTTCAATGCTGCCATGTGTGAGGGTTGGTACTGAGAATCAGAAAGAGCATGCATGTACGTTCATCATGGTGGGCCTCAATTTGAAGTTCGAACCCCGTCCCAATAGATTGCCCTGAGGTACCCTTGATTAAGGTGCCGTCCCCGTCACGCTCCTCCCTGCGATTGACTAGTGACCTGTCCAGGGTGTGTCCCCCGTCCATTGCCCTGTGTGATCTAGGATGGACTCCCCCGCGACCCCGCTTGGGACAAGCGGCAGAAAATGAATGAATGAATGAAACCTCACACATCAGCTGAAACAAATGCCTGTTTGAATCATGAGATTTCAGTGTCAGGGAACCTTCACAAAAATGAGGGAAATGTATCTTTTAAAGAGGTCAAAATATTACAGAAGTGCATTGAAATCATTAAGCCTTGCTTTTAAGTTAGACAAACTCCACATCTAACAAATTCATCAAATTTGTACTTAGGTACATCTAAGCAACCAATTAAATGTCCATAGATTTGAAGGGTGGCTCCATGACACATTTCTCTAAAAGGGAGCACACACTGATACACACAGACTCTGCTTAAGTATATTTATAATGAAGCTTCTCAAGTATAAATAGTGACCAGGTATCTTTATTACCTGAACATGTAATAATAAGTTCACATCACAAAAATCTGTATGTTACATACAATTTATTAGCTAATGTCAAAACAGTTTATTACACAGTGATGTTTCTCTTCATGAGACTATATGAGCTACACCAACCTTATACAGTTTATCCATCGTATTGATGCACGGTTACAGAATGTAGAACATCTCTTGCAGCAGATCATCACCAGTCCATTTATTTTTGGTCTTTTTCTCACCATGGGATCATTGCTGATCAGACATCATGGCACGGTAATGTGTGTTGTGCTAGTATTTCTTGAGTTCCTACTCACATCATTGGTACTGCTAGGCTAAGAGCATTCTATCATCCAGCCAACAGCAGCGCTGCAGTTAGACCACTGATGATGGATAAGAGAATGACTAACTCAAACAACCCATCATCAGAAGGGCTACAGCCTCTAAGCTTATAGCAGTGAGATGGAGCTAAATGTTTAGGTTTAACCCCCCCATAAAAATAAATAAATAAATGAATAAAACTAATTCTCTGTCAATGTTGGGAAAGGTAATGGAGGGTGTGAATGTTGCAGCTGGCCCAAAGTCTCTATGCTTATTAGCTTGTCAGGCTCACAAAACTTACACTACTGTCTGAGTGCTGTTCTGACCCACTCTATTGTTTCCTGCGGGCTACGGTTCTCTCCGCTCTCTCTGTTTCTTTCCTTTTTCTGATGAGTCATTTTAAACTAGGCGGACTTTCTGCAGTCCAGATGACTCAGGAGGCTTCGTTAATGACACTACAGGTCAGCGGAATCGATTCAGGCATTCTGTGGAGTGAGTTGTTACTAGAAGTATCTTTCTATAAACTGACCAGACAGTTTATATTCAGCCTGTTTTTCTCCATTTCACCCATTTCCTACATGAGAAACATTTCACACAGTTAGAGTTCATAGTAAAGGTCGGAATAAACGGTTTTCAATAATATAAATCCAATTCCGTTGCAAATAATATAATGATTCTAGAACTGTGTAACATCGTTCATTAGCAGGGGGAAATCTGAAACTTCAGCTGGGTCGAAAAACATGAGAAGGGCTGTAGATGACTGAAAAAACAGTATAGTGTCAAGTTAGACAAAAATATATATCTACTATGCCCTTTACATCAAATTTCAAGGCATATCAAAAAAGTTGTAAATAGATGATTTTTAAAAAGTATGTAATATTTAATTACTTTCTGTTTATTCCAAAACTGCATATTAAAAGCTTCAGATATGTGTGGTGTCCAGTGAATAGTATTTAAAATTACACAGACAATAAATTAAACAGAAAACAGATCTCAGAATTTTAAATATGCAAGTTTCTGATGCCAAAGACCCAGTTCTGGCTCCCTTCAAAACTTTTAAATTATTTTAATGAAATGAAATGTGTGTAAAGAAATGTGTGTATGAAATGTGTGTAAAGAACGCTGTGTTCTATACTGATGCCATTTCTTAAAAGCATTCACCCAGGGAACCTTTATTTTTAAGGGTGTATATCCAGTCTGACTCACACAAACATCATCTGGCCCCTCCAGCTAGACTTGTTCTCAGTTCTTTACAAGCCCTGCTTGACCATAGCACTAAGCTGTAGACCTGCACCCGTGGTCTGCTGTTTCTCTGCGGCTATTTAACATGTTGTTTAAGCATAAACCAATTTCCTGCCGTAAAATTACAGCTCATTAATGCAAGGATGATGAGGGCTGGAACAACAGCAGATTACCAGCACAGCCGTGATATTAATTACCGCTTCACATGCCACATTCTTTACCCCCAAAAAATGTTTAATAGGAAAACTTATGAGCATTTTGCCCTGATTAGAAACAGCTCCGATTTTTTTTCTCTTTTCCCTTTCTTAAACAATAAAAGGAGTTGAGAGCAGCATGAAAAAAAAAATAACAAAAGAATTATTGTACATGTCACAAATTTTTAATTTCCCTATTGGTACAGAAAGATGCCCAGGGCAATGTTGTATTTGTATCCCTGTTCCCGCAAATATCGCCTTTCACGTTAAATTTGCTGAGCGACCTCTGTTATAGGAAGTCGACCAGTGTTTCTTTTCATTATGAATATGGTGTAGGGTTGATCATGTTTACGCCAGGAATGTAATGCATTATTTACAAGTCGGAGGCTAATAAAAGCAGGTCTGCGCATTTGCTAATGATTCAGGGCACCCGGAGCATTATTCCAATTACTTATATTGAAAAAGAGTAAAAAACCAAGAGGTGGGGGAGAGAGAGAGAGAGAGAGAGAGAGAGAGAGAGAGAGAGAGAGAGGCAGATGAGTATTTGGGGGTTATGCTATTTTAATTTAATTGATATGATTCAGAGATTACTTCACTTTGTTACCAAAATAAGAGTTTATGTAGAGCACTAAAATGGCATCTACTTAAAAGACTCTTTTCTCATACAAACCAAAAATTAACACACAGAGTGTGTATAACTATGTACAACTATGTGGATACTTGGAAAGGTGAGGCAGCCTGTAGGTTGTGTGTGAGTGTGTTTGTCTGTGTGTCTGCCCTGTGATGAACTGGCAGCCTGTCCAAAGAGTTTCCCTGCCTTTTGCCATGTGAGAGTTAGGATAGACTCCAGCACCGTCCGCGACCCTAATAAGAACAAGCGTCTATGAAAATGAGGGAGCAAATACAACTCTAGATCAGAAAAAGTAGGAATGATAGGAAAATGCAAGTAAATAAAAAATTGGGAAAAAAAAGCTTTGAATTTTATTTAATTACAGACAGAACCAAAGATATTTCATTTCATTTTTTAAAATATATTGATTCATGCATTTCAGGCCTGCAAAACATTTGCAGATGTTCAAACAATATATCTGAATTGTTGAAGAAGAAGTCAGAAGGAGAAAGCATAGGACAGGGTGCCTAAAGCTGGTGATGTTGTACAGGGAAGTTAGGAGTGATAGAGAAGCAAATCAAAGTACAAGATGTGTTTCAGGGCAGTATGACAATGGTGTGGTCTGTAGAAGGAGTGACAGATGAGTTTAAAGTAGAGGTGTGATTAGAAAAAGAATCAGCACTGAGTCCATTCTTTCTAACAATGGTGATGGACAGGTTGACAGGTGGGATTAGACAGAAGCCCCCGTAGACTATGGCGTTTGCAGATAGTAGGGAGTTTAAGGAGACCCTGGAGAGGTGGAGATATGTTTTAGAGACGAAACATGAAGTCAGTGGGAATAAGATGGCATAGAGACAGTGGTGATGCTGAAAAGAGGCAGAGCTGGAGGTGACAGAGTTAAAGATGTTGAGATTTGCATTTGGAGTGACAAAAACGGAAAGGATTAAAAATAAGTATTGAAGGTACCAACAGCCCAAAGACTCCTACATCACAGATTTGATTCCACATGAAAACATAACATCCTGCTTTATACACAGCAAAATTACAGAAGCAGAAAAGAAAGTCCCTGTGAGTACACCAACACCATCTGTTCCCACAGTTACTGAAGTAATGAAAAAAAAAAAAATCACAATAATGGAGCTCATTGCCATGGATTTTGTAGGCACAGACTCTATCTATTATCTGTTTTGTTGTTGTTTTTTTCTTTTCTTTTTCTTCATTATTTCACAGTGGCATCTACCATTTACAGCCTGTCATAATGACTGAACAAGTAGAAAAAATCCAAAATTACTTAAAATAAAATCTTTTCACACTTACTTACATTAAGTCATTAAGATTTCAAGACCTTTCAATTCCTGTAGCGTTTGCAGTACTATGACCACACCAAGCACACTGATTTGGTTAAACTGGTAGCTTTTCCAAACATCAAACACATTTTTGAACCAGTAACCTTGGCCAAGTGTGAGTTCTTCTCAGACTTCATCTTCAAGAGAGCTTCTATCTTACTCAGAGCACTGACGCAGTTAATTGCCTAATATGGCCATCCTAATATAGCCCCTTTCCCCCTCATTACCATTGCACAATTCTCGTTAAACAGAGTGTCCATGCATGTCCACTTGGGACACTCTGCTGTTACCATCAGCTCAGGCTTCTGGACCACACATGGCAGGGCTCAGGAGGGCGCACAGCTGAGGAATTCATCAGTAACTTATTGTTAATAAAACGATGCCTGGTTTTTGCCACTGTGGTCATTAAGGTTCCTTCACTTTGTGCACTGATCTATGTCTCTGCAGAAATGGTTCTTGCCTTGGATATATGGCTGTAGGACAAGCTTCTAATTTGTAACCTTTATATAACATGGAAGTTATTCACTAAACAATTTTAGATGCACGGATTAATTTACCAAAATGTTTTAAGGAACCAACAGTTTTTCTTTCTTTTGACATGAATTTAAAGGACCATTTTATGATTCATTAAAGGCAGATAAACATTGTAAATTAACTTAGAGCTCTAAATGTTCTTTGTATGGCACCACATTAGTGTTTACATTTACATTTACATTTACGGCATTTAGCAGACGCTCTTATCCAGAGCGACTTCCATGTCCTGATTACAGGGACAGTCCCCCTGGAGCAACTCAGGGTTAAGGGTCTTGCTCAGGGACCCAGTGGTGGTAGTGCTAGAGGTGGGATTCGAACCGGGGACCTCTTGATCCAGAGGTCTGTAGGCAAGTACCCTACCACTAGACCACCGCCACCCTTTTTAACCGTGTTTAACATGCACATTCCCCTAACAGATTAAAATCACACAAAAAAAGCAGACACGTTGTGATGCACAATTATTGAATATTTGCTGAATTTAACAAAACACTAGTGGTGGCCTGCAAAAAGTTAGGAGATATATTTTGTATTTAATTCCTTTACAATAGGTTAAACTCAACAAACAAGCATAAACTAAATTTTGCAGAAAAAAAATTGTTCCCTGCAGGGGATATATTGTTTTTTATTTTTTATTACTATTTTTTTTAATTAACTAAATTTAAGTCAGCTGTATATAACTATGTAAATGTTGCAATAGAGAGGAAAAGAGACATGCTAAAGCAACTATATTCTGGGCTTCTCCCCTTACAAGTGAAACCTGAAAGGTATTAGGGGAGGAGCCAAAACACTTTTAAAATGGAGCTCTCTAGCCAGTTGGGAGAGGGGTTTACCTAGAGAATTGAATAGAATAGAACAGAATAATCATTTATTATCCCACGAGCAGACAGGCTCAAGAATGTAAGAATGTTTTGCCAGATTAGGCTTTATCTGTTCTGGTTGGCTTTGCATTTCATATTGCTTCTAGTAAAAAAAAATAAGCTTTGCCTTGCACCTACATTAGCTTGTGGTTTGTTTCTGGGTGTGTTAGCATGCACCAACCACTTCCCCAGTCTGGAACAACAGTAAATGACTAAATACTTTACTATTCTGTCATTTTTTTACAGTCTTTGGAGTCTTCCTGTTTTTTACCAGCTGTTAGTTTCCTGCTTTTTATTTACACACATACCTGCATCAAGTCAAAATGTATTGCATGGTAAGAAAACAGTATTCAGCCCTGAATCCTGAACTTTGACCTGAATGAAATATCAATCTGAGCCTCTCATTTCGAGTTGAACCTTTTGTTTTGTAACTCCAACAACCCTGTAACTTGCCCTGCCACCCTCCCGATGACATCTCAATCTGGTAGTGGGTTAAAATCCTATTTCCAATGCCATATTACACTGCGCAACTCCGAAAGATTGTTATGCATGGAAATTGCATTGCAGTATCTCAGGGGCCCAAGCAGAAAAAGGAGGGGGAAGAGGAGGGATCAATGCAGCTTTTAATTTTACCCCTCATTGATCATGTCAATAGCGCACATACCTTTCACAAGCAGCAGAAAACTGACTCATATTTCTGGTCAGAGTGTGGCTGTAATGGCTCGTCTGAGCGCACGACTCATATTTCTGGAAGGAAATGACTACACATTCCTTTTACACTTACATTTGGTGTTCTTGAAAATTGTAATCATAGTTAAAAGATTTGAATTACACCTAGAAAGACACACGCACGCACGCACGCACACACACACACACACACACACACACACACACACACACACACACACACACACACACACACACACACACACACTCCAAAGGGTGTGTATGTGGAGGAGGTTTAGAAAGCTTTGGCTCATTGCTTTAGTGATTATGGCAGTGAAAGCATCTCTGAGCCATAGAGGGAAAAGGTGTTTATAGAAATCTAATCAAAATTTATCTCAACTTAATCAAGCTGTAGCAAATACTTCATGCAGCAGTGGCCTGCGACGAATTGCCATGAACACACACACACGCACACACACACACGCACGCACACGCACACACACGCACACACACGCACACATGTTTGTACTGCTGTTTCAGTAGCCTCTATCCATGTCATTTTGTATGTTTCTGCTGGAAAAAGTGGAAAAGTGTGGAGTGGAACACACATTATCAGGAAGGGTCTCTGAGGCAGCTGAGTGTTTCACTCATGATAGTTAGGGGTGGTCAAAGTGGGAGGCAAATCATATCATAGTACATATTATTTTTCCCACCTCCCAATTTGAACAACTGAATTGTTTTGTGAATTGCGGTTGATCTGACCAGTAAGCTTCACTTCCAATTTCAGGTCACCCTTGTGCACTGGATGTACTTGATTTAATTTAGTGCCTTATGAATTAAAAAAAGTACATCTGATAACATGACCATTGCCATTCATTCCACTCACTTCTTTTTAAATCTTTTTATTTAAAATATTAAGAGTAATTTTAAGCAAGCATCAGTGTCACCCTCTTTTACATTTTGTCATAAAAGCTGAAGATTTAGGCAGAATGAGTGTTACCTTAAAACATTAAAACATTCTTTTTCTTATCATTCTGGAGACATCTGATCCCCCAAATAGCTGAACATGTGCACACACACACACATAAACACAGACACACACATTTCGCCCAAGTGAGTGACAATCATTAAAAATGTTCAAATCAGAGACAACATTTTCCTCCACTTTCTCACTCTTAAAAACTTCTATGGTCTACTTCTCTCTTCCTCTTTCTTCTCAACTCTCTTTTTCCTTTTCTACTCCTCCTTGGTTTTCTTTCCTTCTCTCTGTTCTCCCTCTTTCTCTTACTCTCCCCTTTCTTTCTCTTTCTCTCTCCCTCTTGCAGCAGTGTGTTAGAGGCTTGCGGGTGGTGTCACATGTTTTATTGTCATCTCTGCAATTAGACAGGCGCAGATGTGCGCACCTCCTGGCAACCCCAAAGCCCTAACCACCAAATTAATTTTAGCCTCCCCCTCTCCTCCCTCCCTCCAAAACAGGTTAAGCAGTAGAGAAGGGGTGTTTCTCACTCCCGGAAATCTCCCAATACAGGTGTCAGGCTATAAGAGTTAGCATTGTCCACACTCACATCACTACTCAAGATGAGCCTAATGGACCTTATCAGTGAGAGAATCAGAACGTTGAGGACATTTAGGGAATAAGAACAGGTTTACAATGCATATTAGGCTTTGTATTTGCAGGAGTAAATTAACCTTTACTGCACTTTTTAACTGAAATTTTTAAGTGAAAGTGACTACCCTTGTCATTGTGAAAAGCAGCGAACACAACAAAATTCAACCTCTGCGTTTCACCCATACAAATGCATGCAGCAGGGGGCAGCTATTGAAAGCACCTGGGAAGCAGTGACAGGGATGGTACCTTGCTCAAGGATACATCAGGGCAACCTACTGGTAAGAGGTTCGAACCCACAATCTTCCAATTCTGTGGCCAACTCCCTAACCACTAAGCCACTGCTGCTTATTTTGAAATCTATTTGTAGAGCATAACAGAATTACATGTCATTGGAAACTGTATTTGCAGGAGTTTTGATTTGAAAATCAAGCAGATGACCACACATTGTCCCTTTGTTGTGCTGTCATTATTCCAACTTTTCAGATGCTTAAACAATTGTTTGGAATCTGTTCTTTAACCAAAAAGGAGCTTCGAAATAAATTGCTAAATTTGCTCCAACCTTGCAATGTAATTGGCTGAGAGGCCATCCTGATGGACTTGAAGTGAAGTGAAAGTGACAATTTGTCATTGTTAAACACAGCACAGCGCACAGTGAAGCACAATGAAATGCATCTGCTGCATTTTATTCATACACACATACAATGTAGCAGTGGGCAACCACATCCAGCACTCAGGGAGCAGTGATGGGGATGGTACCTTGCTCAAGGGTATCTCAGGTTATTCTACTGATTTTGGATTTAAGCCAACTGTTGTCCTATCCTGGGGCCTAGTCCATAAACACTAGACCACCGCTGCCATCTTGGAAGTGATGTCACTGTGATCAACAAAGCCAAGCCATGATTGGTAGGCCTGTTCTTGATGAATATAAAGCACACTGATGTTACCTAATTACTCACCTTATTATTGCAGCAAAGCCAAGAAAGCAGATGGTTACATTGGCCAAAGAGTACAGAAGAGAAACCAATTCATGAAGTTGTAAAAAATTAGGCTATGACTCTTCCGCTAATGTTTAGGAGTAGAGTATGTTTCAGTTTACATTAATGTTTTCACTGTGACTGATATTGTGCTTTATTATGCTACACAAATATAAAATGTGCTACTTGTAATTGTTTCAAACTATCAGCCATTCATAGATGACTATACTCCCATAGTAAATTGGGCTATACTCTTATAGTAAAGAACATCTCATGTACTGCCCACAATGCAGACAAATGCATTGAACGATATATACAGTCATGTATTTTCCTTCAGTACCAGATTTTCTGAGATATTTCTGAGTAAAGGACAGCATTGAGGCCTCTGAACTTTCTCGCTCAATAAAAGGAGGGATAGTTAGAGGTGGGGAGGTTTTTCTTCTGTTTATCTTCTTCTTCTGGTTATTGGTGACCAGAGGCATGAACCAACAAGGTTTAACAGGTCAGTTGTGAGCAGTTGTGTGTCCTGCTGTATAGGCACCAGTAAAGCCTATTACTTATAGCTTAAAGATGGTGAAGTTCACAGCACTTTATGAACTATTCAAGAGTCTTCAAAAGTCAACTTAGCATTTCTGTGTGGTCCAGATAGTTGTTTATTACTTTGTTTCACACTGTTGTATTTTTCTTTGTGCAGGTGGCACGGTGGTGCAGTGGGTATCACTGCCTCACAGCAGGAGGGTCCTGGGTTTGATTCTGAGGTGGGCTAGTGTAGGTCCTTTCTGTGTGAAGTTTGTATGTTCCATCCACTGGGGCAGCGGTGGCCTAGTGGTTTGGGACTAGGTCCCAGCCCCAGAAGGTCATGCGTTTGAAGCCAGGAACAGTAGTTTGCTTTGAGGTACCCTTGAGCAACGTGCCATTCTCATCATAGGTCTCTAGGTGCTGAATGTATGCCTGCCCTCTGCTGCATGTGGTGTATGGGTTAAATGAAGAGAAGAAATTTTGTTGTGGTTTACTGTGTGCTGTGTTCTTTTTCATTTATAGTGTTGTTCAGGCATTTAGTTGACCCTGCCAACTGTATTAACATAACAGCTGTTGTGTTTTGTACGTTTATCAAATGGTAATAGTCTGAAATGATTGGCTGATAATAAGGCAAGATATACTTCTCTTTAAACAGTCCTCTGTAACTGTACCCACACCTAAATACCTCATCAAATTCAGTTCTGAATGCTTTGAGGCTCACCTGATCAGCATCATTTCTGTCAGTAGGCCGAAGCAGATGGCGGCGGTTCTGAACAGTTCGTGTGGAGGGGGGTTCTGGAAGGCTATAAGCATGCAAAACACTGCGTATGGCACCAGGGCCAGCGCAGTCGTGCCCACAACCACCACCAGCAGCGTCTGCCACTGGCAAGCCAAAGTCCTCCAAACGTGGGTCTTCTGCTGCTGATACTGTTTAGAGAGAGAGAGCAAGAGAGAGAATGAGAGAGAGAGAGAGAGAGAGAGAGAGAGAGAGAGAGAGAGAGCAAGAGAGAGAGAGAGAGAGAGAG
>CM029366.1:15075764-15198596 GCA_017165825.1 Hepsetus odoe | reverse complement strand
GAGAGAGAGAGAGAGAGAGAGAGAGAGAGAGAGAGAGAGAGAGAGAGAGGAGAGATAAGGCATGGGCATAAAAACTTAGCCAACCCGAGCCTAGACTGGCCGGATTGTTACCAAACCTGAACCAGCTCACAAACTAAAAGTGATGGATTTTCCCACATACGGTTCCAGAGATTTGTTCATTTGCTTACCATATGAGTTTGAGGGACTTAAAGGTTCCTGCTGGGATAAACTGCTATTTAGCACATGTGTAACTCAGGGCCAGGGTTTATCATCATTACATTTTTGAGAAACTGCTGGTTATATCTGCTGATGATGGCATTTTTTAAAGGGTTAAGCTTGTTCTTGAAAGTGTAGTGTCAGTTGCTGGCCACTGAGCATCCTTTTTAGTTTAGTGTGGGGAAACCTTGGATGTCTTTCCATGTCTTAGCCTTGGATGTTTTATTTGGTTTAGTTATGTGGTTTTACAGGAAGTGAAAAGAACCTGATCGACCAACCTGAGTTTCAAATTTCGCTTTTCATTCTGAGTTCTGAGGCCAAGTCATTAGGCCTTTTGATTGGAAAACAAACAAAAGCCCCTTTGTTAGGGTGAACATGTCTGCTGATGAGTGCTTGTGGCTTCACACCTGTCCTTTCATATGCCCCCCCTTTTTCCCTCTCTCTCTCTCTCTCTCTCTCTCTCTCTCTCTCTCTCTCTCTCTCTCTCTTTTTCTCTCTCTCTTTTTCCCTTCAGGCATGGAGTGCTCTGTTGTTACAACACATACAGGTCTCCACTTAACATCAGTGCTAGAACCAGCAGGGCTTATAAAAACAGGACAGGTTAGGCAGGTATGTAGGTGTGTGTGTGTGTGTGTGTGTGTGTGTGTGTGTGTGTGTGTGTGTGTGTGTGTGTGTGCGTGTGTGTGTGTGTGTGTGTGTGTGTGCGTGTGTGTGTGTGTGTGTGTGTTCTTTATCAGCTCTCACCCTTAGGCATTTTGTTTCTGATACTTCTGACTCAACTTACAGATGCTTAGAGCCACCATGTTCCCAAAGAAAAGGAGGAAAAAGAAAGGAAAAAAAGCTTTTATGAATGTGCTGTAAGAATATGTGCATTCAGACACTATACAGAAATGTGGTGAGATTGTTTTTAGTGCACTTTGTTTTAGACCTTCAGCTCTGAAACACCTACAACTATATAAAGTGTTCATAGACGCATGTTTTTGGGGATAAAGAAGAATTTCCAGTGAATAGAAAAACACATACAGACATCCACACACACACACACACACACACACACACACACACACACACAATCTAAGAACTCACAGTGTGATATTTGAACAGCTTTTAATTAGCGCCCTGGCTTCATCTGCAAATGCATATGGCGTCACCCTCTTTAGAACCGCTATTCATTAATTAGATTCTTTGTGGTGAGTACCATTGAGCTATCCACAATGTTTAAGGTTACATCAAACCGCAGTAAGTGCCTTCCTGATAGCAGGACACATCCGTCTTCATTACTCAGACCACTGTCTGCCTCTGCTCTTCAGCCAAAGAGGAGGGGGGAGCAAGTTAATGGCTACAGAAGAGCTGATAGGCCACATCCCAGAGAGACCCTGAACTTTTGCCTGCTTTTATTTCTACAATGAAGCTTATTAATTTACCAAAAGAAAGTGGGTACCCACTTAAAGGGGTTTTCTTGCCAGAAGTGATCTAATCTATACTGAGCAGGTCAATGCACACACACACCCAAAAATACAAACAAACACACCCACAATACTATATTTCAGAATGTCTTTATAATCATCATCATTATTGGGACAATCTTTGATTTAAAAATGTGTTTAATGCAAGTTGATGCAACATAATTGTATTATATTAAAGTCATTTGACATTGTTGTTGGTCCTGATATTCTCATACAGTTAAAGGACAGCTAATATGTTTCAATTCTGTGCAAAAAAATTAACAAAAAAAGAACAAAAACCTTCAGAGGTTTTGAGTCCTTGTTTTTAAAGGTCTGAGCAGTTTTGGTGGCACATCTAAGCATAAGCTGAATGATGAGTGATGGTTTTATTCTTCGAGGTTACATTAAAAAAGTGAGATTTTCATAAAAAGCACTTTACAAAGTCAAAAGGTCTGGTTCAGAAAATCTGCGAGAATAGTCCTTAGAGCAACACAGCCATGGCTGCTTTCCATGGCCTCTATTAAAAGACAAATTTAAAAAATCTGAACTTCAAAGCAGAACTAACATAAACAAAGCAGATTCCTGAAGGCAGCAGATAAGCTGTGCATGGAGAAATTCCCTTAACTCCGGACGTGTCTCATAAGCCTACTGTTATGCCCTGAATGGCCTTCACTGTGGCCCACTGCTCCTTAGCTCGCTATTTTTCCATACCAAGCCCCTGGCTAACCACAGCCCCATCTAAACAAGAACCCCTAAATGCAGACACTAAACACTTTGTACATTAACACTGACCCTCAGGTCCCCGTGGGACCCTTGTTACTGCACAGCTCAAGCTCACTGCTCACTGCTGTTGATTCAGTCAAGCGGCCAGGAGATGGCCTAGTGGCAGACGCTTCTAAATATATAAATGAATTTTCTCTTCAAAAGTCGGTGTGCAGGTATAAAATGAATGATTCTTCGGACTGTCAGACCTCTGGATCTGATTTATGGAACAATGCTTCACTATGATAATGTCAAAATCTTGTATCTCTGAAAAACACTATTTTTTCAATTTTTTCCCCAATTTAAAAAGATCAACTGCTTTGTGTGAACCCTCAGTGATGAAAAGAAAAGACCAGAATAAATGAAGAATAACACATGCATTAAAATCTTACATGTGAGTTTATAGCTTTATCAATGCACACCGTGACCTTTTGTTAATCCACGTCAATCAAGAAAACGTAGTGTCGTAGTTTTAAGTGACAAAAGTCGCTGCTCATTTGTAAAGTTTTATGTTTAAACCAATGATGCATTAATGTTAGTTATTACACAACTACACTTTACTGTGCTCCTAATTATAAAGAACATAAACATCCCAAGAGATGTGTGTTGTTGTAAGAAAAGCCCCTGAGGAGCGCTGCATGTCCTGATTAAGTGCTTTTACGGGGTAAACGGGTTTCGTTTGCAGGGTAAGAGTATTTGATGACAGCTGAAGCCACTGCTTTGAATGGAGTCAGTGTGTTTTGGGTACATTTCAGGGAATATTTACACAATCTGGCAATGGGGGCACTTAAAAGGATAGGGGGGCTCTCTGGACCGTTACGCTCACTAATCCCTATTATCTAGAGTTCCGATTTTGTTGATTTCAATCTTAGACCCAATCCAACCCCAGCAGTTTTCCAAAGCCAGGCCCAAATTCAATCCCTCCATATCGCCATTTTGTAGACCCTCTATGAGCCTGCCTTTGTGAACTTGCACTGCCTCTTAATGCAGTGGCCTTCAGTGGTAAAACTATTAAAATAAAAAAGGATTTAATTTCCCCATAATGCTGCAATGTGCGCTACATAATATCATCATAACATAACTTGGATTGGTAACTTTATAGGAGAGGCTTTTGAATTTTAACAAAATGTTATTCTAATTTGGGAGATAATCTTTTGTCATAAAATGTTCACATAAAAGTGACTGGCAGCTAACCAAAAAAATTATATGTTTAAAAAAGTCTTCTCACTTTGAAAGAAAAAGCACTCTAAGAACAGATGGAGCTTGATCTTTATCATGAGGTAATTAAATACACATTTAGTCCTTATTGTTCACCTAGTCTCCTATGGACTAAGGGTCAAGGGGCAGTGGCATTATTGTCCCAAAATGCATATGATGCCACTTGATCCCACCCGATGTCTACTACTCTTAAAAGTAAAGGTTCCTAATGGAACCAAAAAGGGAGTGATGTCATGGATCAGGGACGTCTAATCTTATCCTTAAGATAACATATCATTTACAAAAATGGGTCTTTAAGGATCCATCAATAGGAAGGCTCTATTAGGTTCTTAAAGTGGTTCTTCTATGGCAGTGGTATCCAGTCTTATTCACATATTTCTTTTGTTAAAAGTCAGTGACAAATATTTTTTAGGAAACTTTTTTACCAGAACAATCAGATCAGAGAAGTAGAACAGTTGAGTATGGTTTAGAAAAACGTGCCTCAGGTGCTTTAAGGTCATTCATGTTTTTGTTTTGATATGAACAAAGAGTTCAGTGCCCTTGCATGTTCTCTTTAGTCAGCTATAGTCAAATATTAGCGATTATGAAGGTCTTTCCCTGATTTTGTTTTGCACAGTTGGCTGACTTAATGAACAACTTTCAGTTGTGTTCTCAAAAGCACTTAAAAATCAATTTTATAAATAAACAAATAAAAACAGAAGAATGTCTCTCAGCTTATCAGCACAGTTCCTGCTGTTGTCTCCTAGCTGAATAGGCACACGCGCAGGAGATATTACTTTGTTAAAAGAAACATATTTTTCCATCTCACTAGATAATGGACACAACTCCCAAGGTAAAAGCTTTGGAGAAACAGATGTGTTGTCAAACAATGCAGCTCTGTCGTCTGGAAATGCTAAAGGAAAGCAAAAGCAGGGAGAGGAAGATAAGGATGTGAAGTGCAGGTCAGTCTTCAAGTCTTAAATAATCAGAGAAGAGATAATGGGGCCAGTTATAAGTTTTTTTTTTCTTTTCAATGGAACAGTCCTGAAAAGAGGCACTATTGTTAACCTTGTCTCTTTATGGCTTCAGTAGGCCACTGTGAGTCCCTTATATTTATATTTAAAACAATGGCTCCATCAAGGCCAAGGCAACTTCACTAGGGTTAAAAGTACCACAAAAAAAGGGTCACAGAATACACCAAGAAAATCCGATTATCTGGGTAGACTCTGTGGAAAAGCGCTGCATTATTGAGACGAGTGGTGGGGAAGGGGTTGGGGAGGTGGGTTTTTTTCCCTTTTTTATCTTGTCCACTGAAAATGAAAGCAGTCTTGTATGTACATCAGATATATTGAAAAAGACGAAAGTGCTTTAGTAAAGAAGATCCCATAATAGCCTGTTTCATCAATTGAGTCAAAAGCGATAGAGCAGGAAGATCAGTGAAGAGGCTGTGGGCTGACTGGTTTCTATCCCTCACTGAGAGAGAGATCACTCCAGTTAAAAATAGGAATAAAACTGACATTGTGCAATACAGTGGGCTGTGTCTAGTTTATATGGCAGAACAAGAGATAACTAACTTTAACAATTACTGTCATCTACATATGGTTGGCATAATGGATAACAGAGCTGACCTCTTAACAACACATTGGGTTTTTATTTTTCCATCTTGACAGTCACACCAAGTGGATACAGTGCCAGGACGTGAACGCAGGGCACTTGTTTAGTGAATAAAATATACTCCAGGTCACTTGAGCAAAATTACTCAATCTAAGGGGCACTAAATTAGTTGTGTACCAGAACAGCATCACATATAACATATTTACCCCCTCCTCCTTGTTTACTGTTACTCTGGGTAGAACTTTATAATCATTTCATGTCATTTTCTGCCGCTTGTCCCAAGCGAGGTCGCGGGGGAGTGCTGGAGTCCAGCCCAGCTCACACAGGGCGAAGGACGGGGGACACACCCTGGACAGGTCGCCAGCCCATCGCAGGGACTTTATAATGTTATGGATAATCCAAGAAGCTAATTCAGAAGAACTAACAAGAAACATTTTATTCACTAAGCAAATTTGTATGGCAAAATTGTGAGCTAGCCAGGGAATTTTGGATTTTGGGAAAAAGTGATGTTATCGAGATTTTACATCTTTTTTCTCCTTTGGGCAATGTATTATGTGAGACAAACACATTCCTTGCATACAGCTCTGTGGTAAATGTTCTCTACCATGTGCAAGCAATGAATTCAAGTGGTCCACCCAACCAGTCATTTATCCAACCAGCAACAAAGGTAATGATCTAA
Organism: Hepsetus odoe; assembly: GCA_017165825.1. Classification (NCBI taxonomy): domain Eukaryota; kingdom Metazoa; phylum Chordata; class Actinopteri; order Characiformes; family Hepsetidae; genus Hepsetus; species Hepsetus odoe. Next base: position 15,192,683 of record CM029366.1, on the reverse strand, counting down.
TGTATAGTAATGTATTGCAGTAGTACCTTAACATGAACAGAGGAAAACTCTTTGAGACTTATAGCATTTTATAACAGCACAAATAAGCAAGTTTTCAAAATAAACTTGTGCAAAACTAAACTTGACAGGGTAATCTTGTAAAGACCTTTTGACCCCTCTTGGCACCAGGCTTGACACCCTTCTGCACAATGCTACTAACATTGCATTTGCATCTACAAACTAACTGAAATTGAACTTGAACAAATAAAAGTTTATTTATATCACGTGTAGTTAAATCACATTAAAATGATGTCTTTAATGAAATTTTCATTTCTCTTACATAAAATATATTTAATAATATATATTTTATTAGTCAAGACATGTGTTATGACCAAAGTTTGTTTAGCTTTGTTTAAGCTACTGTACATGCAAAAGCAGCTAAGAGCCCACAAACTAGCAAACAATGCTGAAAATGGCCAACGTCATCACATACAATTTAAACAATGTGAGGGTTTTAAGTAATCTCATATACGTGTGGTGTCTGACACTGTGCTCTGGACAGAAGTGGAGAAAAAGTTCTGGTTCAGATTGCTCTGTGAGCATGAATGTATAAACTTATGTACCACATGTAAGAGTCATTACTAAAAAAAAAAAATACCTGAATCAATTTCATCCCTTTTATCATTGTACTGTAAATATGTGTTTTTATTTTTTATTAGTTTAAGGTCAGTTTAGTAAATTATAACAAATTACAAAAGGATAGTAAATGCTGTTTTAAATATGTCCAAATTTTTCCCTGAAAAAAAAAAAAGAATTATATCATGGAAATGGCGATACATAACCACATCCCATCAAGCATTGCCACGGCAACAGTTCTGGTTAGGCGCCCAATACGAGGGAGGCAATTAATTGGCCTGCTTGTCCGAATTTTAAATGGGATAAATTCAAAATGGCTGTAAATAGCAGGAAATTAGCTCTCTAATGAGTAATGGTTAAGCTTGAGCTAATGGCTTCGGCTTTAGATGCATGACCCTATTACATGTTTGCAACACATATGGAAAATTAATTGAATATAAAAAACAGACAGCCAGCAGGCATCTGTTTTCATAAAAAGTGCCTATATGTAATTAGATATTCAAAGAAAATAGGGAAAAATAAATATTTTAATAAGACAACATGCTTTCAAATTTGCAAATTTCCAGTGTCTGGAGACAAGTAGCCCAGTCCAGGACAACAGCAAGCCAGGACTTCTGTAATATATTAACTAGCGGTTAACAATTGCAGACAGCAATGTGTTTATCACTACCTAATGTTTTATGAATATGACCTTTAGGGGTCCTTCCAATCAATCAATATCCTGGCAAGAGGCCTATTGGGATTATTTAAAATCTGGAAGTAGGACACAGTATACACTCATGCAATCATTATTAATGAGGAGTCAGTTAACCCAAATACATTTTCTACTTTTGTTTGTAGTGTTCATGTGACCATTTTTTTTTTTGGATGTACTTTTCATCTGATGGGTCAAATGCTCGTATATTATGAATTTGCTTCTAATTTTACAAAGGAAACAGCAAACACACCCACCCACCCACCCACCCACCCACACACACACACACACACACACACACACACACACACACACGCACGCTGATTTTTCCATATTCTAGAATTCAGTACAAATACTGTGGAGGGCACAATAATGTTTCTCTCAGGGATCCCACAGGGGCCTGATCACATCTACAAGAGGGCTGTAGTTTGTCTTTAACAAGTGTAAATGACATTCCTGACAAAAAGGGAACAAAGCCCCTGTTAAGGGCCAAATGAAAAGGCAAAACTGCCCCGGAGTCGGAAAATGATGTGCTTTGCCAAGAAATTCTAAAAAGAAAAATAAATTAATAAATAATGATATCTGAATACATTTGGTTTCTATCCTCTGGCCCTTGTTTTGCATACATGTCGCTCTGTTGGCGTGGGAGGACTCTAGTAGAGGCCTCTGTTGCATAGCATTAACATAGACTGATCAGAGGGCCCGTCTGAGTCTGACAGGACCTGAGATGAGGCCTGGAGTGGAAACAGCACATAGGCTAGGGGCGTCTGCCCTTTATATTACAGAGGAAGAATGAGAGAGAGTTTATGAAGGATTAAAGGTTAGGGCGCATAAACAAGACTGCATACATAAGAAGGTGCAAATTGAAGATAGATGTGGTAAATACAGTGCGAACAAATCGAGTACATCTCGCATGAAGTGCTTGGATGAGCCAACATATACGCTTCTCTGAAAGTGTGAAGTGGCTGGACAGGGTGTGTGTGTGTGTGTGTGTGTGTGTGTGTGTGTGTGTGTTGGCGGGGGGTATTTTCCCTGCTCCCCCATTTCCTCCAACCCCTCCCAGTCATATAAGAAAGGCACTGGAGTGTTAAGATCATTTTTATTTTCCACATTTTTTGGTCAAAAGACAGTTCTGAGCAATTGCTTCCCATAATGAGCTACGGTTCGTTAGCCAATTTAATTTATAATTGAATCGGATGGATGTGGCTCCATGTAAGTCTCCGAAGGCTGAGAGGATGTTTGCACTATTTCATTAACACCCGGGCCCTTTAGAAACACGCAGCATTAACGTAGCATGCGAGGGCCACGTGTGGGGTCGCTCTGCAAAATGTGCTGCACTAATGAAACACTCTCGTATAAAGTAAAATACCCAGCAGAAATAACACACCTTGTGGCGGCTTTGCTTCTGAAACTGGCAAAGTGCAAACCGGCTTCATTTTCTTTTTTTTTTTAAGGGCAAAACAATAATGAAAATAGTAGTTAAATTAATCCAGAACGCCTTGCAGAAGACTCCAACCAACCCCCCCAACATATGAAACCCTCCTCCCTTTGATGATTCAAAAAAGGAATGGCACATAAAAGCTAATTGATCTAAACATATCCTAAAAAGAACACAACGTTCGTATATAAAAAAAAAAAAAAGTTTTACAAGCCAATGACTAATTCAAGAGAAGTTATTTAACCGCAGCATTGCTGCTGCTATATTTTGAGCTCCTGGTCAGACTGAAACAGAAGGGTTGCTGCACAGGCCTGAGCTTTTTTTTGCTGTAGCTTTTTGCTCGTTTTCAGACAGGCAGGCTAAAGTTCCTGCAGGCCGCGAGGAGAGTCCATTAACTAATAGAGATTAAAAGCCTGATGCCTCCCCCCGCCTTCCCTCGGATTACACTTCCAAAGCGCACGGCTGATTGATGAGAACCAGCAGGCTGACTGGAATCTACTCTTTCATTAAGGCCTCCTAGCTTCCATCTATCCATCCATCCCTCCATCCTCACTGCTATACCTCAGCCGCTGAGGGGGAGTAGGAGGTAAACATAGATGGGGGGGTTTGAGGAGATAAGTGGAACTACTTCAACATGAGCTGTAGGAAATGGACATACTGGACCCTGCATACTAAAGCCTTGTTTGTGTCACTCCCTTCAATTACTATGACATGAGAAAAGCCTTTTTTCTACTACTGTTTTTATTTATTTATTTCAAATTAGTTTTTTTTTTCATGTGTTTTAAGGAAAGGCTTATTCAAATAGGCAGTGATTCGGAGGGCTGAAAATCATTCTGGGGATACCACTGGTTCACAGCCTTGTGGTTATGGACAAGGCCCCAGGATCAGAAGGTCATGAGAATCCCAGACCAGTGGGATTCAAATCAAGTCAAATCAAGTCAGTTTTATTTATATAGCGCTTTTTACAACTGTTGTTGTCAGAAAGAAGCTTTACAGAATCCAGGTCTGGATAACTGGTATGGAGTTCAGGAAACCCTCACGGTGATTGATGGACTGGGAGGCCTTTGCTTTGCGGAAATGCCTAAGCTGTCCACTGTACAGGTGGTGTACAGCCGTCCATCTCAAACAGAGAGAAAGGAATTACATCTGTTTTGGACTCACATTGTTCAAACCATGAATTTATAGAGTGCAGCACTGTGACTCCAGCAAACCCGCTATTACAGCCTGACTAGAAAGGATGGATCCAAGGGTTTAACAAACATAAGAGCTGAGACACTGATGTCCCCCCACACCACCATCAACAAACCTGAGTGACTGCCTGAGAGTGGTGGGCCGGCAACACCAACTTCCCAGTTTATTCTCTGTAATTCTCTGTATCCGTGAACCCCTGGATCTGCACTTTTTAACTAACAGTAAGATTAATTACTAAAAGCCTGACTAAACAAGCAAGTCTTTAGCCTGGACTTAAATACTAGAGTGTCTGAGTCCCAGACAGTAGCTGGAAGACTGTTCCAGAGATGGGGCTTTAAATGAAATGGCCAGTGAAGACATCCACTCTTTTATTTTTTAATCATACAATCCTCAATCTTTTTTAATTTAACTTTATCATCTGGTTTGGCTGAAATATATAATTGTGTGTTGTCAGCATAACAGTGGAAGCTGATTCCATGTTTATGGACAATTGAACCCAGAGGGAGCATGTATAATATGAAAAGTAGGGGACCTTGGATAGAGACTTGCAAGACTCCATGTCTAACCTTTGTACAAACTGATATTTAATATTTAACATTTACAAATTGATAAAAGTTGGTCTAGTATGAATTAAACAAAGAAAGGGTTCCAACCAGGTTTTCTAATCTGTTCACTAAGATATTGTGGCCTAAGATATTGTGATACCATCTCCATCACTGCTCCCTGGGCGCTAGATATAGCTGCATTGGATCTAGCAGATATGCAAAGTGCTAGGCCAGTTCTTATTGCTTGATGTATCATTAGTTGCATCTTTGTTGGCTAGCTGATATCCTAGCATTTCTTACTGTGGGATATTTTAGCTTAACATATGAAATACACACACACTCTCACACACACATGCACACACACACACGCACACATACAAATGTGTGTGTGTGTGTGTGTGTGTGTGTTATATTTAGCTGCAGAGTCATACATATGATTCAGGGCATGAAGCAATGAATATACATGTGCAGATGATAACATCAGCTGAAATTCTTTCTTTCTATCTATCTATCTATCTATCTATCTATCTATCTATCTATCTATCTATCTATCTATCTATCTCAGAACAGAAACCAGGTCTTAAGTATCAATGTTGTTTACTTTTACTAACATATATTACAGCATGGTGATATAGGTTTTCAAAAAAGGTCTTATGGAGGCTGGATGACACAGTGGCCTTGCCCTGAGAATCTCAGCACTATTGCCTTGTCTACACTGCCACTAGTTACACCACTGGGGGCATCAATGAGTGCAAGCTGAAAAAGAACTATGGAAGTCTATAGGAGTTTTTGACATGGCTGCCAGTACAGTACAAATGACAGTTGCATCAATACTTCAGCCTGGTGCATTTATGTGAGTGTGTGAGATATTGTTTGTGTGCATGAGTGTTTGTGTGTGTGTGTGCGTGTATGTGTGTTTGTAGCATTCTCAAGAGGATAAGGTGCCCTGACAAGGCAATCAGGAACGAAGCAATTCGGAGGCCATGCGGCCTCAGCACTCTCGTCCCTCACTCTGATGAGCTTTTGACAAATGGAGCGCAGCTGAAATTGGTTTTGTATGAGCGCTTTTAGATCTGTCTCTTAGCAGGATTATTGCCACCTGTCTTCATTGGCTACATGGAGTCCATCTATTCATCCGCCTCAGGGCTTTGTGCAGGAGGCAGTGAGGCTGAGGCAGAGCTGGAAAGGAAAGCCTGAAGAGCGTTCATTCTAGTTCACTCGATCACACATACAATGCGCTAACTTTCTTTAATATTTGGGGGAAATGTCTTCAGTAACCTATTGCTGTATAAAATAATTATCATGTACCATATGCAGTAGTTTGAGTAATTATGTGTTCATGATTTTATAAGTATAAAAAGTCCAGATTTTCTATGGAAGCACACTTTTGCCTATTGTAATACAACATGATTAACTGTAAAATTTAGCATAACTTAAAGGAAATGAGAAAAAAGGTTTACAGAAATGGTGTATTCATTTAATATATTTATGTTTTTAAATATATTTGTCATTAATTAAATGTCTTCCCTGTAAAAGATGGGAGATTTTAACAAATCAGAACAGAATATGAACACTATTTAATTGGGGTGTTCAGACTTTTGCATGTAACTGGATATACACAGTAAGAGAAGAATCTATGAGTTTATTCTAAGTACCAGTTTGCAAAAACACTGAACAATTGGATATGTAATAAAATAACTAATTGATTATTAACTTATTAAACTAATTATAATGCCAATGTAAAAATATAAAAATGAAATTATACCAGTACAAACAGATAAAGTTTCATCAACTAGAATCAGTGCATACCAGCTGCAAAGGTTGCTAAGCAACAAGTAGCTGGTTGGACTTCAGCTAATTATGTCATTATCTACTTTTGTAAATGATTGATTTGTTAATTGATAAATTAATTCAGTTGCTTTATTTTACCTCTTCATTTGATCTCTATATCTAATTCACAAATCATTAAAACCTAAAATAACATTAAAACATCATGAGTTTTAAACCTGTTTTTCTACAGCATTTTGTTGTTGTTTTTTTTATATGTTGAGAAAATGTCATGTTATGTTTGCCATATTGGTCACGCTTAATCCTTGCTACGAGCATACTATCCTATTCTGCCTCCTGATAATGAAATAGAGACAATTAACCTAACCTCAAAGCTTACTGGGTCCACACACATTACAGTAAGTGCTGCTGATGTAAAAGTATGTCTCACTGCACATGCACACGCAGTGAACCCAGCCTACCAAAAACAAAGAGGTCAGCAGTGCCACCCCAAACAAATCTGCTCAATGCATATCCACCAAATGTCAGGCTGTACCAGGAACAGGAGGCGCATTACCACAGACACGCCACAAAAACCTCATCTGCTCCCACCGCCTTTTAAATTAATGACAGATAGCGCTCCACAATCGAGTGAACCTCCATAATCGGATAAGTTACTCAATTCAGATAATGAAAGCTGGGGGACCCTTTGTCTCAGGGACGCTGATATCTCCCGTGATCAATCAAGAAACGACCGGGGCACTTTGGAGAACCTCTACTGTCTGATCATTAATACAGCAATAAAAGAGAAACTATTATTTTAAGCCTGGGCAACAGGATCGATGGAGGTGATCAATAGGCAGATAGTCTCGACTGCGTCACGTTTACGAAAGGAAAGCTGCCAGGCCGTGCTTTGTTTCATAGGTGCAGTGGCAGATTCTGTGGTATGAGTATTCACACCCAGTCACTAAATGCAGAACAGTATATACTGGTCTATACTGGTATAACAATATCATTGTCGCACAACAATACTGATTAAGTTTAAGTGGAATTGACAAATAACAAAGCTTAGTTCGTGTCATCTGCTGGGTCAGACTGTTTTAAAAGAACAGTTTAAAAAAATGTAATAAGTGTAGGTTTTCTTGTTTTTATTACAATTTTGAATAAATATAGGGTGGCGGTGGTCTAGTGGTAGGATACTTGCCTATGGTTCCAGAGGTCCCAGGTTCGAATCCCATCTCTAGCACTACCACCACTGGGTCCCTGAGCAAGACCCTTAACCCTGAGTGTCTCCAGGGGGACTGTCCCTGTGATTAGGACATGGAAGTCGCTCTGGATAAGAGCGTCTGCTAAATGCCGTAAATGTAAATGTAAATGTAAAGTACTATTCATGACAAATGCTTATAGTCTAGCAGCTATTAGATTCCATTTAGAATGGAATATTCACAAACTATTTTACTATAAGGGGCTTGTTTTAGTGGTTTTAAGGCATTTGAGGAGAATAATCCATCATTTACATCAGAACCAATTTCTTCCTGAAAGGACATTAAAACACAGCAAAGATGATTGCTAGGTGTGCCAAGTGCTGTGCGATCAGTGCCCGTCATGTTCGACTGACATGAACGATGCAACATGATGAAAAAAAAACAAAAAAGGGATTGGATCACAAAGAAAAGGCATGTATTAAACGGATGAAAGTGAAGCGGTTAAGTTCATTTTAATTTTAATAGATAGTTTTGATTGTATCTGAAGTTGAAATGGTTTAATCGTCTTAGAATTATATTAATATGTGATAAGGTTCAGCTGGCTTTTACTTGAATGATGAAATTAAATCAGTAGTTCTGTTTTTTAACAAAGTTGTTTTTACACAAGTATCTGTAGTTCTGTGGAAATGAAGAATGATTTAATTTAATAAAAGTACTTCTGATGAAAACCAACGCAATTACATGTTCACACTTATTGAGGTGCTTAGCCGTGCACACTCACACTATAGTTATAAGTAATGTTTCAGAATTCCGTATTTTTTCTCATATGGCACAAAACAAGGCAACCAATCAGAGCAGAGTTTTTTTTTTTTTATATGCGTCACTCCTGAAGGCAATATTAAAAGCCTGTTTCTGTGAACAGAGTTTGAAGGTCATGTGAAAAAAAAAAAATTTAAGTAGCTAAACCCATTCCTAAAATCATAAATGGAGCACAAAATAAACATGGAGCATGTAGGCCAAAACTTAAAAAGCAGAGCTAGTTTGCACTGTAGTCAGAGTACTTTCTGAAGAGTAAGCCTTGATGATGTAATATGATTTTGAGGGTTTAATGGGAGGAATATACCCAAACAGCTGAACATGTGAAATTAAGTTTGTATTCTAAAGAATTGACCCTGATTCTAAACCCAAATACCTGAATAAACCCCCATGCAGTACTGTAGCGAACCTCACTTTAACACAAGGTCACTGTGAACCAGGCATAAGCATGGGCCTTTTTTAATTAAAAAAAGAATGCCCTCGCAGCAAATGGCACAGGATAGATCCATCAGATGCAAATTAATTAATACGTGTCAGTGAGGTATGTTTGGCACCCGCTGAGCTTATCAAGAGCGGATAGCTGTTACACAACCTTCAGCTGTGGCAAAAACAACAGGCCTCGAACAGTGAGACGAGAGAAATAGAGTGAGTGAGTGTGAGTATATGTGGGCTGTAGGCGTGGGTTGCCTTTGGTCAGTGCACCACTTGCCCACACACAAACTGTTTCACTCTGTATATTTTCCAGGCTTCTTCTTCCGACAAACTCGTGCATTGTTGTTTTTATCTCAACAAAGACCCAGTCATGATATTGACAGTTATTTGACATTCTGGACCACAAATCAGGTGTTATACAAGATCCACATTCTTGAGTTCAAACTTAAACACATTTCAAAGCTGCTTCCTCACTCAGCGTTTGATTTTGCAATACACTCTCGCATACCTGAGGACAATGAAGGTCTACAGATACCCAGGTTGTTAAAGAGTTCAACACGCTGGGGTTGACTGAATGATTGAATGGAGAAAAGGCTGTGTGTGACAATCACTTCATTATTATATATTCATTATTGATATTGATGTATCTTTGAAATGGAAGCAGGTAATTTCCTTAAATGCATTTTGGATAATTGGTGTGCTCATCACATAACTTTCCCATTTATACTGTGTCAAAATTTCATTATTAACAGACCAATAGAAATGTTTAAAAATTAGATAACACACTGGTAGATTAACATTAATGTACATTGAACAAGAATTTGCTTTTGTCGTAAACAGACATGTACTGAGCAAGGATCAGATTTAAAATCCTGATGTTTCCCTTCTAAGCCAGAAAAATTTATGTATTCCTCCAGAGGAGATTTTAATGCTCCAAACCCTATTGCAATTCCAGCTTCAGATGTGGCTCAGCTTGACCAGCCATCCCTCAAAAACAATGGAAGACAAGCATCAGGACTCTGTCATGCCCCCCAAGTGGTGGAATAAACGTTCACTGAGTGTTAAAACAGCTGAGTTCCTTCACATCCTGAATGAAAACTGATTTTTTAAGAATTTAAATAAACACTTGCATGTGTCTCTCATGTGATTTTGCTGCAGTTCCAGATAAAAGCAGTTTTTACTGTGAAATGCTCCATTCTAGAGAAATTTGCTGAATCCAGATTTTTTTTTTTTTAAGAAGAAGAATGAAACATTACCCCACTAAAAATACATGCATAAATGCTTTGTTTAATGTCTCAGACATTGTTTTGCGATTTTTAAATAAGCTTTTTACCAAAAAATGTTGAATAAAAAACACATTACCACCTTGGGCCAGGCCTCCTCTCAAGCAGCCAAAACCCTGATCCTAGAAGCCATTTCTGCTGTTTAAAAATTTCACTGTTTTACCATGAGAGACACTGCAGGTTGTTTTAGATAGTAAATGGATGATTTTTATTTGTTTTGTGTTGATTTTCCTAACAACTGAAACATGACAGTTTAGATTATTCCTGACTAACACATTGCTGGTGAACATTTTTCTAAAATTGTTTGTAATTCCTATTTTATTCTGGAATGGAAAATAAATGGCATCTTTTATTTAATTATTTTATCTTTTACTTAATTTTTCAACCATTTTATTGATTTCAGCCCTGCTAGCTGAGATTGCAGTAAAATCCCTTTACTTTTGTCTTTGTCTTACACTACTTGAGTTCACTCAGACCAAAATCTGACCCCCAGAAGATGGCAAGCAGCCACCTCTGTAAACAGACATCATTTTAATTAAAAAACTCATGAAGTGAGACAACCTTGAAATACTGGTAGCAGATAAGGTGGGAAGCCATTGATAAAAGAATTACAGTTCTTAGACTTGTGTTTATTGTTGGCAAAAAGATAAAGGAGGAGAAACAGAAAGTGTCAATCTCAGCTATGAGAGGAAATATTGGTGGAAACCCATTAATGGGTTGGAATAATGCAAAATAATAAATGAGGTGAAAAAAGTTTGGAGTGTATTTAAGAGTTGCACACATTGGACCATGACTTCTGGAACTAGTCATTAAACTGGTTTGTTGCATTTCTTTGACTTTGTTTGATTTTTGACTTAGGCTCACACTCCAGTTCTCCAAGACAAAATGGGATTATGTTAAAGCAAGATGGTTGCAGTACAGTTCTCCCCGTTTCTACATAGGTTTCCCTCAGGTGCTCTAGTTTCCTCCCACCGTCTAAAGACATGCACGTCAGATGGACTGGAGATGCTAAACACCCCATAGGTGTGATAATGCGTGAGTCTGCTTGTTTGTGTGACTGGCGAACATGGTGTTTTTCCTTGCCATTCCCCACCTGTAAGAGCTGGGATAGACTCCAGCATCGCCCACGACCCTACTTAGGACAAGTGGCTATGAAAATGAATGAATGAATGAACCTAACATAGGCCTCAAAAACTCATACATATATGTCAAAAGACTTATTGTGTGGTCATGGCAAAGATGTTATACTGTTCAGAAGGGTCGCAATTTTTCCCTGCATCAAGCAAGGAAAGTAACCATGAAGACTGTTAAAAAAATCTTGAATGATTGTGAATTGGAACTCACAGCTGTGTTTAGAGTGAAAGTAAAATCATTTCCACATGTACAACATGAAGAAAACACAAGGCGTTGGGACTAAACAGTAAACATTTAATTTACGGCATTCAGCAGACGCTCTTATCCAGAGTGACTTCCAATTCCTGATTACAGTCCCCCTGGAGCAACTCAGGGTTGAGGGTTTTGCTCAGGAACCCTGTGGTGGTAGTGCTGGAGGTGGGATTCGAACCTACAAGCACTTAGTCCATTGGCAAACATCCTACCTCTACACTATCACCTCCAATTTTTTTATTATAAAGGCTAATCAGAAAAAAAAGGCCACTATTGGCTAGGCAGCATAAAGGATGGGCTCTGGAGCTGTGTGGTCTGAAGAGTCCAGATTTACACTGTTCCAGAGTGATGGGCACACCAGGACCACATCATGCCCAGTGTCTACAGTGCAAACCTGTGTTGGATGTGTTTTGATCAGGGATGTGTTGCTTCAGTGGGTCAGATATTTACAATGTGAAAAAATATCTATAGGAGTTTCAAGAGAACTGCATTCAAATAAACAATAACTAGTTATTTCTCTAAACACACAAATGACCTAGTTCAGCAGTCACATTAATAAATAACAAAGCAAATAATGTTAAGGATTATATTATTTCCCTAAATTTCCCTAAAGAGCACCAGCAAACATAATCAGCTCTTTTAAGTGTGAGTTGATTAAAGTAAAAATGAGCTGTTGTGTCCTCAGGGACATGTTTTCTTATGAAGCAGCCACTTTCCCTCTCTCTCCCTCTCTCTCCCTCTCTCTCTGTGCTTCTACTAAGCGGAGTCTGTCTACGCCCACAGGTAAAATCATCCAGAAAATTAATAATCATTTTCCAAGAGCATGATAAATCATTATGCTTTGGACAATTAATAATGAAGGAACAGACCAAGATCTATAATTACAATACTTATGATGCATATCATCAAAATTTAAATCCTCCTTTCCCACGTTTAATTTAATCCAGGTTGTTGGCCATTAGTGACTCTTCCAGTTGACTTGAATGTGTTTCAATCAGCAAAATTATTGCTCACTTTAAAGCAGCATGCTGGTTGATTAATTCTTTCAAAATAAGCCAAGTGGAGTGGAAGGTGGGTTTTTCATGGAAAAGTTTCCTGAGGAAGTGCCAGCTCAGGCAGCAAGGACAACAGAGGCAAAGGGAAAATTACACAAAGGCCCAGAAAACTTCTAAAGTGACTTTTTGTTTTTACAGTGTACATATTTTAAACATGTCCATGGTCACATAATGAGCTACATAACCTTATTAATAGATAAGTGGATAAATAAAAATCCATCCATGCATGATGTTTTCAAGCATACTGTAGAATGTATACTGATCAACGTTACATTAAAACTACCTGCCTTACACTGTGTAGGTCCCCTTCATGGACTCTACAAGATCTCTAAAGATGTGCTGGGGTATCAGGTGCCAAGATAGTTGTGAGATGAGGAGTCTAAGGATCAGACTTGTTTGTCCAGCACATCTCACAGATGTTTGATAGGACTCTTTGTCTCTTTATCACAATCCTCAAACCATTCCTGAAAGTGTAGCATGGCAGGACTCATTATCCTGCTGAAAGAAGCCACCATCATTGCTCTGAACAGTTATGGGGTAGATCTTCACATGAATGTTGAGACCCAAGACTTTCAAGCAGAACATTGTTCAGAGCATCACACTGCCTCTACCAGCTTACCTTCTTCCCATAATGCATCCAGGTGCCATGCCTTCCACAGGTAAGGAACAAACATGCTCTTGACCTTCCACATGTTCAAACCACTATCTTCCATTCCAAATCCCAGACCAGTAGGTTCCATGACATACCCTTGAGCAAGGTATGGCAATAGCTGCCCCTGCTGCATCTGTGTGTATGGGTAAAATGCAAATGTCTAATTTCATTGTGGGTCACTGTGTGCTGTGTTGTGTTTCACAATGACAGGAATCCCTTTTTCACTTTTCACTTCACTTTTTAATGGTACAGTGCTCTTTCCTTCACCCACACTCTGACCAGTGGGTTACTACACAGCGCTTTACATGGCAAGCTGTGATGCATTGTATTTTTGGACACCTTTCTATCATAGCAACACTAACTTTTTCAGGACTTTGTCCTCCAGCAGATCTTCAGTGGGATCAGGCCAGACAGGCTGTTTTTCATTCTCTACACATATCAATGAGCCATTGATACACCAATGACGATACACTGTGAACCTATTTTTACAGTATGTGTATTTTAAATGGGTTCATGGTCACATAAAAAGCTGCAAAAGCTTAAAATTAATAGAAAAGGGGAAAAAAAATAATCCATCTATACATAATGATTTAATCATACAGTACTGTGTAAACTGATAAGTGTTACATCACCTAATCCTGATGTTTTTTTTGTGGATGCCATGACCCAGTTATCTAGCTGTCACAATTTGGCTCCTATCAGAATCGCTCATCATTATATTTGCTCATTTTCCTGCTTCCAGCAAATCAGTTCACTTGCTGCTCGATATATCCCACCCCATTCGCAGGTGCTACTGTAACAACATATATAATGTTATTCACTTAATCTGTCAGTGGTTTTAAAATTGTGGCCGATTTGTGTATATTATATGCACATACACTAACTCCTAAGCTACATCCAAGAGAGCATAAGTGGAGTACATTTATAAAATGTCATCAAATCAGCAGTTGCAAAATGAAACATTTTTGCGTGCTGAAAGATAATTGGATGCTCCGGGCGTTGGGGCCACACTACCACTCAACAAATTAATTTCCATCTTTTGATGGAATTTGGTTAATGGCTTCTCCCCCATTTCACAGAATGTTTTTTATCCCCTCCCACAGCGGCCCTCTGCCCTTCGACACGGCCCTTCTGTTTGCACGGTCAAAAACGGCTCGTCCCTTCGCTCCTATCAGAAGAGACGCTGAATAAATAAGTGAAGCCATTCCTTCACTTTCTCTCTCCTTCACTCACTTACACTCTCTCTCTCTCTCTCGCTTTCTCTCTCACTCTCGACAGGATGGAAATGGTTCAAGTCAACAGGTCAACAAGGGGAAGGCCCCTGAGATGTCGACTCATTTCCATAAAGTCGAGAGCAAGCCCTTGCTCTGAGTGGATCTCCGTCCAGCTCCAAACAGCAGCACAATCACAAGCTTAACAAACTCATTTTCTTGCTGATCATGAGAGCAGAAAAGGAGCTCTTCACTCAGGTTTGTAAGGATCCACTGTGGCCTGATTACCAATTGTTCTTCAATCATTCATTTCATCCTGATTGCAGCCTTATACAATTGCTAATATCTTCCACTCACTGCTTTAGGGCCTCATTGTGGTGGTAAGTTGAAACTGACCTGAGGTTAGACCTGAGATTTAGAGCCTGAAAAACTTGGCAATACAATAAGAACAAGAAAAATTCCATGACTACATGTACACTGGGATAGCTTTAAATGTTTATGATGTTATGCACCAAAACTGCCAATTAAGGATTTTAAAATATTTTCTAGGATATGGCTGTCAAACTGTCTTATCTTCTACATACTGAGTAATTAAAGAAACTGGAACACATGTTTTACTGTAAAAGGCTGCAAGGTGCCTAGATAATAGGCTCCACTCAGCATTAAGCATCACCAATATACTAATCACCAGCCTGATCATCTGTAATCATCTTCACTGCTTAATGCCCTAAGTTAGAAGGCTTTGTTCCGCTTAAATGATTCATATGTAGGTCAATGTGTGGCTTAACAAACAAAAAAAAGTCTGGCTCTTAGGAAGCAAAATATGAAGAAATGAGGGCTGATATTTGCACAGTACCACAATTATAAATACTGCAGAAAGCACTATTGTAAATATACTTATAAAGTTGTGTTTGAACTTGTGAATGTATTAGTGCAATCAGTATCAGTATCAAGACTAAACTATCAATTAAGGATTTGTTTTTCATTTGTTGCAGTTCATTCTTAAAGAGAATACATATATTCAAAAATGATAAAAATACGTCAACAAAGCACTAAAGAATAAGAAAAGAATGCCTATCAAAGGTTGATTATTATGATGGAGGCTCAGTGCACGTTATGTGACCATGTGTTTATCAGATCCTAAAGCACTGAAAACTTCTTTGCAATGAAGTGGTTGAGAAACGTCCTTGAGATCTGGTCAGTTTAAAAGCCCATTATTCCAATGAGTGGAGGATTTCATTAAAAAGACCCTGCACAATGTCTTTTAACATTCTCCAGCAAGGAATTCTCGGCTAAACTGTGCGCCCTCTGCTTTGAAGGACCCACAGTTTCTAGTCATATTTTATTCCCTCTTTTGTTTGCAGAAAAACATGCAGCTATCAAAGTTCCAGAATGACAAGGTAATTTGGTCAATTCTAGTGTTACAGAAAAGTGACCCAAAAATTCCAGTAAGAGACCTTTCGTTTCTTTTATTCCCGTAAGGCCTTGATGCATTCCAAAAACAACACTCTATGGCATTCAAAAGTGCATATTAATGTTCTGGAAATCAGAGCCTTAAAAGTGAGCTAACTCCATTAACGCAAACATCAATGGGTTCAGTTTCATTCTAAACACACTCAGTCTATTAGTCTAGCAAAGGCTTTGGCTTGGCTGAATAGGTGTTGTGTGCAACATTCAGCTGCCTAAGTGAAGGTTAATGGAGGAAGGGTAGGGCAGCTCTGGCAGCTGTGGTCAACACAGCGGTACTGGCTCACTATTTCACAGTTCGTTTTCTCTGCCTGGTTCTGAAAGTAGATAGAGTGAGAGAAAGGGAGAAAGAGAGCACATAGAGGGGTATTGGGGATACAGCCTTTCTTCTGTGCTAACATGTTGCTCTGTGAAGGCTGGCTTGTTTTAAGATCGCAGAAAGATCCTGACAAGGGGAAACGAAGATAACAACTATCAGAACAGCATTTCATTAGATCCGCCTTTGCTCGAATTAATCAACGGGCAGACGCAGGGCCGGGAATGTGTGTGTTAAAGGCAGGAACATCAAACAGAGTGCTGTCCCAAAAGCCTGCGCCTTTGGAGAACATGTTTACACTCCCAGAGCCATTCAAAATGTCAAACTTATTTATTCGAACATCAAGAGGCTCTGCGGCCTTCTTTTTATATTTGTCAACACGGCGGGCCACTGAAGTGTTATTCAAAGACAGGGAGAGGAGGAGGAAAAAAAAAGAGAAGGCATTCCAGATAAAATCCCTTTATTTTTCTCATTTCTCAGTGGGAAGAAACCACCCTGACCACTTCAGAGGTGCTATTCTGCTCTGTAGGAGGAGAGAGCACTATTAAAAAGCTTTCAAATACCAGCCCCAATCATGATCACAAAATATCTGCAACACCCAGTGACTAACCAGATCACAGTTTTACCAAATCTCAGTCAACCTCACAAGGCATGGCTGTAACTTTCACATCACTGTAGGCCCAGAGTTTAAACTTTTTCCATAATGACTACTTACTTTCGAAGTGGATACCAAATTATTTCTAGTAGTTGCTGAATAATATGAACTAACATCAAGAAGTAAGTATATACGTTTGTACACAGTAAAACAGGGGATAACAACATAATACAGTGATCCTTCCAGGCCGGAAATCAGTAGCTAATTGATGCATTAATAAAATATTTGAGCAGGCAAACTATCACTGTGTTTGACTCATCCTGGTTATATGGGGGGAAAAAAGCAATACATTTCATCAAACTAAAAGAGATCATGGTTTGAGCTGTCAAGTGAGAAGTTTCTGGGTTTGATTCCCAAACAGGATGGCCTGCATCCTTTGTGTGTGGATTTCTCTTGTTTCCATGTATCTGCATGGGTTTCCACCCACTGATTTGCATGTCAGTTAAATGAGAGACACTAAATTGCCCCTAGGGGTGTCTGTCTGTGTCTGCCCAGCGATGGACTGACAGCCTGTCCATTGGTTTCTCCACTTTTCACCCATAAGCAACAATGATGATGGATGCATGGATACTGCAGAGCACACTATTGTAATAAACCTACGAAGGTGTGGTTGAACTCATGAGTGTTTACTTAAACCAATGTTTACCCCACTACGTGCAGTGATGCTGGCAACCATGTGACTGAACAAGCAAAGCCATGACAAGCAGATCTATTTTGATGCAACACTGCTGTACAAAGTCAATCCATCACGTCATTTTGGCCAAATGACATTGTTTTGCTTTGAAACCCCATTTTGTTTCAACATGACCAGCCCATGATCCCCCAGGACTGAAACAAAAACCTCCTCAGTTAAGCACAGAGTCAGCAAGTAAAGGGGCTGCACTTCATCTTGAGAGTGCCCTCCAGATTATTGACCAGCACTTTCACTATAAAGAAATAAGATGGGTTTAGATTAGAAGTAACGTTTACAGTTAAGGATCTTTTACATTCAAAGATATCTATGGATTATACTGATATTCAGCTAAATGTAAGTTAAAGACAGGGGGAGTAAACTGCATGCCTACATCATCACACACTTGCCTCAAACCATGTCAAGATGTTAAAGAAGCTGAAATGCATGGTTAGATTCTGACCCCATGTCAAACTGTTATCTTTTAAAACTGGTATCTTTTCAGAAGTTTGGCTAAAAGTCAGGCTTCAGGGTGACCAATCAGGTTTTTGTCTTTTCAGTTTACTTTTAGACTATATTCCTTTCATAAAGTTGTATGGAGTTAGAAAAAGGACATAAAAACCAAAACCCCAGCAGCCTCCCCCCTCCTCTCCTCTCCCCCATCTTTCTCTGTGGTGCTAAATTCATTTCTCCTGGAATGCAGTGTTTACCCTTCTGAGGAAAGCTGGGAACTTTATTAAACACTTTTACTGATGGTTTCAGCTCAGATCAAAGTGGAGGTGGGGACCAAGACCAGCTCTGATATAAAAACACCCCTGAGTGTCCGTGGGGGCAGGAAGTGTGGGTTTTTTTCGACCTTATTTGCTAGCTTCTCTGTGGAGCATTAGAGGCAGGGGGAGATTGGTGGTATTACTGTCCTACTGGCAGCATCATCGGCCACAGGCTTGGCTCACACAGCAAATGGTGAGCACAGGAGAGTGTGCGGAACCAAAACAACAGGCCATATGTCCCAACATATGCAGTAGGAGCAGCAGGATGGATGAATGTTTGTGTGTTTCAGGTTGGGGGTGGACTAAGAGAGAGAGAGAGAGAGAGCGAGAGAGAGAGAGAGAGAGAGTGCAAAAGTTTTAGGGAGGTGTGAAAAAAGTAAACAAAGAATGTTTTTTTTTATGGAAGTGTTAATCATTTATTTTCATCAATCAACAAAATGCAGTGAATGAACAAAAGAGAAATCTAAATCAAATCAATATTTGGTGTGATCACCCTTTGCCTTCAATACAGCATCAATTCTTCTAGGTACACTTCCACACAGTTTTTGAAGGAACTCGGCTGGTGTTGTTCCAAACATGATCAAACAACCTCCGTGTGACATTGATGATCATCAGCACCTGTTTGCAAACTGGTTGATCACACAATTTCCACTATAATCCCCAAGGCAAAATCCTCATCTTCCAGCAAGTGTACTTGTGAAGAACTGATGCTGTTTGAAGGTAAAAAGGCAGTAACACCAAATATTGATCTGATTTAGATTTTTCTTTGTTTGCTCACTTCCTACTTAGTAAATTGGATAAAAATAAACAATCATTATTGATATTTCTGGAAAGCATTCTTTGTTTACAGCATTTTTCACACCAAGCCTAAAACCTTTGCACAGCATCAGTATGTGTAATATAAGCCTTTTAACTTAATTTTATATTCATTTGTTTTTCTTTGAATGTAGTTTTTTAGCTTTAGGAAGTTTTATGCTTTTTAAGTACACACACACACACAAAAACATATATACACATATTTTAATATCTTTAAGTAAAATATTAAAAATGAAACCTACAAGATTCCTTGTTACTTATAATAAAAACATATTCTAATTCTGATGCTGGAAGAAGATAATGAAGAGAGCGTGAATGAGAGAGAAGAAAAGAGAGGGAGACATGGGGAGATTGAATAAAGTTATGCAAAAGAACATATAGCACGCAGATGTGGATGGTGTGTTATACACACTCCTGACCGAGCCACAGTCTGAAAGAGATGCTTGGGCCGAGGCTCTTAGCAGGCAGCTCAGCAAACTCCACTCTGTGATTTATTCGTCTGAGGCACATTGCGCAGGCTGCTGAATTGCCAATGCTAGGAATCCTAATTAAAACTGTTAATCACAGATTCCTGTTTGTTCAGCACGGCATGTGAAATGAAAAATGCGATCAAATTATTCACTAATGCTTCCTTTTAGACAGGTAAGCCTGCATACCCTGGAGCGTCAATATGCACAGCAACTCTGCAAAGTTTTTGCAGCCGAGCTTATGAACACCTTGGGCCATTTATTTTTTTCTTCTTTTTTTCTTTTCTTTTTTTTAACTCAGCTCTTTTATACACACATCTGCAGAGCTTAAATCACTTCCAACAAATCAGCCTAATTTGGTTTCTCATTTCGAATATCATTAAATGGGTGCTGGTTGATATGGGTGGCTATTATGCTATGCTTGTGAAAATATTATATGCTTTTAAGATGAAAAAAGATGATTCATTTGGAATTAGCCTCAGCCAGATATAAAAGCACCTTTGCCATGCTGAAGTAGTTTTTTTGTCACCCTGTAAGCGCTACACTCAACACAATAAGAGAAACACTTTAAGCATAATTTTAAAGCATACAGCTGTTTGGTGACAGGCCATACTTTTGGGCAACATAGGAGAAAGACTGGCAATAAAGATTGCAACCCCACAGGACAGCTAAATGGAGTTCATTTTAGATACATATCAACCTAATAATTATTTTCAGACTTTTTAAAAATGTAAAGATTTTGACTGGGCTGATACCAATGGCCCATGATGTACATTAAAACCTTGTTATATTGTCTTACATTGAATGTCTTGAACATCTAGTCTAAGCTTCAGCCCAAAGTGATATGTAAATGCCTATAAAGAAACTAGTAAGTGCCCTATATTTGATATGTAGCGTACAGATACATACACAGATTCCAGAGTGCTGCAGAGGTGGACCCAGTGAAAGCAATAGTGATTAAATCAGCAGTCGAAAGAAGCTCTGAACTCTACCATAGCCTTCACACAAGAGATCAGATGGAAAAGGGTCACTGTGAGCAAAAACACAATCATATCTTTCTCACATCAGCTTTAAGAAAGACATGCATCAAAGAAGCTGCATGTTTTGAAGTGTCTATTACCATTCTCAATCACTACTCTAAAAAGCTGACGAAAGTGTAGAATTCAGAATGAATCAGGATGGAACAATCTTAGGAAAGTTGAATGTTATTTTGGCTCCTTGCAAGATGACCACTGGACCTAAAACCTCAATGCATTGTTACAAATAAATGCCGGCGATGGATAAAATTATTTTTGGTCACTTTATCTTGATAGTAGCTGTCTGCTGAAAGTAGCTGTTATGAAAAGTGTTTATTTTGTTTATTAGAATACATTTAAAAGAGCTATTGAGAATGAGTTGAGCACCTTCAGAGCATCTATAGTGGACTATCCAAACAAAGTGTTATCAGATAGTCAGCAGAACAAACTGAATTTAGCTTGAAGACTTGTAGTTTGAGCTTCAAGATGGTTTCTACTGCACTTTTTCATATGGAATACTGTTGTGTTGCTGAGGAACAGCGACTTTAAAAAAGGTTATGCACTGTACGCACTAATAAATCAGTCTCAGATGTCTTCGTGATTTCTCGTGTCTCTCTCGAAGAGGTCAGAGATGCAATCTCACTGTCTGGCCAAAGGACATAGAGGAAGAGATGACGAAAGATGGCAAAAATCCTCACTCTGTGTTAGTGCCCATAACATCCACTCCAGTTTACAATCCTACCTTTTTAAAATGTCAGTCTCAACCACATGAATAGCTCAATACACAAGTTTCCTTAACTGGTCACTTAAATTTAGCACCTTTATTTTTCAGAGCAGCTTGATGCAGTCAACGTAAGGCCACAAACTCCCCATGAACAGACTACTATCAAGACACCACCCACCATATGTTCTTCTCCTAACTTCTCAGAGCAGCACACCAATTTTATCAAGTCTTATACGATGAGCGTGCCAAACAGCTGAAGCTTACAACTTAAACCAGGCTGCTGGGATGGAGTTAAGCCTCTCCACTCCCATATGAATTACACAATAGGTTACTGGGCCTGTAGCATTTGCATCACACCAGCCCAGGAATGTTGAAAGCTCTTCTTCTAAAATGTTAGCAAAGAAAAAAAAAAAAAAAACACTCGTCATCGAGAGTTCAACTACCCACTGTGGAGCTAAATGTCAACGGTTAGCATGTATAAACACACATGCAGCATCAATGCTGAAATTGAGCTAAAATGAGTTAACTTAAACCAATAGATCAGGCAAAATGCCTCCTTTCAACCCTTAACATGAATGCAGTCCATCAGCCATGCGCCCGAAGTTTGATTCTGTGATCGCTCACTGGGGAGGCTAATGTAATGAATATGTACTTGCAGCATTCACCTAGAGCTCCTAACTCAGAATAGGAAAATTCAAAGAAAATAACTTGGGAGTTCTTACTCAGAAAGTCAATTCTGAGTTTGTGGGTATGAGGCCATACAAATTTTACTCAACAGTAATAAGTTGATATTAATAAAGTGCCATTGTTCTAGTTTTAAATCTTCACCAATTAAAAGATAGGAGGTAGAGCTGGAGGTGGCAATACCGAGTTAACTATATCAATGTAAATACATTTTTGCCAGCTTCTTCTAAGTTTCATAAGTTTGTTTTAGCTCTTTAAATTGAAGAAAGAAAAAAAAAACAGACTAGTTTCTAAAATTGCAAGTAAAGGAGAGGGGAAAAAAGGAAAGGCAGAGTGGATGGGGTCGATTTGGGCCTGAAATGAGCTCTCTCAGCACTCAAGGGAATAAAAGGCAACCTCTGCTTTAAAGTTGGAGCAGGTGTGAGCAAGCCCCAGCACTATTCATTTGTCTGCCTAATTACTTCAAGGACGGGCCTAGAGTTTCACCTACAGCCAGGGCTAATGAGCTACCGTTAGCTCCCACCAAACTAATTCATTCTGGTTAATGTGCAGGGGTATGCCCCTCCCGGCCGCTTGGTTCCCCATCCGACCAGCCTCTTTTCTGCAGGGCGTACTGGAGGGTCATCAGCCCTCTCCGTGAATGGCTATGCTGACTGCAGAGAGCATGGCTTGACAGGGCCAGCCTCACGCTGCAGAGCCTTTGTTCGGCTCTGTCAGGAGCATGTTAACACAGGAGGATGAAACACAGTGCGCTCGGTTCAAAGAGACTCCCTTTCAAGGAGCAGGAATGCAAACTCCTCTGCTCTGCTCAGGATGCTGCCTGACACATCTAGCAAGTCTAGCATTAGTTCTGATGTTATACTGTAATAAATACTAATATCTCTCCATAATGAGTTACTTTAATGATCATCATTGACCATAATGGATTGAAGTTACAGTCTGTTTGAACAGGATGGATGCATATATATATATATATATATATATATATATATATATATATATATATATATATATATATATATATATATATATATATATATATATATATATATTTCAGTGTCAAGAAGGAGCAAACAAGACAGTGTGGGCTGACATCTTATATAAATAAAAGATCTCAAATTCAACACAAATCTGAAATAAAACTATGATTTCATGGAGGCATTAAACATGATTCTCAGCTCTTTAAGGAGAGTGTAAGTTCTTTTTTACAATTTACATAGAAATGATATGTTGTCTATGTGCGGAAGCACATGGAAAAATATCAACAGGTTGTGAGAGTCAATGAATGACCATAATGAAATAAGAGGTTGAATATTTAGCAGAGAAAATCATTTTATTGAATTATGCAAAGAGCCAAATAATAACCTGGAGCTCCAATTTAAGAGCTGGTGTGTACTTTATGAGGGTTGCTCTTGTATTAAATTATTGATTGGCTTCTAAAATTGCTGTGTAGTTGATTGTATTGCTGTATATGTGTATTAGTGGTTGGTATTGTCAGAAACTTTATTTACTGTTATTAAGCGGACAATAGGCTTTAAATAACAAGTTAAATTAAAATTAAAGATAATCATGTTTTTTAAAACCATAAAGCATGAGCGATTTCCCTTTTACTTATTTAATCACACTTATTTAGATAAGTGTTTTTACCCCTTTGCTTTTGATTAAAAAAAAAGAAAAAGTGTTTCAATGACATTACAGATCTACTTTACTATGGATCATCTTTTATAGGAAATATTTTGATTGTCTTCTATGTCACTGATCAACCGTTGAGTCCGCTGTTTATCAAATATTTGGTTATTGATCAAATTAATATCCAGTGCTTTTGAACATCAGTGTACCTGCAAGGTTGAGACTGGTCCACCACCCTACAAAATTGTCAGCCAAGTATAACTATGTAGTCAGAAATTGACCACAGTTAGAGGAAAGTTAACTTTAATTGTGCATTAGCATTTGGGGTACAGCCTCAGTATTGACCTTTGGTGAAGTGCTAGAGGAGGGCTTATCAGTTCTAGCCCTGGATGCTAGAATTAAATGCAGTTTTGTGCTTTCTGTACTCAACTACGCCTTCAAAACATAATTAAATCATTAGGTGTGGTGTGTTCGAGGGAAACATAAAACAAAACTGATGGATACCAGCTGTCCCAGACCAAAAATGGAAGAATATTGAAAAAGAGGATGTATCGTATAATATTTATTAACGGAAGGGTTACAGTCTTTTCACTAGTAAAGTGAAAGTTCAAGCTGAGGTTGATCAGATTTCTATGAGACACTGCATTGCAAATTGGAGCTGCCTGCAAAGTGCAAAAGCTACAGATGGACTTGTCATTACCAATGAATGCAATGAGTTGTACAGTAGCTAATAAACTAGCAGCTATTGTAATGTACAGTGTAATGTAGAGTGCATTACACTGTACATTACAATAGCTGCTAGTTTATTAGCTACTGTACAACTCATTGCATTCATTGGTAATGACAAGTCCATCTGTTGCTGCACAATTTATGAGCAGTCAGTGGAAAAGTGCCACCACAGGATCATAGAAAAAACATTTGTTATATGTGGTGAAATGATTGTACCTCCAGTGACCCTTAAAAGTGTCTGGACACTTCAACCATTTAACACTTTAACAACATTGAACTATTTAACATTCATTTTATTGCAATAAAATGATATTAAGTGTATCAGTCAGTCAGTCATTTTCCGGGCCACTCGCCCTAAGCAGGGTCGCGGTTGCTGGAGTCCATCTCAGCTCGCACAGGGCGAAGGACGGGGGACACACCCTGGACAGGTTGCCAGCCCATCGCAGGGAGGAGCGAGACGGGGACGGCACGTTGCTCAAGGGCACCTCAGGACAACCCACCGGAAAGGGGTTCGAACACCCAACCCTCCGACCCGGGGCCAACTCCCTAACCACCAGGCCACCGCGGCCCCTAAGTGTATCAGAAATAAGCATATTCAATGCAGTGATACTGATGCCTGCTTGTTGAGGAAGCTTGGAGATTAAAATCATCAAGACTGCACTAAGGACAGCAATGTCAGGGGCTGTTTTTTCTTACAATGTTGTTGATGAGCTTGTGTTGAATGATAGGATCATGAACTGAGAAGTGTGCTATGGCAGTTTGGAAGTGTACCTGCAAAAGTCTGCAGAAAAAGTGCTGATAAGCCAAGACATGTTTGGAGTTTGTAGCCATCCAACTCAATACACACCCAAATCTTTTTCACCAAACATTTTTCAACCTAGTAAAATTGCATACCTCTTTTCAGGTGGCGCAGGCTTGCTGATGTGGTTTATGACACAGTATTACTTATTGTGGGCTATAAAAAATAACAACCAACAAACAGCCCTTTACACCAGGGCTGGAGTGGACTGATCTTCAATCAGATTGCTCTGTATTTATAACGGTGGTTTTTAAAAACAGACTGTGTGTTCTAAATAGTCTGCCACACAAAGTAAAGTTTCACAGTAAGTCATGCTGTATCCTAAACCACATCCACATCTGCAACACCTTTAAGAAAAGCTGCAGTAAATGTTCTTTGAGCTGGGTATGAAACAATTTTGGGGCACATTGATGGAAAGGATTTAAATTTGTAGTGCTTTTTAACAATGTTAACCTCATCAAATCCCTGTGCTTGCACACACACACTGTGAACAATGAGCATTGTTTTTGCCCTCAGTAGTGGACACACACCAGGAGCAGGACCAGTGAGCTGCAATACCTGCACCCAGGGCGCAGCTTTGGGGTTAGGTGCCTCGCCAAAGGACTTTTCAGCCTTGCATGCAGGACTGAGAAAGCATTGTTCCTTCACTGCCGGCATTTTCCTGCCAGTCCATGGGATTGAACTGGCAACCCTAAAGTTTCAAGCCCTCTTTTCTAACTATTAGGCCGTGACTGCTCCTGTATATGAAACGGCTACCATCTATCATAGCCAGTTCTACATTACAGTCACACCAACCATGGGGCTACTTGATGAGATATTTTGTTTCTTAACACAATATAATTTAATACATCTTGAAGAATGTCACAAATGTCCAAAAATCCTTTGGGGTCACTGTATTCGGAAGGTGTACCCGGTAACTAAAAATATCCTTGTACCTGGCACCAATGTCTGTCCTGTGAATTAGAAACAATTCTTCAGGTAATCAGGCTTGGCTCGTCTCACTGGCGCTTAGCTTTAGCTCTGCAAACTGACCTTTAATTCTACTCTCAATGTATACAAATGACTTCAGTGGAGCCCACTTACATACACACATACACTAACACACACACAAAGCTCTGAAAGATACTCAGGCTCGATTGTTGCCCCTCCACACTCTGGCATTATCTCCTCTCTCCCTCTCTAATGACTTCCCGGCGAGCGAGAGAGGGCCGCTCAAGCGCTCGGCCCCTAAGAACAGCATTAGACACAAGGTTATCTGGGCATTACACTCGCTGTAACATGCAATTAGCTTGCCTCCTCCATTCTCATTACACAATTATTCATTAATGTCAATTTAATTTTATGCATTGTTCTACATGACCGAAGGCTGATTACTGGGCCCTTGCACTCCAATATCCCGAGTTAACCGGTGCCAGACTCACTCGCCAGGCCACTAATTGCAATTTAGCCCCAGACAGCACCTCCCCTCCTTAGTCCGGCCTTAATGGAGGAACTGATTCCCAGACAGGTAACGATTGGAAAGACAAAGTGCCTCCCCGACTGAATGGAAAACAAATGCCCCCGCCGCTAAGCTGTTTTCTTTGCGATAGCACGCCAGGCGCAGCCTTTGTATTCAGAGAGAGAGGGATAAGTGGTAATATGCTCTGTGTTTCTGCCTGTTTGATACCCTATTCGTCTCCCCATTCCCTCCATCCTCCCAATAATGGGGAGATTGCAATATGACTCAAACTGGGAAAAGTCTGCGGTGAGTTATTATGGTAATCAGAAAAGGGCATATTGTTGCGTGTCATCTACTTAGAGCCATAAATAAAACAGTTGGTATTGTGCGGGAGAGTCCGCATGCTCCAGAGTGATTGCGTGTCTCTGCTAGTAGCTTGAAATGAGAAAATCTAGACTGTAATATTGCAAAATCAGATTTTCCTTGTGCACATGGAGCTCAGCTGCACTGTCTGCCTGCATTGGCCAGCATACCTGCATTATATACCAAAGGTATGATCTTGATTGGTTCATTTTAGATCAAAAAAAAAAAAGAAGCACACATCAAAACAGGCTCAATGTAGGATATGTTTCTCAATATCAACCAGGAAATGAATACCAAAAAGAGTGGATAAGAGTTTTAGAGACTGTGTGTGTGTGTGTGTGTGTAAATGGTAGGTTCTCACATTTCGTGCATCTGCATAATCATATTAAATTCAGCTTTATAATTAAGCTGAGTGGCAAACTGCAATCTCCATTTGGAAGCGAGTGGGGAGGGGGTTGGATATCAGTATGTCCCAACGAAGCCTGATGAAAAATGCATCAAACGATGCAATCCTTTGTGTGCCAATGTTGCGGTGGCATTGTGACAATTCCTCTTCTGTGTTCTCTTTTTGATTTATCTGACTAATTTAGACGGGGAGAAAGCTTCCACTGACATAAACAAGCCTCGCTTTCATACATCAGAGACAGACTCTCACCTGCCATAAGCCACTAGGCGGAGAGAAAATCAAGTCACTGTGGCTTTGCCTTAGGTGTGGCATGCAGATAGGTAAATCTTATCAGTTACGGATAGAGGCTCTCTCTTTCTCGTTCCACTCTCTCTCTCTCTTTCCTCTTCCTTCCCCACTCTTACTCTTTCTCCCTCTTTTCCTCCTCCTATTTCCCTTCCTTTTCTTTCATTTTCTCCGTTCTCTAACTCAATTTTTATCCTTCTTTTCTGCCTCTCCTTCCTTTATTTTTTCCCTCTTTCCTCCATCTATTTTCTTTCTTAATTCTATCTGTCTTACTTTTTAACATTTTGTTTCCTCACTCTGTCTTTCTTCTCTCTTTCCATCTATCCTGTCTATTTTTTTTCTTTTTTGTGTACCCTATGTATCATTATTCTCTTTTGTCCACTTTTGTCAACTCTCTCTCTCTCTCTCTTTCTCTTTCTCTCTCTAATTCTTTCCTTCTGTCTTTCCATTCTCTTCTTTCTCCAATTCTTTCATTCTTCCTTCCCTTCGTCCCTCCCTCCCTCTGAGTAAAAGGGCATCGTTAACCTTTCTCTTCTCTCCAGCTGATGTTAATCAGACGCTGCCATCTTTGCTGTTATTAAAGCATTAAAAAAACAACAACTGCTTAGGATTTTATTTTTCCCCCAAATCCCTCTCCGGCTGGGCTGTTCTCTCCACACACACACACACACACACACATACACACACACACACGCATGTGTACCTGCTCCGGAGGGCGAGAAGGGTGTGTCAAAGCGATAATGAAATCTCCTTTCTGGAGCAGGAAATCGTTTCACACTGTTTCTGTCGCACCGAGTTAGGAGCGTCCTCAGCTTGGAAATGATAAACTAAATGGGGCGGTCCACAGTGTACTTACTCTCTCTCATACACTCACACACACACACCTGGTGAAGAGGGACGGACGTTTGATTAAAGTGTGTAAAATTCAGCACGTGCCCACTGGGGCCAAATTGGACCCTCCTTTCATGAGCTAAGATCCACATCAAAGTGTCCCAGGCTAGAAAGCTCCAGGCCAACCTGTTCAAAGCAGAGGGAAACGCCATGCTCCTGAGTGCAGGTTTACACACTTTTCTCACACATTACAGATTCCAAATATAGCACATACCTTGCCCGTGCAAGCAGAAGGGCTAATAAGGTCATAATCCAGCGAAGAGATGTGTGTTTCATGTATAAAAGGGGATTCAAAGGAAAAAAGAGCAACTCTGATTCATTTGCCCTCTTTGTTGTTCACTGAATGTGAATGATTTTTTCCCCTCTCTCTGAAACAGACCTTTTGTAAGCAGTGGGGCAGTAATTATTGTCCATTTTCAGATGAGGGATAATCAAGGCCTCAAAAGAAGGGGGGCAGATAATAAGTATCAAATATGAAAAGGATGGAATAGAGAGAAAACTGAAATCTTAATTTGGAATAAAAGGAGATTTGATTAGCATGACCAAAGGTTTACAACATCTTGTTTGAATATAATAGAGCATAATTACTTTCACATTGAATCAAGTTCACTTCAGAGCAAATTATTTAAATGAGTAGATGAAATGTATCTGGGCTAAAATGAGGATGACAGTTGTGTGCTTTCAAGTCCTTCCTTTTTGTCCTCGAGCTTGACTAAATAAGACTCATTTGCAGATTGTGCAGATTATAATGCGTCGACCCCTGCGTGTTTAATCTTGGCATGGCAATGCTGAAAAGAAACAGTAGGGAAACAATAATGATTCTTTTAGTAATGATCTAGGAGGGAGCTTTTTTTTGGTCATAATAAAATGCTTGACAAATACCACAGATTTATCCAACAGAAATCCAGCATAGAGATGGTTGTCTATAACATAAAATCACTGTCCAATTGAAGAGCAACAACTTGACATGCATTGAAAATCTCCTGGAGCAAAATTCATGCTCCTCAGCGTTCATTTCCAGACACTTTCAATCCACAGCTACTAAGATAAGTGAGGACAATGTGCTGCAGAACGCTTGAGCAAGCCAACCTGTTTAACAGTTTAAGAAGTGAGGTGAGCCTCGCAGATTTTCATTTTGAAAAAAAGGCGTGTAAAATGAACTGAGGTTAAACGGATTAACCGAGCAAAAATATGACAGTTGTAATCTCTGGCTCACCTAAGCCACATATTTCCATAAATTATCCAATACAGGCGTAATTATCAATGTCATCACCAGCAGGACCTAACTGACTTGCAACTGGGTCTTATGAATAAAAAGTAAGATGATATTGAAATTATGAATATTCAAGTCAGAAGAGTTGTCTAAAGACAGGGAGCATTAACATGATTTAAATATTTAGAACCATTTCTGTAAAGGCCAGCATTTGTAAGGCTTCATGACACCAAAGTAAACCTTTTATGACAAATGATATTAACCAGCATAAACATTTATAGAGGATTATTCCAAGCCTCAGTTTTCATAAAGACTGCTTTAGTCACTTCCACTGTCATTTCACCTTTGTGATACTGATGCTTGTTGGAATAAGCCTTCATAAATGTAGGTTTATGCTTTTTTTACTGAACAATCTACAAAAGCTTATGATATTCACCATCCCACCAGTGTACGTACTCAGTGAATGTACAAGGCAGCTGAGGTGTTTGTGGGAACTGCTTATGTGAGCATTGATCTCTTAGAAGGGCAACATAATGTCAGGGACAGCTTTGAGAACAGTTTGTATTTGGAGTGCACAGCTGTAATTGGCTGGAAGGATGGAGGAGTAAATGTGACAGTGAGAAAGTGAACAAAAGTAAAGGGTAGTCAAATTAATCACAGATAGGTTTAATAATACCCATATATTAAAGATAGGATTGTTTTGCTGTTTTTTGTGTAACTTTCTGTGAAACATATCTTACATTATTCTTCATTTCGACAAACTACTAAAAAACATCAAGCCAGGTGTTTATTAACTTTACATTCATGTGTCTCATTCGATTAACTGGTTCTTCATAAAACAACCTACAAAGGACTTTTGAAGGAACCTTTTGAATTATCATTCTACAACACTGCGTCAGACCAGTACTTGGGTACCTTTTTATTTATAAGTTTTTTTTTTATTCATCAAGAGCTGCTAAAAGTCACCTTCATTTCTCATTGTTATAGAGCAGCATTAACTTTTATCCATAATAACTGCATCCAATATTGTTATGCTTTTTTTCTGGAAAACATCTTTTGGCTGTACACAGCTGGGGCCAGCCAAGCGAGAGCCCCCTCCAAAATGAATTCACATACACTAACATACAATGCTTTGGGGAGGTTAATATCATTAATTATGTGTTTGCAGGAAACTGACAACAAAAACATCAGAAACTTTCAAATGACAGTGTTTTGCACACCTGTTGCCAATTAACACATGCTGGGTTCATCAATTATGGCACACTGAAGAACAGCAATAATGCCCAGTGGAGCAGCTTCACTTTCTATTCAGTGGTGCAAGGATGCTTGTCAAAATACATTTAATTCCATAATCATCACTCAACACATTGCACAAGCTCTGGATTAGAAGAACAAAAAACAAAACTCTTTGCTGCTTGTGTTAAAGTATAAGTTTGAGGTGTCTGCTTACCCAGCTGTCACCAATAAATCATTTTGTAATATGTAAAAGCAGAAGAACCTTGAAATGTTTTGAAGGTTGTCATACTACTGGGCCTTGTGTGATACCTTAGGAAAACCAAAAAAAACAAACTTTTATGGATAATTCAAAATGCTATTTTTTTTGTAAGTGAGAAATATAAGGGTGGAGTTCCTGTGCCTTAAACAAGTGTAAAGAAGCTTAACACAACGTAAGGCGAGGACCCTTACATGAACAGAAAATTTGTACATTATATTAAGGGTCTTTACTATTTTTAAAGGTTTTTTAAACACTCATTTAGCATCACTTAAAGAACCAGTTGTTCCACACACACTCTTTAAAACTTTGTAAAAAGATCTGCAGGTATGATTCCAAAGTAGGTCATCAGTAACATCTGTGCAATAGTCCCATTGCTTGCCTACTGCTGGCATTCAAATAAGACTGGATACACATAGTTAAAAAAAAGAAAGAAAATTCTCTATAGGGTATTACATCATGAAGTCCAAGCACATAATGTTATGCATTTGTTTCTTAAATGGTTCTTATGATTGGACTATGACGTTTGCAGATGGACAGAATAAAAGAGTAACAAAAGGGAGGAGAATGGATGCAGGGATTAGCGGTTATAAAGGTTGAGGAATTTAAATACTTGGTATCAACAGTTCAGAGTGACAGAGAGTGGAAGAGAGGTGAAGAAGTGAGTTCAGGCAGGTTGGAACGGGTAGAGAAAAATGGCTGGTGTGATATGTGACAGCCGGGTACCAGCAAGAGTGAAAGGAACAGTTTACAGTATGGTAGTGTGACCAGCTTTGCTATTTGGGTTAGAGACAGTGGTGCTGATGAACTGACAGGGAGCAGAACTGCAGGTGGCAGAGTTAAAGTTGCTAAGATTTTTGCTGTGACAAAGATGGACAGGATAAGAAATTTGTATATTAGGGGGACAGCTGCTGTAAACACATACATACATTTATATATATATATATAATGATTTTTGAAGCATCCTCCATTAATTTCTTAAACAGAGACTCAAAGTGGTTCATTTATGCCATCATTCCAAATTTTGGCAAACTAATTTTAAAGCCACAGAGTCATACAGACTATAATCAAACATGGTCTGACCACTACTTTCAAGTGTTAGGACCAAAAAGGACTGACCATCCACACAAAGAATCTAAATATTACATTCAATCTCATTCTTGAGAGTTTCATTAGGCAATGACCTTGTAAAATATAATGAGATTTCCAAATCGCAGAATGTTCTAGGGCTATGAAGCGGTGACACTCCACACTGTCACAATCTCTTCAGATAAAGTAGTGAGGGGACAGCACAGGGGCTTGGAGAAGTGGCGGTAAACTGCAAGCGACTTAGTTCTTCACTTCTGGCCTTTTTTCTCCTCACCAGCCATGTCTGAACCTAATTTCAGCTGACATAAAAATGTAATGTCCCCTTTTCATTTTGTCCTGAAAGACGAGAACAGGAAGGGCCAAAAAAGAGAAATAATGAAGAAATGTGCATTGCCACTGGAGGATTGCTGGCTTTAGCGTAGGCATGGCTTGTTCTGCATGAAACAGGCTCCAAATCATCATTAACTCAGGCTTCTTCCCCCTGCTCCAGGAGATGCCAGGCTGCTTGATTGCACACAGTTAGCGGCCTGGGCTAGGCTAAATTGGGTGGGCGGAATGGGCATCCATTTCCAGTGTCAGAGATGCTGCCCTCGTCATGGCTGCAAGGGTCAATTTAGAGCTCTGAAAACTAATATAAAACAATGATCTGCTCTTTGCACAAGGCGCAATGCTGGTGACGACGAGTAGTCACGAAGCAACGACAGCTTCGCATTTATCTGCTTCACTGTGTCTCACCCCGCTACTTTTAATTTCTTTTCTCTCTGTTTTAATTAAAAGCTAGTTATGTTCACCCCTGGCTGCACAGCGCTGCAGTGCAGTCAAATGAACGGAGACTAGCCTAAGGGTAAAGATCCACCACGGAAACTTCGAATAATAGGGAAGTAGCTTTGCTAGCCATGCATTTGTGAAGTAGAGCTTTAGTCCCAAATTGGGGCAGTTCAAGGCTTGGCCTCTGAGTGGCTGGACATTCAAGGACAAAGCATGGGCTGATGTTGTCCTTTAATTCAGATTAAAGCACATTCGCTATTGATTTACATTAAACCCTGTAAACTCTAAGTTTTTTATTCATTTATAAATCTTCAGACCCCCCGCACTACCACTACAGTTGATGATTTGGTAACTACTAAGAACTGAAGATACAGAATGTGAGGAACTGAATTGTGGACCCACATGCAAGGCCTTCCAGTTCATTCTCATGACTTCTTTGAACTAAATCCTAAATATTTTTTTTCACTGTGGTTTTTAAACACAGTAACCACAGAAACTATTTCAGAAAGCCTTTCACATTAAATATTAAATCTGACCAGGCTTCCTGTCAGCTTCAGTTCTCTGTAATTACACAAAAAGCTGCATAATAAACAGGCTGGACATTCATGTGTTCAATGCTGGACACAGTGTTTGGGAAATGGCATTAGTGTACTCTGTACCACTGCACTGGACATTCATGTGAACAGAAGCACTAACTGGACATTCATATGTACAGAAGCAGATAATGGACATGTATGTCTCCCTAGATGCAGGGTTCAGACATTCACAAGGACAGTATCTATGTACAGCAGCACTGGCTGGACATTTTTGTGTGCAGGAGGATTGATTGTAAATAAATGTGTAGAGTTGCACTGATTGCACTGTTTAAGAGATAAGGCATGCAATCTATCCTCTAGTCTTTGCTATAAATGTCTGTAATAATAAGTATGCCTTCAACTGAAATTTTGCCATAAAAACCATTGTTTAATTTGTATAAAGTTTACATTTAACTGCAATGTTCCTCTCTAGGTATTAAATATAAAGCTATACTTATTTGAGTGTTTTCCAACTCATCAAACAATAGATGAATAAGTGATGAAAATATGCCATATAAAGGACTCCAGCCATCATGTCGCACCATGGACTCTCCAACAGCAGGCCTGAACTCTTCCCCTCTGTTCAGACCTGCGGACGTACTGATCGTCCACTGAGGGTTGTTTACATTTCTTCAAATGCCCCATTTAGTTCTCTCTGACAAGGTGGAGTAAGTGAGTGAGGCGGAGATGGATGGAGGCACCTGCACTAATGGAGGCTCAAACTGTGCCCACTAGTGCACGTTACATTGATAAATTGACAACAGTTGGGACATGCTCTACTAGCAGGGAGAATGAGGCTACTAGGACATACTGGCCTGTTCTCTCTCTCCCTCTCTCTCTCTCTCTCTCTCTCTCTCTCTCTCTCTCTCTCTTCCACAGAGTTTTGCGTGGCAAACCAAAACCTCCCACCCAGCTGCACCATGGGAAATGAGCTTTTGCTAGGCTATACACTTGGCACAATTAATGTTCGCTCAACAAATTTCTACACATGGTGTAGAGGACACTCCAGAGCATGGGCTGCTGGGGGATGGGATGAGAGCTGTAAGGTGGGGAGTTTTTAAAAGGGTAGAAAAGAAACACTGAGTAGCACATATAAAATAAAATTTAATTCAAACATTTATCGTGATGTAATTTAATTAAAAAGAGTGGCATATTAGAATTTATTCCACTTCAATTTACATTAAGTAAATCAGACTGACCAAACATCCAACCAACTAATCAACCACCAAATAACCATCCAACCAACCAACAAGCCAACCAACACAATAATGCTTAAAATCAAGCTTTCAGCTAATAAAATATAATGTACCAGAAACAAAAGAAAAAATAAAAATATACATGCGTAAAGCCCTAATTTTGAATTAAACTTTTTTAACTCTCATTTTATTGTTTGGTTGGAGGTTAGAGAAGGAAGGTTGTGTTGCTTTGGACATGCCCAGAGGAGAGATGAGGATTATATTGGGAGGAGGATGTTGAAGATGGAGCTGCCAGGAAAGAGAAGAGGAAGACCAAAGAGGAGGTTTATGGATGTGGTGAGAGAGGATATGCAGGTGTTTGGTCTGAAGGAGAAAGATGAAGCAGACAGTAAGAAATGGAAACGGATGATCCGCTGTGGCGACCCCTAAACAGGAGCAGCCGAAAGCAGAAGAAGAAGAAGAACACTGTAAAGTTAATTAGCCCCTACTTCCTGAGCACTGCTACTCTATGCTAAAGGAATGCTGACCACAGTTTCTTTGATGGACTGTCCAGATGATCCAGAGAAACCTTAATTGTTTGAGTGTCTGATGAAACTCAGTGTAACAGTTAAGACATATTTATTTATTTATTTTTTAGGTTAAGGTTAAAGCCAGGTTAACTTTAAAGACAGGCTGAGCATCTGCTATGGGCTATTCTTACCAAAATACATTATTTTGATATGGGGTCTTTTATTGGATCATTCTATTTTTCTCAAAAAATGATGGCAATCTTATGCAGTGTTGTAAAAGCTGACCAGGCAGACATTAGATAGGAATATTTGTTTGCCCATTTATTTATGTATTTGACATGTTCTTTCAAATATTTTTTTGTGATACCAATGCAGGTACAGACTATACATCACCCAACACTAACGTGTATTTGCCGACCTGGGCATGGAAGCATCTGTGAGGAATTAGTGAAGGGAAATATCTATAGTCAAAACAGCACTGGATAATTTCCTCCGTTAAAGTGCAACAGGCTGTGAATAATAAGGGTTGTAATTTAAGAAATAAATGAAAACAGCAGCAGCGAGCATCCCTGACGAGAACAGAGGTCAAAGGTCAGGGAACTGTTAAAGCATAAGGCCGACGTGAGAACGGTCGGTAAATGCTGCAAAACGCAAAGCTAAATGATCTCTTTGATTAGCCTAAAACACACAGCAGCACTGTGTGCTACGAGATCCTTAAGCCCTAACTATCCCTCATTAGAGGCTCGGTGCACAATTTCACAGAGTTACGGCTGCAAATCTGCTAAAAAAAAGTGTGAGGTTGAGTCACATATGTTCAGATTAAAGAATTTTTTCTTTCCTTTCCTTTTATTCCCCCATTATTTACTTTTGTTTGAGCTAGTCCGTCACATATTGTCACAGGCGGGTCTTGTTGTGAATAAGATTCATACATACAAGTTCATACCTAATAAGCTCCGTTTTGTATCCCTCCCCAGCTGAGCCTCTGTAAAGCAGTTTCTGGCTCTCTCTCTTTCTTTCGTCTGGTTTGCCTTAGTGCGCTTTGGGTTTCTAAACAATCAGCACTGCTCTAATTAGTTTTGGCACTCACACCGTTCTCTGAAGGGGAGAAGACCAATTTAAGGACCTTAAAAATGCCTTAGCCCTTTTTAAAGAGCCAATTAGTTCGAATATTCAACCATGTAGCCCGGTATTACTTGGCATCCGTGTCACTTCTCTGCAAAGCAACCAATTATTTACAATTACAGAAAATACTTTCTAACATACATGGGCTGAATCCAACTCTCTCCCCCTCTCTTTCTCTCCCTCTCTCTCTGTTTTTCCCTTACTGATTATATTGATTCTCAGTGTCTTCCAGTCATATACTGTTAAAACAAGATCAGAGAATTGCCTTCTAACCTCGCAGAGATGTGCATGCTTTCACATTTGCGGCCTAAGGGGGACTGGATTTCTTTTTTTTCTTTTTGTCTCAGAGGCCGAGGTGAAAAGGTAATTGGAGAGAAGGTAATTGCTGGGCCCAACCACGATTCATAAAAATGCTTTTTATTTCCTGAGCACCTGCTTGTGCTCAGAGCTTCCAATCTTCCCATCTTACCACCCTATGGTTGCTGTTCAGGTTAAATAAATGTGTAAAAGCTTTTATAGAGCCTTGTGCAAATTATATATTTAGATATATATATATATATATATTTTTTTTTTTTTTTTTTTTGCTGGATGCTTACTGGTTACTTTTCCCAAAAGTGCTTGCAACCGTCAGCACAACAGCTTCCTCACATGTGTTCACAGTGGGAACAGAGTTTGAGAGCACATCTGGCTTAACCTAATGACAACTCCTTTCACACAATTAATTCAGTAAAAAAAAAAAAAAAAAGAGGGAAATGTCCAAAGAAATCAGCAAATAAAAATGAACAGCAATCAAGTAGCATTATGCAAATGTGATTATGCTAATTGGTGGCCATTGTCTTCCATACGTTGTTAGTCTTGTTAGCTTATTTAGTCAACATATGGCTTAAAAAGCACAGATTTGTGACTCTTGTCTGTTTGAAATGTGGACTTGAGAAAAAGAAGACAAGTAAAAGTTCTGATAGATGGATAGCCAGCATTACGTGAAAAGAAAGAGAAAAGTCATGAAAAAAATATTGCTCTACATGTTACACAGTAACTCCACCATTTTTCATCATCTTGCAGAAAAGATAAGACTTCATTTGCCTTGGCACTGTCTTGGCAAACCTTAAACGAGTCCGGACTAACTGTTTGTCAGATACTAATTGTCCAGCTGCATTCCAAACTAAAACATGTTAACACAGGTGCTTCCAACAATGCACTGTATATACATGCATGCCTTAGAAAACATGATGGTTTCATTGCTTTTTTGAAATTAACTATGGTAAGTCACAAGATAGTGTAATTAAATTACCAGACAATTCTTCTTCTTCTTCTTTTTCTTTCGGCTGCACCCGTTTAGGGGTCGCCACAGATCAACTGTCTCCATTTCTTAATTAAATTACCAGACAATTAAATGACCTAAATATCTAATATGTAATCGAGATAAATATAATAAAACTGTAAAGTACATCATACTTGCATAACAAGGTGGTAATTACAGAAAACACAAGTTATATTTCTCCGTAATAACTAAGTTAGACAGCAGGAAAGAAGATCAGAAAAAGGGCAGGGTGTGGAGAAGGGTGTGGGTGTGGATTTGTACATGGGTATGTACAGTACTTGGATCTGAATAGATAAAGTAACCAGTGATTCTTACTATGGCTTTACCAGGCCAGTGTTTCTGTTGACCATATTGTCATTCTGCAGTATCACCCTATCAAAAGAGATTCTGTTATATCCTTTATCTGCTCAAGAGCTACAGCATATATTTGGTTAATATAAGATAGTTAGACTGTTTTCATATTTATATTTTTATATTTAGATAAAAACAGGACTGTTATACCCAAAATAATTACATGATACTTTGGAATTTGTACCTCACACTTATTCAGTTAATAGCTAGAACCTTTTAGACCTCACTTGTATAGTTTAGTTAAATTACTGATACTTGTTTTTTTTTTTATTTGCAAAATAAGTTACAATATTAATTGAAATAAAGTCTTAAGTCAAAAAACTGAAAAAGAACCAAATGGTTCAAGCTTTCCTTTCCACCATGATAAACTACATCGCTCACTTGTGTTTATCTCTTGAGTCACCAAAAATAGATGTGAACGATGATCATGACCTCAGTCAAACGAAGTGGCCACCTTTGTTTAAACACCTTTAACTCCTCTGATAACAGCAAAGAGTGCCGGCCACAAAAAGAGTCTTTGTTGAAAGTTCTTAGGCAAGTTGCTCCCTCAGAAAGCCTTTGCAAAGCGGAGGCTGATCCAGTTTTGCGACTTCCCCGCAAAAAAAAAGGGGGGTTGTTTTGAAAGGCTGGTTTTTGTAATTATCTCACATCTGCGATAGTTTACCTGCGCTACTCCAGCGATTACGGTGGGTCCTGCGGCCTTTATCGAGATCAGATCCAGATGGGCCCTCTCTTACTCACCAGCTGAGGAAGCAGAGCGCCTGTTTCAGCGCCGCGTTCCACCTATCATCACCACCTTTATTAGCCCTAATCCACTCCTCTCTCCATGATTGATGAGCAAAACAACAAAACTATTTGGGTGTGTTTCAGGCTGTGGCAGGGAAAAGTGCTTTTCTGCTTGCGAAATTGTCCATGGGCCAGTTTTGTTCAGGGAGTTTGCAATGTAGAAAATGGGGGATTAAATGTGTTTAATGTATGTGTACATAATTTCCATCAGAATAAAATATATATTATTTTATTACATTTTAAGGTGCTGCAATAGCATGCATAGAATATTAGACAATATACCTAGCATATATGTCCAAATGCTTGTAGAAACCTTCTAATCCAGGGTTTCTTCTGAAATGTAGGGAGTACTGAGAGGTTTCTTCCTCTTCTGTTGCAGAAACAGCCTCATTTTTTCGGGGAAGGCTTTGCACTTCATTTTGGAACATTACTGTGAAGATTTGATTGCATTTAACCACAAGAGCATTAGCAGGGAGAGGTACTGATGCTGGATAATTAGTTCTGGATCCTTAAGCCCATTCCAGCCTTTCTCAAAGTACTTGATGAAGTGCAGTGATCAAACTAGAGAACACAGGTTCTGGTGGGCTTTGTAATCCTCTAGACAACACTTGGCATTGGGCATGCCAACCTTAGGCACACACTGAAGCAGCCAAATTTGCTAATCAGAAGAGGTGTTTAGGTACTTTAGAATAAATAAATTATGGATAAATAAATAAATAAGCTAAAATTATAAACATGAAGCTATACACATGCATACAGGGGAATTCAAATAAACCTGTATCTGAGTGGATATACTACATGAACACAATGACTGGCCAAACCAAACTGGCAAAAATATGTTGGTATAAAGTATTTTGTTCATTTGAAAATTATGCACACATCTGAATTAAAGCAATTCAGTGCATTTTTCTTTAAGCACATGGTTATAAAGGGTTGCTGCAGGAGGGAAAATCTGCTGTTATCTCAGTACACAAGAGATATCCTCACAGAGAGAAGAGGATAATTAAATCAATTAAAGTCTGTATTTGATAGGAGCTAATTGTGTGCGGGAGTTTGGTGCAAGAGAGCAGGCCGTTGACCCTGGCCAGAGGTGCAGCTGTCAAAGCTAATGCAGAAGAGCTGATCTGTTCGGTTGCAAGTGTGAAGAGGGAGCGTCCACACACACAGCTGTAATTGTAATCGCAGTTATCAGCAGAGAAGAGTGATAAAGTGCACTTTTAAACCTTTAAACTCTAACTCAAAAAGCTAAGCATTAGTTACACAATTCGTATTATTGCCACATGAATAAAATATATAGCATCAAACGAAAATATTCAAGCTCAAATGCAGTCAGAAGACAAAATGTATAAAATGCCTTTGTAATTGACAGACATATGTGATATATGAAATGAACTGTGCTCATCCCACACACAAATGTTTCATAGTTACTGTTACGAGCTTGGAAAAGCTTTATAGTACACTGGGCAAAGTCCAGGTCTGGTTTGGTCAAAAAATGGGAATTTAGAGTGTGTTACTCCAGAGGCCAGACTTTCGGGGAGCTGACACACTAAGCCGACTGTCAGCGGCTGGATGCCATCAGGAGGCCAGTAGTTTGTTTAGCCCAATGTGGCTCTTGTCACTGCTGAATCAATGTTGGCAGTTGGCAGTGAGAGACAACTCATATTCAGAGCATGAGGAGAAAAAGAAAGAAAGTACAGAAAACAAACAACACTCTTGAGAGAGGGCACATATATACACACAGGGAGTAGACTCATTTTTCATTTCAAGTCACCATACTAGGAAAGGGAAGCTTCACTAGTTTAGTTATTCAATGTGTGATTAAAAAAGTATTAAGTAATTGTAATTGGCACTCCTAAAAAGAAGACATAACATCTATCATCTATCTTACTCTTACAAGCAAACAGACTTTTAAAATATTCAAACAGTATATATATATATATATATATATATATATATATATATATATATATATATATATATATATATATATATACTGTTCCATGTCGATTACTGCATAAGATTAGCTGGTCAGTTTGGACTTTTTTCAGTATTCTAGTCCTGTTCCTTTAATTAGAAATAGTCTGCTTCCTTTATGGCGAGCTGCACTTGTTCACATGGGGGCAAATTTTCACAAAAGACAAGTGGCATGCTTAGCAATGAAAGGTGATCATTAGTCCTGATAGGATCCATGAGGATGGAGTGATGCCCTGTTAAGTGGATGACTTGAGACATGGGAAAAGGACTTTTGCAAGACAACTGAGAATCAAGTCCTGTTCACAGCAGAGGAAAATTCTTTCTATTTTACTAAACTTTTACTAAACAACAATGACTTTTTTTCCACTTTATGATTACAGTAAGCTTTCAGCCATTTTGACTGCTGTGGCTGCTTCAAACCTAAGAAACACTTTGTGCAGATTTTAAGTAAAATCCATTTTGATGTGTTTATCTGGCTGTTGGAATTTAATGACTAGCGTGCTGTTGTTCCACCAAGATACTGGGAAGAGGTGAAGAGTGTGAAGTTTTGACAGACAGGAGCTGGTATCACTTTTCTCATCATTGACTCTAAATGATATTTGCTGTTTTGGGTTGTGTTCTACAGAGCCTGTGGCTTGGTGTGGGTGGGATAGATTGAATCAGTTAGATTCTTCACGTAATCGAGTTAATGTTAATACATTGTTGTTCCCATTCTGACTTGGTTTTGATTACAAATTTGGAACTTTATCATAGTTTGATAAAAGGGGATTATTGCTTACAGCTTGTAAAACAACAGTTTCTGTGAAAGAATGAGCAGCTACAAAACGATGTATCATATACAGTATTAGGGCCTAAAAATGAATAAATAACAAAAAGTTAATAATAACAAACATTAAGGAGAATAGAGACCTAGCCAATGGCTGCATATTTCTGTCATGAGGTGCTGCCATGGAACTGATGGCATGTGGCATCCACTCGTCTGCATTTTCAATTCTTCATCCCACACTTTTGTTCACCTCATCCAAACCACTCAGAATCAAACCACACAGGCCAGGCCGGAAAGAATATGCAGGTAATCGCTCTCTCTCTCTCTCTCTCTCTCTCTCTCTCTCTCTCTCTCTCTCTCTCCCTCTCTCCCTCTCTCCATCCACATCTACATCTCTTTAGCCAAACAGATTAATCATTGCACATTTGAGATTCAGACAGGTCCATTTGTGGCCAGCATGTAGCAATTGCAGGGGCCATATTATCTCTCCTCCAAACCTCTGATATCCTTAAAGGCACTCACACTGAAAATAAATCATAGACATTATCTGGCTATTTAAAATACAACCCAGGTGAAGGGAAAGATAACAAGCGTGAATATTAAACAATCAAATTCACTACATTTTCAAATTTAAATGTAAGCATGGCAAAATAAATCCGTCAATGCTTTTTTCAATAACTATAACATTTGCATGTCTTTTTTAGTAGGTCGCAGATCCGTTTCCTTGATTTCAGAAACAAAACACGAAATAAGTGAACTTAAGTCGCCCGTCCGTGCGATTCTATCGCTAAAAAAAGCATCCTTAGAATCCCATTTTCCCTACACAGCTTAGCTTAAAACAGTGGACACCCAAATCTGATGACAGATACAAATTACTTTACAGATTCAAATTATTGAAATTACTTTGCTATGAGGCAGACAGACGAAATCCATGGCAGTTTCAAGTCTGGAAAAAGACTTGCAGATAAAATGCTCTTTGATCCTAAATTAAATTCTTTACCTTCCATCGAGCAGACAACATATTAGAGTTTTTGCGGAAATAGAGAATATGAGGAAAGTGGAAAATGAAGGATTTGAAATGCTGGGTTGCCTTGGGCTGAATCAATAAAACCACTCAAACACCAAGACATTAGATTAGGGCTGCATTTAAAGACATTTTAAATTCATTTTATTCATCGCTAAAACTGCAGAACTGAGGTGCTACTGGTATAAATGAAGACAGTAGGATATTACTATAATAATAATCTGCGAAAAAATCTATGTACGTACCTTTCCATTTCCATGCTTAATCAATCCAAACACACACAGACACACAGTCCTCTCTTAACCCCCTTGTACTGCCCTCCAGGGTCAGCATTTTGAGCAGAAACATGTTGTTGAGCAGTTTTTTTTTAGCAGTGAACATGTTATTGGACAACAGAGTCTAATCTATGTCTGACAAGCCTGGTCTGCTTCATTTAAATAAAGACTGTGTGAGCGCCAGGGCCACCGGCCCAGCTAATTCGCTGTGTTCCTTAAAGACTCAAAAAAACTGCATTTCAATCAGTTGCTATTCAGATAACTCTGATTAGTTTGGTTCAATTTGAAGTTTTTCACTCCTTCATTTGAAACATTTTTGAATAAAACCTTTTTTTCTTTTCACTCGCCAAAGTGCTTACTTTTTCACAGACTTGCAACATGTTTACAGCAGATGACAAAATAGTAGATGCTGCAACAACTGTAACAAAATCCACAGTTAGTCACGGACAATTAAGTTTATGGTGGAAATTTTTCAGCAGTGAAATTTCTTGCCTGCCAATCATGTCCATTTGCAGGCCTGTTAATGTAGAAAGCTGTAGACCCCTGCTAAGACATAGAGGAACCTGAGACTTGAGGAGTCTGACTGTAATAAGTTGACATTTAAGGAATAATATCCAAGTCCTTTTCATTTGCACACTCTTGTCCCCTTTGTCTGAAAGAGGATCTGAAAAATAAGTAGCCAACAAAGAGGTCTTTAGAGTTTTCCATTCTAAAGAAAAATGGTGTGAAGATATTGCAGACATTACAATCAGAATCAAAATCTATTTAATGGCATGTGCAACTTCAAGTCACAATAGTTTATTTTGATGATCAAGTAATTTAAAAGCTATGTTGACGACTAAATCTTTTTCTTTTTTTTTTGTTTAACCCATTTCATCACAGCAGAATTGTTGTCACAACAGTTGGGGTGAACAAGGAAGGACGTAAATACAGAGTCAGTCTCACGGACACGAGTTTTTCGGGAAACAAATGCACAAAATTTAAGTATGACATAAAAGCATAATTTAACAACTAATACACAATACTCAGAAATGACTCACCACAATGACAGGCTGAACAAAGAGTGACATTCCCACCCTGACATACAGAGGTTTATATACACAGAATCAGGTGTGCCCAACCAGGGCAGAGTCACCCACACCCACACGACCACCCCAGACAACTCTAGAATAAACTGTACTCTTTAGAAGTGTTCTTCCTGCCTTTTTTCAGACAGCTTTTGTCTTAAACCAAGCAAAAATTACAATAAAGGATCATTTGTATTAAAGCTGGATGACAATTTTTAATATAAAATCACTCCTGAAAATACATAATACTAACTAAAGCTTTTAGAGACATCAAATAGGGAACATTTTTTATTTTTTATTTTTATTAAACACAAAGTGATTAACTCAAGTTGCTTGTCAGGCCAGCAATTTCGTACACCAGCTCAAGTAACAATGAAAACAGATTGCTAAAAAAACTATGTTTGAGACTACTATGTCATTACCGCTGTCTAGGCCAGCAGGAGTCCTGTTGGACCCACTCCATAACTGGTCTAAATGCTTTCTAACACTGTAAACGGGAACTTGATTGCTACTTGTGAAA
Source organism: Hepsetus odoe (assembly GCA_017165825.1). NCBI lineage: Eukaryota > Metazoa > Chordata > Actinopteri > Characiformes > Hepsetidae > Hepsetus > Hepsetus odoe. The sequence continues at coordinate 15,148,220 of CM029366.1, read as the reverse complement.
ATGTTCAAAGTTCAGCTAAAAATAATCTGCAAATGCCATGTATAACAGCTCAATTTCAAACTATCAAGCATTTTAATCAGTTATTTTTGTAAATTGCATAATCTATTTTAATCAAGTAATAGTGACAAACCATTTCTAAAATATTCTAAGATGTTTAATGTAGTTAACAGTAAATACAAAAATAAATAAATGGTTTAAATTCACACCACCTCCACTTGAAATCTGAAATTAGATACTGATATTTGCAGAATAAAACAGATACACAGAAGATAGTGCTATCATCTCACAGCGAGAAGGTTCTGCTTTTGATTCCCTAGCTAGGGCGTCCTGGGTCCTATCTGTCTGAAGTCTACATGTTCTTCTCATGTCTGTGTAGTCTGGGCACTTAGGTTTCCTTCCTCAGTCTAAAGACATGCATGTTGGGTGGGCTAAAGATGCTAAAATTGCTCCCGACTTGTTTCTGTGTGGATGAGTGTGTTTGTCTGTGTCTGCTTTACGATGGACTGCTGTCTTTCGCCTGTGAGTGCTGGAAAAAGGCCCCAGCACTAATTGAGTGGTTCAGAAAATGAATGAATAAATATAAATGGTCAACAAAAACATATAAATGTATTTATTTAAAGGAAAAACAAAAGTAATAACTAAAACACAGATGATTTTGAAACAACCATGATATGTGTTTCTACAGCAGGCAATGACAAAGAATGAGCGAGTGAATGACCGATGCTCTGCTCTGACTTATTAAATTTATATAAACTGTTCTTAATGAAGCACACCTGTGCGCTCATGAGCCCAGGTGTGGTCAATCAGAGCAGAGCACCGCCTATGGTGAAATATATATATAAATTGCAATTATACTGGTAATAAACTAGTCTAGTTGAAAATGAGGCTTTTGCAGCGGCCTGTTGATTTTTTTTCCTTTTTTTACATTTTCTATAAAATCATTAATTTCTCCTTCTAATATAAGAGACAATTTACTAAACACACACTTCCACATAGTTTTGGAGATGCAATGCCTCTCCAAACATAAACTAATGAGAACTGGGATCAATCTCATTTTAATTCACTCACAAAAGCAGCTGTAGTGCAGTCCAGCCATCGGAACATCTTTTACAGACAAACAATGGCTGGTTTTCATTCCATAAAGCAATTTTCAGCCCATGACCTAAAATCGACTGGACTGATACAATTGCGCGCCCCATAGTAGCAATATATTGATCTGAAATCAAAGTCAGCGCAAGCGCACTGCTAATGCAACAGCTTGGTCGCTCTAAAAAAACGGCATCTAAAAAAGGGCCTAAAAAGCCTCCTGGCATGTAAGCCATTCAGAAACAGGATTTGCCAAAGGCTGCTGGATGGATATTGATTACGCGGCATGAGCCACCCGCTGGAAATAAAAACAAAGCTGTTCTCTATCATCGGAGCTGACTGCACTCCACCTTAGTGCTTAGGTGCTCCAAGTTGTGCTCTAGCTGGGGATAGTACATTAGAAACCTGGGCTTAATTTCTTAATCTAAAACCAAGGGATTCACGCACACTCACACACACACACACACGCACATACACACACACACATTCTCGCATGAAGGCATGCACACACACACACACACACACATACACACACAGATGGGATCATCAAGGACCGACTAATGCTTCCATGTATTTTGATTTCTCCCTATTCTATCCATCTAAAATGGGCTTTAATAACACTTAATTTCCTCTTACTACATCATTATTATCTTTTGATATGGAGGTGCCATCTGGCAAATGCTCAACAGAAAGGAGATAAGAATACATACTGAGAGGGAGGTTGACTCTCTCTCTCTCTTACACCCAGCGTTAACAATGGTTGCCCAGCATAATTAGAACTGAGGCTACAGAGTGACAACTCATGCAGTGAGGGAGTCCTGTTAGTTACACGCCAGCTTTCCTCCCAAACCAAAGCATTGCCTGAGGCACATCCATAGCTTTGAGTAAACACTCTCAGTTGACTAACAATAATATAAAGGTTGACTGACCACTAGCAGACTTTGTATATTAGATTTTATTATGAGGCATGATGCACATATAAACACGACACAAATGTGAAGGAGAGCACATTAATATGGCACTTTATTAGAAACTCCGACCTTTACTCATTCAACTTATATCCACTTTATTGCTGTATGATTAAGCCCATCTGTTGTCATGCAAACATTATTAACTGCCTTCTGCAATTCTCATCATTGTTCTAAGTTTGAACTGGATGCTGGAACTGTCATGCTAGTGACACTGACATGGCATTACATGGTAGCATGTGTGTTTTTAAGTGCATGTGTGCTTGTACACATGTGTGTTTGTACATGGCACTGGTACTGGTGTACAGGCAAATCTGTGTTGCTTGGTTATTATTCAAGTCAGTGCCACAGTCTTCCACTCAGAAGTATCCATTCAGTCTTCCTCTAAACACTCATTCTTGGTGTTGTAGTGTATTACACCAAATAATCAAGTTATTATTCGATCTCAGGTAGATTAGGGTCTTCATCTGTTACTGCATATACCATACAAATATTTCAGGTTCATGTATCAAGCCTCTCTGCCTATGTTAAGTCTGGAGTTTCTGAGTTCTTGAATCTTGAAACTTTAGTAGCGTGAATGCACTGTATTGTTTTATAATAAAGTGAACCACTGGCTTAACATGCCAACTTTGACATAGCTTTAAATGATGAGTCTTTTGTCTGACAGAACTGAAGCTCTGTAAAATTTATATAGTTTAAAACCCATCATGTTTCCGTTATAGCTGCTGAAAAAGAAACTAAACATGCATCTTCATCTAATGATTCATCACAGTGAATTAACAAAAGGTTGTTTTCACATGGTTTCCATTGTGTTACACAATGCCAGAATAAACAGAGGACTGAACGAGTTTAAGATTATAGAAAACATGGAAAAAAAATCTAATAAAACAAAAACAATTATCAAACTTGGGTACAATACAGTAGAAAACACCTGAGGCGTATGATAAAAAGCACTAGAAAAACTAGAAGAACAGAAATTGCCCAAAAGTATGAGTCAAAGGTAAAAAAATTAAAGCGCAGTGAATAAATGTGTCTCACAGACGGTTGGAGCTTCTCCTCAGCCAGGCTTCTCTCTGGCAGGATGTTCTCTGTGTTATCAGAGGAAACACTCACGAGACGGTGAGGGCTTTGTGCTTTCATCAACTTCCCTTAATTAAATCTACCCATCTCTAGGCACTTCCGTGATCTTTGCAAATAAAACCAAAAGTGAGCACACCTCATTAAAGAAAGCGACTGTTAAAACAAGCCAGCAAGACCACACTAAAGTCTGTCTGAAACACTGGGATGATGTGACAGTGGAGACTTTCTTCCTGTGCTGTGGAATTCCTCTCTCTCTCTCTCTCTCTCTCTCTCTCTCTCTCTCTCTCTCTCTCTCTCTCTCGCTCTCTCGCTCTCTCTCGCTCTCTCTCTGTTTTGCAGTCAGTTCATGCTAAAATTATGTGTCATTAGCAAATTACACAGGTGCCAGAATGAGTTTATCATGTTGAGTATGTAAATCTGGGCTGTATCCGGAGGTGCTGCTTATAAAAGCACCCTATCTCTTAAGCCAAATGAGAATGCCACACTGATAGGAGATTACCCTGCTCTAGTGCAGGCTGCTGCTGCCCTGCAGGCGAGGAACTGAGTTATGACGCGCTCGATTCCCTAATCTTTATGCAACCCTAACGAGGAGATGCACAGGGCTAAACAGGGAGTTGGAGGAGAGGGGTAGAGGGGGTAAACAGTGCATCTTTAGTCAGTGTTGTTGTTGTTGTTAAAATGGCAGGCTTGACTCCATGTTTGTGTCAGGAGTGGGAGATGATTGATTCACGTTCTTTTCTGTGGAACATAGGCTTCCAGTCATTGGTCACAGAATACTTGCCCCATACTTAAACATTAATAAAGTTCTTTATATATGGAAACAAAAAGTGAAATGGGTTTCTAATTTAAAGTCTGCTCCAAGACCATAAGTTTGGCAAACATTAGCTCATAAGGCATCTTGTGTAGTTCAGCAGTAGTTTATTTTTCACTTTTGCAGGTTTTCATGGTCAGGAGTTCATGGTCTCTTCAATTACCTCCAGCTGACCAATATCATGGTACAAAAATGCAAAAAAACAAAAAAAAACCCCAAACAAACCAAAAAAAACCAAAAAAACAGAAAACAGCTCTTACTTGTCTTTAGGTGCTTTGAACGATTCCATAAAAAAATTATTTTAGTTCTTTCTTTTTTGGCCAGATATGTGACTGTAGTAATAATAGAAAAAAGATATATGGAGTCTTCACATTACTATGGGGTTACTATGCTTTTTTACTCTTACAGGAATAGTTCAGTCTCATAAAGAACCAAAATATTCCTGCCGTTACTTGAGTTTTTTCTTGTTCCTCTGTGGAATGAGGGAAAGAACATTTCATACATATGTGACACATAAAGAAACTTGCACCGAGAAATGGATTCCAAACGTGGTTGGGTACGTGGAAAAGAATTCACCAAATAAAATAAGTAATTAATCCAAATGGAAATATCACTTACACATTAACACAATTATTGCCAAAAGTCCTTAAACCTCAAGAGAAAACTCTAATGATCTTGGATGAACCGAAACCAAAATTGAAATATCAGGTACATATGAGTCCTTTGTTCCTAGTCTCTGAGACTTGGCCATGCTGTCCTAAAGTAGCCACGTTCTCATTTAGGAAACAGGTAAAAGCATTGAAAAGCAACCACAAAAGCAAAGTGAAGCGTCTACTCCCAAACAGGACCATCTCCATCCGACCTTGAAAGCAAAAGCAGCAGACGGGGCAATCCGGTGCAGGCCTGCTGTCACATTCTCATGCAAATGGTGCCATGAGTGTCTGCTGCCCCACTCCCCCTCGTTCCCCTAAACGCACAGATTGTCATTACCCGTGTTTATATGCAGAGATAGCACGCCCAGAGCTAGATATCAATACGGAAAGTGAAAGGAGATTATGAGGAGCATTTAAAAGGACATCAGTCACAAAAGAATGCATTAAGTAAGGGGTGTAATGGATGTTTATGGAGTGCCCTTGATACGGTGCAGAGAGTAAAGACATTCAGAATGTCACTCAGTGGCCACTGAAAGGTGGCCTGTATGAATCAGTGGTTAGCCTGCAAATCAGAACCATCAGGACAAGTAAAGAGAATACACATGGGAGTTTAACTACAGTCAGATTAAAAGTTAGGGGCTCAAATACTGCTATTATATTATATTTAATATCTATACACAGAATGGTCTCTTTACTTGAAATCCTTGCTTTGTAGACACTTCCTCGCCCTTCATCAGTGGTCAATTTCTGACCACAGAGCGGCTCTGGGCTTCATATTTTCAAATGATGGACCACTTTTATTGCATCACTGATGCCACTGTCCTTCACACACACATGTTCAAATACATCAGCACAGATTCTAGTGTAGAAACCGATCAATGATGGGGGTTCTGACAAATTGTGCAGCATCCAATGGATTTTTAATAGTACAGCATATAATGGATCGGTGAGGTAGGAGACCTAATAAAGTGGCAGTGAGTAGATGTACAAGATAGGTGTTTCATACAGAGAGAAGAAAATATAAAACTTTTGCACAAGCCAACAAGATGAGCCTTCATTAGTTAATTCCAGGGAAACACACTGCCCCAGGTGAGAGCGGTAATTGGCAAGGTTATTTGATCCATGCTGCTAAAACTCAACATAAGCAAGAGCACAGCTAAGAGTTAACAATGAGGGTCCACTAATGTGGAGCTGCCCGCAGCCTCGGGGCCTACTGTGAATTGGGTGGCCCATTAGCTAAAGTCCTGAGGCTAACAGCGCTCACAGACATAGACACAGACACAGGCACAGACACACACACACACACAGACACACAGACACACACACACACACACACACACACACACACACACACACACACCTAAGCTTACATCCAAACGTACACACTCTCCACTTATATTTAGACTCCCTCCTCCATGTAAGGGTCCCAGCCTAAAGGGTTAAATGTTGACCATAGTTTGACTAGGTTAGTGTTAAGCTGTACTGACATTTACCTGTCAGGTCTAGTTGATTATGTTCCATACACTGGTGTTAGACATGACTATTCTGTGACCCTTTTTTTGCCCCGTACTACATGAAAGCCAAACACAGATGGAGACAAACACACCTTGCATTCAAAAAAACACAAGGAAGTTATAGGCTTACATAAAGTAATCCTTTAATTGAAGGCATAACTCTATGTAGGACCTGTAGGGCAAAGAAGCAGATCTACCAAAACAAGACAACACAATAAGATATATGACAACCTCAGGACTGAAAAAAAGGGATGGAGGTGAAAGTAACCTTTTCTAAGATCTTCAATATGAACTCTGCCCATCAGTGGTTCAACTCTCATTGTCTACAAAACATCTGTGCTACAACCAAGTCAGACTTTAAGCTGCAGTCTCTAAGATTCTTCTCTAAGTGTGGTCAGTGTGTTTAGACACACACGCGCACACACACACACACACACACACACACACACACACACACACACACACACACACACACACACACACACACACACACACACACAAGCATATATTGTTCAGGAGAATAAATGTAACATTTATTAGTATTAAGATTATTATTATTATTAGTAGTAGTAGTAGTAGTATTGTTATTTTTTTCCTGTTGATGTTGTTATTTTTCTGTGGATCTGACTTTTTTTCTAGGTTTTGAATGGAATAAATGAACACTAATAATGACAGAAATTAACATGTACACTCCCCACATTTCCAATGAACATTAATGTACATCTAATAAATTGTTTTTTGCATAAAGGTTCAGCCAAAATGCAACCACGAGATAACAGTTTGTTTGCATCTCACTAATGGACATCTTCAGCCAGGTCTTTGTGGGATGTCCTTGGCTCTCAATATGTGGAAAATGAGGTAGGCCAATAGCTCAAGGCCACACATGCAGGATTGGATCAGCATTCAAAACCATTCCCTGATCCCCTCCACCGATATTACAATGCAATCCCATTCCACATGACCAGGTGCATCAGAAACAGCTTATGAAACCATCAAAATAAAGCAACATATATCACAAAATACAACAAACAGCTTTTTAAACACAGCATCATATGACTAAAGGAAAGGTCAAAAGCCAAATAAGCTACAACAGGAGAGTTAAATTCAGCTGCAGTTTTCTGACACTAAGGAGGACCTTTCAGTGCTTCATAATGTACACAATCTTTACGCAATCCATTTTAAGCTTTAACTAGACCACACTATACTAGCATTGTAAAATGTCTGAAATATTTGGGTGATTCATTGCTTTAAAGGATAATTATGGCAGGAAAGAACAGGGCGATACTGTCAGAAGATTTAAGTGATGAAATGGTCTAATCCATTATCTTGACAGCTGGAGATTCAGATTCCTTTTTAATGCCGCACATGTAAATTTTACGAAATGCAAACACGTTTAAAGAGGTCTATGGAAGCCAATTAAATCAAATACTAGATTACCAAATTACCATTTTATTAACCTGAAGGTTACCATTTCCATGATTTAAAATTGCTTTTGGAAGGACTATTTAAACAGCTCCACCATGAATATGGAGACAACGCTGAGTCGTTTATAAAGCAAAAAAAAAAAAAAAAATTAATCAGATGTCACTTCAAATCTACATTTCAAGTCACTATAAACCTCACTTCATGATTTACATGTGCTTAAGAGGCATGGAGAATGAGAAGGATTAGGACCTTGTTAAAGAACCGACCCATTTAAAGTAGTGTTGGAGTCGACCAACCTGGGGCAAAGAAGGGAGTCGTGGCATCAGCCAAGCTTAAAAATGAACCTTGACTCAAAAATTCCAAACCATTAAAAAGCCAGAAGACCATATATCTTTGACACGGGCCAGAAATACAAGTTGCTGCAAGCACTGATATAATCCTGCCTCCCTCAAGCCTTAAGACTCCACCAGATACTTCAGTGCCATGCAGCAGCGTCTCTTATCCACTCTAAATCAGTGTATGGAGGAGGAATGAAAATATATATCAAAAGGACATTAACCTTTACCACCCATGCAAATATGGGACCTCAATTAACAGAAGTAAATAATCCTTGTAATTACCCCTTGCCCAAACTCATCTGGCATAAACCACAGTAAATGGACCGTTACAACATAAAATGGGTATCTAATTGAAAAAAAAACTGCAGGAGGACACTTGGGACTGCTGTATAGACCAGTCCACAGCAGCTCTCCTCTGTGACTGAGCAAATCATTATCTATCAATATGTGCCTCTCATATACACTACATTACACATCTGGGGTGGCACCCACCTCAACATGGCTGCAGGCAGTTTCACACAGATCTGGTGACTTTTCATTGAAGATTAGATGGTTTTTGCATGTGTTATTTAGAGTGATAGGCAGATAACGAAACTCTTAATTTGCCAGTATATTAAACATAGTCCATTGACCTAGACACGTTTGGTGTCCAAAGTGTGTTTATTTAGTTTCTGCAATATTTTAAGCTAATGCTGAGTGCAAACCAACCACAAAAAACAAAAAAAAAAATCACATTTGTCCTAAATTGCATCAAGTTCAATTAATATGGATATTACTCTTTAGCTATAAACTCAATGAGTGGCATCTTGTTTAACTTTTGACTGTAAAACAGCATGACATTCAATGTCCAAATCCAAATATTTTAACTCACTTTTTAAACAGACTTGGCACAAGCACGTAAATGCAAATGACAACACATGGTCGATGTATTGCAAATTTACATCCTGCTATGCAGCGTGCATTCTTTGGTTACTGTGGCAGTTAAAACCCTTAATAAAGGGGCTATTAGAGGTGTGTGCTGCTTTACTTGTTCTGTAGCAATGAAGAGGCGATGAAGTATTATGTACATGTTTACTCAAGCCAACCAGTTCTACGACACTCGTCAAGCTGCTGTTCTGCAATGAGTGTTGACTGGACAAACGCATGCTCATTGTACAAGGCAGCTAGGACCTGCTGCAGCATTCAGCACACAGCTTTAATTTGCCTTGGTTTAAAAATTGCGCAATGACACATTTTAGATTACAACTGTATAAGAGAGCATTTTTGCATAACTCAAGATGTCTGAGTCTTTTTGCACAGTGTGGGCTGGTGGGCCGTAAACTTTCATTACTTTGCTGCATTAATTTTGTAACTCCAGAGCAAGTGAACTTCTAACACTGAACAATCTGGTCATCTGTTTGCATGCAAGCTCCACGGCGGAATCACTAACTGGACTGTGAGAACAACGTCCTTCTGCTCCACTCAGAGTTTCCTCCCTGCTTTCGGAGTCTGCCTTAAGGCCATGAAACACTATCCATCCAAAACTATGACTTAATCATACACATAATCACTGACACTGCTTTGTGCACGCACACACACACAAACAAACTGGAGAGAAGGTGGCAAGGGGGGTCGGAGGGTTGAGGAAAGCAGCAATGCTTTGAGTCTTTGAGTTCTATGAGGCTTCCAATTCAAAGCTTATGCAAATCTGTTTGCAGTATTCAAACAGAGACAATTTTAGAGGGGAGCGATTCACAGGGAGTTTGAGGATAAATGTGTTTTTAGTACCCTCAGACAGTAATGCGTTCATTTCCCTTCATTATTTGTAAGAGTCGGTGGCAATATCCTTCTGAAATAAGCATGACATTGAAGACCCAGTGGAAAATTGGAGTCTAACAGAAAGCCTTTAATTTACTTGATGCCAGAGGGCAGAGGGGAGAGGCACTGAATGGGCTTGCATTGTCAAAAAACTTACTCTGAGTTAGGAGCCACTTGCCAAGCAGCCATGCCCTTGTTTCCCATGCAAAATGACCTAAATGCTGCAGATAGGCTAGTAAAATAGAGATTTCCGATGGTAACGTGATACGACACTGTTTTCGAGCAGGCCTATAGGTATTCCTCAAGCCTGTAAATTACACAGCGCCAAGCCAAAGCCCTTTGGTCAGTCTTTGCTTTTTCACCACACATAGTCCAGTGTCCAGCTTGAGACTTCTGCTAGTATAACCATCACTCCTGCAAATTTCACTACCATGAACAGGAAACATTTTCCTTTTTTTCTTCCCTAGCAGCTTTTTTTTTTTTGGTTGTTTTTTTTCCCCTGCTCTGATATTAACATTTTGCTTGTGGCAAGTGGAGCTAATGTGGATTGGTATTTTCATTATAAGACAGCCCACAGCCATACTCAGCTGTATCTGTGGCTTCCAAATTGAGCTGTAAATTTTGAGAGCATCTGACACCGTGCCTCAGGCTTACATCAGAATACTAACAAGATGACGACGACATTTCCGTCTCGGTAATGCGAGCCACGCCATACATCAGGTCAAGCTAGAACACCGGCCAGTTAAAGCACGCTAGCATTCAGGAGCATTCCAGCTCCTTAAGTATCTCACCCAATCCGTAGGAAAGGTAATGAACAAAGCAGTTTAAAGCGGATTTACTGCCACATTAAAACCAGGTTCCTCTGAATTCAGAATTATTCATAAGACTCCTAAATGCCGTTTGTCATCTGGCCTGCCACTGTTTTGGTGCCACTGGATACATTCTCTATAGTTGATCGCATAAACTCTCTTCTTATCTGTCAAAGTATTTCATGGTCTGCATGTACACGAATCAATTTTGACTTAAATTAAAGAAGATGTAACCACAGTAACAAAATGCAATCTAAACTCTCACCGCAATAAAGCGTGGGATAAAAAACAAGCAGACATGCTGATGCAGATCATTTACATGAACAACAACAGTGTCATCCGGTCAGTCACAATCTCACAAAACAAGTCAACTAGATTGTAATATACATTCTATATAAAACGTACATTGCTGATTATTTTAATCTCCCACACAGCAGCAGTTATACCAGTATGTTTGAGGCTGATCCCACACTACACTTTACAAATGTTTCACTTAAAAAAAGTAAAAAAGTTAGTGTTTTTTGTTTTTTTTATATCATTACTTTTCTCTTTTCCAAACTACTGTTAAAAAATCAAGTATGTGCTTTAAACTCCTGAAATGCTGAACAAGAAATAGATCACAACTCATTTATTTCTACGAAGGCATGTAGGTTTTTTTTAAAAAGCTGTTTTCAAACCATTTTGCTATTCCTTGCTATTTTCCCTTTTTCTGTAGACTCTAGGGTCTCAATATATGCAATGCCATTAGATTGTAATGTATCACATAGTCAGTGTCACTTCAAAGTACATTTGTCACATTTTTGGACTGTAATGTTTCGCTGAATTGTTACACACCTTTATAAAGGAATTGAATGTGTCGGCTGTGGTATCAATGCCAAGGTACGACAACTGCTTCTTCATAAAAAAGGGGCTGAAACACAGGTGACCTGTTCTGTTCTGTTAGCTATTCAGTTACTTCAAAATGTAAAACTTAAAAAAAAGTCTTTTTTTTAAAAAGACCACTTTTACAGTGCAAAGGAAAACTTTCAAAATACCTAAATTAGATGTGTTTAGTTTAGACAGATCAGATGTATCTTATCTTTTGGTACTGAATAGGCCTGGTGTTTGGTACTATAGTTTCCATTTGAAAGGTTTTACTCACGTCCTTTTAAAGCAACCTAAGCTGAAAAAAAAGAATGGATCTGTGGGCAACACATGGGCACGTAAGTTCATAGCATAGGTCGCATTTAGGCATGATTCTGAGTGACAAGCCTGATAAAGAGCCACCAGGCCCAGGCTGCTTCACCCAGTCACTACACCCCCCCTTGAAACCTCAATGGCATGGCCTGCAGGCAAAGGGACCCTTGAGCCCCTGACAGGCTTCTCTGGGTAAAACATATAACAAGTAAAACAGTTTAAAAAATAGACCTGAGCTGCACCCAAACCTATTTCAGTTCTGTGACACTGACTACTGGTCTGTGCTGTTTAGACTGTGGTGGCTGGAGTGCGCTAGAGGTCAAAACTGCACAGTGGCCCAGGTCAAAGCAGTTTATTGTTTTTATGGTGTTATCAATTTTGCATCCATATTAAAAACTCAAGAGCATATAATTCTAATAAAGAAAAGTACAGTATAGGAGGGCAGGTCAGTGAGAGCTGTAACCCTTTTGGCTTATAATATTTCAGAAAATAGACCTTATTTTCTTTATCTAGATCAAATAAATATTCTAGATAAAAATTAATCTCAGGAAAAGAGGAACTCAGGAAATCCAGAGTTATTATTTATTTCTATATTACTACTCTCACTCATATTATAAACAAAAGAATGTGATCAAAAAAAGTTTTTTTTGACATACCACCTTCAAGCAATATAATAAATAAGGTCAGCTTAGTGTGGTTCCTTTGCATAACATTAGACTCTGTGTTGGCCTGTACTGATTAGCATTAATGCTCAGTGACCTCAGCATATGAGGGCTGAAAGGGCCTCGTCTACTCAGACATCACCGCGGTGACAGACGCTGACTGGCCATACACTAACACACACTCACATGCATCAGAAAACACAAACGTCCTGCGGGTGGCTGCCTCTAAAGTGTCAGGTGCGGTTAAGGCCGAGCGCATTGAACGAGTGTCACACAGGACAGGAAGAAGGCATTTGACAGAAACCGTCTACAAATTGGGATCAGGAACTACCAACCCCCCTCCCACTCCCAGTTCTCTCCAACAAAAAAGGATTTCTCAGGATCTGAGTGCAATTTTTAAATTAAAGCAGCCAAAGCAGGTTCTCTGGAGTGATGATTTAGAAAAACGTCCCATAAAGAATTTTTCAATTAATGGCTCTTTAAGAAGTGTGAAAACTTTTATTTACACATGAAGCCTTCGGCAGACACCCTTATTCCCATCATCTTACAGTTTAAATCATGTCACAGGGGCAATAGAATGAAGTTATTATTACCCATAATGCCACATCATCCTTTATAAATGTCTCCATAATGAACAGGCTCTGCACCAAATAAAAGCTTTTCCATCCAAGCCATTAATGAGGTCTTATTTTAAATAGTTAAGAATTTTTTAATAGTCACTGAATTTTTGCCCATTCTCTGCACATCATAAAATCACTGATTTATAGAAATAAATTCCAAGTTTCTGATTTTTTTCAAGCTTTTAGACGATACATAAGTAAGTATCACAGTGTGGCTGATTCAAACTTCTTGCTAGAGATCTTGTGTTTCAGGTGCATTAGCACTGGAGTGTATTTCTGTTTGAGCTTCCTGTGAGTTCCACCATCTGCTGGACTGCAGGTCAAAAGGTCATCACCAGCATTTAGTGTGAATGTTTTACTCATAAAGGCTCATCTATCTCACCCTCTCTCTTTCTCTCTTTCTCACCATTGTGCCTGCACCATCCTTTCATCCACACTTGTCAAAACACCCATGCCAATAAAGCCTGACCAAACTCTGCAGGTTTTCAGTAAACATTTGTGGCGTGTGGGACATGCCCGAACTGTGTGTGTGTGTGTGTGTGTGTGTGTGTGTGTGTGTGTGTGTGCACGCACGTGTAAGGGCTGAGTAGAAGTTTCTCTTGTTGAACACCTGGTCCTTTGTGTGTGTGTTTGTGTGTGTGTGTGTGTGTGTGTGTGTGTGTGTGTGTGTGCGCGCACAATTAGACATGTGTGCGTTTGTCCTTTCACTGTGACTACATGAGGGAGTATGTGAATGTGAGTATACGTCTGTGTGGAGGGTGATGACAGGGGGAATGGATCGCAGGGCAGCACATGCACACACATGCATACACACACACACACACACACACACACACACACACACACACTAGATCTACTTGTGGTGGTACAGAAGAGTTAAAAATGTGAGGGGAGCAAACATGTGCATCTGTGTGTGTGTGTGTGTGTGTGTGTGTGTGTATTTGTGAGGGTGTGTTTGTATATATGGGTGTGTGTGTGTGACAGCACTCTCCGAACTCCACCATCTAGTCTGCAATTATAAAGAGTCCTAGTCTGGTAACTCCCACCAATTTCTCCTTCCGTTTCCACGGCTACAGACCAGTAAGGCAAGTCGTTGTGGCTGTTATTAATCCTCCATCGGTTTCAATTTAAATGCCTGAGAGCCAATTAAAGCCGTGCGTGATTGAGTCCGCCCCAGGACCTTCCCATGCCCAAACTCAAATGAGCTAAATCTGGGGTGGGGGGCCTCGACCACATGAAGAGAGGGAGAGAGAAAGAGTTGTTGGGGGGGGGCAGAAGGGTTAAAGAATTGGAGTTAAATTAGTACCCAAACACTGAGGCTAGAAGACCAGCCCGAGCCTGGCTGGACTGTTGATAGAAATTACAGCTACTATCTGAACTTATTCATTCAGACCAGCTGCCTCATTGAGTTGTTATTCTCCTACTGACCTTGTGGCTTCTCCAAGTTGGACTCGGTCCATACCAATGTGAGGTTGCAAATACACAAACTGCACTCAAGTGGCCGAGTGTTTTAACTAAAGCAACAGATTCACCGGAGAGGATAACTATGCATTTGTGAAGAGAAAGGGACCTTCATTATCTTCATTTTTCAAAATCTGGCTGCATGGACAGCTGTGGCCTGATGCCTAATATGGACAAAACACCATGTCGCAATTTCAGCGCAACATGTTGTGATTCCCTGCAATGGACTGCCCTTATGAGAGCTGGGATCGGCTCCAGCACCCCCACAACCCTGGTTTAGATTGGCAGTTCAGATGATGGATGGATGGATGGATGCATGGATGGATGGATGTTGTGATTCCAATATCGAAATCAGGCTTTACTCCTCAAGTATGTTTGCACATGCAAGACATGTGTTTGTGTTAACATGGTAGCTTACAATGCACAGCAACAAATAAGATATTTAGAACTCCACTTTCATGTGATTATTAAGGTTTTCTAAGAGACCCAATCATTCAACTGTATACATTTTACACAATTACACAATCAAAAAAAAAAAAAAAAAAAAAAGATTAGAAAGTATTAAGAATGTGCTATAAATAATACATTTAGATGAAAAAAAGCTGTTTTTTTTTTTTTTTTCCTGCAGCATTTGAATCAGTATGGGCTTTATTATGAAAAAATCTCAAAATCGATCGATGAGTGTTTGACTGTGGAATTATGGTAAGTTTCAAGCAAAAGTTGTGTGGTTCAAACATCAAGTCTGGGTGAGCCAACAATATTTACATGGGGTTACACTGAGTCTGGCCATGGTTAAGTGCTAGACTACTCGTCTGCAGAATATGCGGTTTGCAATTCAATACAATCTTAACTCTACCTAACAATGTTGGCCTATGATCTTTCTTTTATTTTATTTTTTATTTTTTTAAATTATCTGGCCTTTTTATTCCGTTGCACACTAGTGTGCCTTATATGTGCAGCATTCCAAGCAAAATAAGTCTGTTAAAAACTCTGTTTCTGAAAGTGAGAAATAAAAAAGAAAGCACAATGCAGAGTTAGGATTGGGTAATGGTGCCTAAAGGCCAGGTCCAGGCAGTCTAGGAAGAAGCCTTTCATATGTCATCATCCGTTATGTCCGTTAGGGCATGTCTGAGAGGCAAACAGACAGAAAGGCAGATAGACAGCATTTCAGTTTAACAGGAAAGCTGGCAGCAGTTCAACTGAACCACTTCCACAAATAAGCTACCTTTCATTTGGAATCAAGGCGCGATTAATGCGTTTTATTTATAAGACGATGGGAGCTGGCTCACCTTTAAGGAGGCACTTGAGAGACAGAAGGGGAGGGAGAGGGTTTGAGTTGATGTCAGTGGATTAAGGCACGGGGAGACAACTCTAAAGTGTAAGAGTGGAGATTTATGGTTCGAATCGGAAGAAATGAGACCAGATGCCAACCTCGTGTTCAAAGAGAGAGCGGTAGGATGAGCTGTGTATCAGGGACAGGAACGTAATCACTGACTTCAAGTATCAAAGTTACAAAGAGAACGGCAGCACAAAACTACAATCCAAATCATCGCTCCTGTAAACTGTATCCCATGTGCACCATTAGCCTAGATTTTCCTTTGATGAAACTTCTAAAGGAAAGCATGCATCAAGTATGCCTCAAATGCCTGTTATATTCTCCCCCCTAAAAATGGCACCCATGGGTAATCTTTAAACAGGAGGAAACAGCCCAGAGTGTTTTTTGGTTAGCTGCTTAAAGCAAGTAACAGTCACAAAAGCAAAAACTTTGTTTAATCTAATTCATACAATTTCCACCTTTTCTCCATACTAATAGGTTTAACTTAAAGGAACCATGAAACCTTTCATACTTCCATCAAGCTCTGAAGTCGTGTGTCATTCTGTAGTTTAAAGTATGGCCATATTAGGAACTTTAACTAAGTAAATACTATTCTCTATTTGAATTTATTTTTTTTTTCTAAATGTGCTCTGTTGTAAACAACTATACTCCAAACCCAATGTTCTTTGTCTTTTCAAACAAAGCCTAAAGTCAAGACAGGGAATATGCAGTTAATGCGGTTAATGCAAATTAATAAAAAAAAAAAATGTTATTAAAATATAAAATATAAAACTCTATAATAGAATGAGTGCAATTACATTCCCTGTCTAAAAGTACTACACATGCATTAGAATTTTGAAAGGTGCCGTGCTACTAAATAAAGAACACATTTGCCTTTAGCCTGGAATTTATACTGTCATACTGTCACTGTTGTTCATAAATGTTGTTCAAAAAAATATTAACTAGAATTGAACGCCAAGAAAGCTATAAAGTTTTAAAAAGTCTGAAGAAGTCAAAACATTAGAAGTTCTCTACATTTAGCATATATTTCCCAGTATTCCTTGTTCACTATACACATTCCAAAAGAAGAGTACGGCAACAGCACCACCTATCACAAGTGCTGAAGTCCATTCCAGGCCCTGCTGGTTAGGGCATAAGGCAATGACAGCCAAGGAGAGTCTCCCCCTCCCTTCAGCCATCGCTGGACTCCAATCAATGGAAGCAGAGGCCATTCCACCAGTCCCTGCCCTGCTTTCTATTCTAATTACCCCCCTCTGGATTCAGTGAGCAGCAGCAAGCCCAGTACTATTTGTGGTAATTAGTCCACAATGTGTGCTGTCAACATGCAAAACTCCCCACCACCAGCCTCCCCCCACCTCCCCCCCCACAACAACAAGCACCTTTCTCCGGCCACTGGAATGCATTAGTTTCAACACCCACCCACCCCCTCCACACACACATACTCTCTCTCTCCCTCTCTCTCTCTCTCTCTCTCTCTCTCTCTCTCTCTCTCTCTTTCTTCTTCCCTCGGCTACCCATGTCAAATGTAGGTCCCTCCGAACAAAATCTTAATAATTAACTGGCAATTTTTAACATGATTGCTTGTGGCCTTTCCTACTCTGGTAATTATTGCTTTGAGGCCATTTGCTAATGAAATTAATGCATTCGTTGCCTAACAAATTAACAACTCACATGCAAATGGACCACGTTTTTGTACTTATGGGCCGGAAGAAAGAAAAGAAAAGAGGAAATGAGCAAAATAAATAAAAATGTATTAATTAAAATCAGATTGCTTGAATGTTCTGAAGGATCAAATACACACAAACACACACACACACATTATATATATATATATATATATATATATATATATATATATACATATATATATATACACACAAACACACACACACACACTCCCTTTTCTTTCCCTGAAGCCGTAGTGGCTAAAGGCTCTTAATTTTAACCACTGGTGAGTGAAGTAATGTATTGCTTTAAACCTCAGCACTGCATAATTATCATTATCATCATAGCAGTCGTGACTGATCTACAAGCGCATCGTTGGGAGAGCAAATATTAAATGGGCTCCATAATGCAGACATTAAAAGGTTATTATGCTGATGCATTAGCTGATCCCAGTGCAGAGGCTGCTGACGCATTATCAAGCAGGATGAAATTCGCGGCTGCTGGCACCAACACTTCAGCTCTAATCAGATGACTTTCACACACATACTGTCCTGCTTAATATTTGATGGCTCTGGCCCAAACTGGACATAACCAGAAGACATGGATGTGTGAGTGTGTGGGTGGCGTGTGAATGTGTGTCTGTCTGTCCTTGTGTATGAAGCGTCTACAAGTTTGAGTGTGTGCCAGTGATGCTTTTGCAGGAGTAATGCTTGACAAGTTCATGAACTCCGCCCGCCTACCACTCCTATATATTAGAGTCCATCTACTTACAGCTTCTTCTTCCACATTCGTGTTATTAGTCCAGTTTCGATTGGAGAACTCCTGTTAGGTATATCATATTTGAATATCTGAGCATTCTCAGCACAGCAGTAGCACTCACATGGTAATGCAGTGCTAGAGCGTGAAAGTGTACAGTGGTGATGGTCTTGCTTGTGCATCACTGTCAGTACTAGGTTGAGAGTAGTTTTACAGTTTTACATCGTATGCACAAGTGGTTATCCATCTAATCTTATGTTTCAACATCAGAAATATCCATGTTTCATTATGCACAGTCAGCAGTATAACGTTGTGAGCTTTGGTAAAGGCTGAACAAGACCTTCTTTATAAGGCTCAGGGGACATTTTGCTACAGGAAAATAAAAAAAAAAAAATCACCAAAGCTGTTAAACTTCAACTGTTGATTGCTCTGTGAACTGTAGAAATGAGGAAAAAATGAAAAAGAGCTGGCAGGTCAGTGACATTTATGATTACCCCATAGTTACCAAAGCTTCCAATGATGTTTGGTTACCTAATGTTACTCTCAGCGTTAAGTTACCCTACATTATCACTGAAAAGTCTGCAGCCTCTAGTGGTAAACTTGTATCAAACATGTAGCATTGAACAGAGTAACCTTAAAATCTTAAAACCTACCATTACTCACACTAACTTTTTTATGGAGTATGATGTGCTTGAGAAAGTAACTTTAGTGTGAAATCTGAAAAAATCTTAAGCTCTAGGAAACGATGAGAAAAGGGCAAAAACAATATTTTAATCAATTTTTTTTACATGTTCATCATTGTTAATATTAATAAATTCACATACCATGACATTAATATATCATCAGAAATTATATTTTGTCAATTAACACACATATATATATATATATATATATATATATATATATATATATATATATATATATATGTGTGTGTGTGTGTGTGTGTGTGTGTGTGTGTGTGTGTGAGGCAGGGCATGTGATATATTCTGGTGATGGAGCAGTTCCTTTTAAGAAATGAGATGAAAGTGTAATGTGCGGAAATTACTGTGAAAATGTTTATTGGAATATATAGTAACACTACAGAGTGCTTGTCACTCAGTCTCAGTCTAACCTTTATGTTAAAGTGTATTGTTCAGTATTAAACTTTCATAAGATTCATATTATGTTTTTAAGGGGATGACAATAAAAGCCTGAGCCAACTGAAGAATCATTGAGTTTTAAGGGGTTAATTTAGGAGTATTATTGATAATTAGCATTTTTTGGCATGATGTGCACAGAGTGTGTGTTTGTGCAGGTGTGTGGGTGTGTGTTGTTTTCAGTAGAGTGCACACCACAGAGTCCACCTAAATTAAGGCTGTTTCTGCAAATGTGTGTGGGTGTCCATGTGGGCATATGTGCAATGTCTTGCTTGAGAGCAGAGTGAAGTATTGCAGGAGTGTTGTTGAGGGGGTTTAACAGGATTTTAAATGCGACTAGAATGGCCGAACACAGGCAGGCAGCAGAGCTGGTCTGTGTTCACTCACTCACTCGCTCACTCATGGGCAAGCGAGCGAGAGAGTTGGAGTGAAGAGTGCTGCCGCACTTCTCTTCAAATTGTTTTGCTCGCTCAGTGTCCCCGGCCTCCCTCAGCTGCCCTGAGGCTCACCACAGCAACAAAAGCTGAAAATGACTCCCATTTAAAGGGTATTGGGTTGCATTACCTGGTCAGGTGGGACAGCCTGCAAGCCATTATGGAGGCTTGTGGAGGCCGCTTAGTGCTGCAAGGCGCAAAATAAGACAAAAATGGAAAAAAAAGAAGGGAAATGCAGGGAGAAAAAAGAGAGAGAGAGTGTATCCTAAGATCAGACATGCTTTATCATTTAGTATTACTTCATCGTTCTGAAACATAAGTAAATACCTCCCTATATTTATACGGCTCATTTAGTTAAATAAAACCATCACTAACATTCTTCAACATTCAGTAATATGTATAATACAGTCCAATAATAAGTAATTATATCGCCCAGGTCATTATTTTAACTGAACAGATTTCAGGTTTCATAATCTCATGACTGCATCACAACTAACAGAATGTGAACTGGAGTTGTATTGGTGGAAGCAAAGTAAGTAAATCAGTGCAGCATTTATTGAGGTGAGTTTTGAGGTGTTCTAATTTCTCAGTGGTGTTATTTTGCCATTTCTATCCAAGGTTCTGGGTTGTGCAAAGTAATTGTCACTCATCTTTATTACTTTTTTTAACCTGTAAAGTCAGCCACAGGTGAAAGCTTTAACAACATAGGAACTGTGTCTAGTACCTCCTTTTCATAAGTTTTCTTCCATTTTATTTCTTTCTCTTTTTTTGGCCTTCAGTTAAACCGCAATAATCCAAAAAATGCCCTCAATACTGAAATCTTCTAAGCATATGCATACAGCATATATATATATATATATATATATATATATATATATATATATATATATATATATATATATATATATATATATATATATATATATATATATGTGTGTGTGTGTGTGTGTGTGTGTGTGTGTGTGTGTGAAATCTGTATGTTTCTGCCTGTCTGTATCAGTTAAAGTGAAATGATGTGGCCCTCTTTCATACTGACCGTAACGCAGCCTCCAGATAAAGATATTAGTACATGATGCAACTGACCTTGCATCTCCTCGTATCCCTGCCAATGGACTGTTAGGCAACAAAGACCGATCAGAGAGAAAAAAGACTAGCCTTGAGCAGTCAGAGAAAGGTTTGTGTGTTAATGTCCTGATTACTTTTGAGTGTTACCACTTTCATTTGTCATCAGCTAAGTGTAAATGCAGCTTTCTGGTTCTAAAAAAGCATTTGGTTCATACTAAACTTTTATCTTAAAGGTAGTTGTGCATGTGAGAAAAAGCATAAAAAATATATACATGCAGAACTAACCCCTGAACGTTTTTTTCAGGGTGCATTTTATTTCCTATGGCATTTATGTTTTTAGAGTGTCGTGAAAAGAAAATTTATGAGAGTATCGTTACTGTGATTCAAAGGATTCAAGCTTTCTTTGGTGCTGTTTCAAGTTTCTAAAAGGACTTAGGCTGTGTTTCATATCAAGGCCAGTGTTCCAAATGGAGGCCTTTCAAGAGTGGGGATCAAATCAAAAGGATTTTGCAAAGGAAATGCAGAAAAAAGGGAGACATGTAAAGACAAAGCCAAACAGCTGCACCTTTGTGGGTTTAATCATCTGCTCAGTGAGTAAATTAACAGTCTTTTTCATATCTTTTATTGAGTCACTGCTGTTTATGGCCTTCCACTGAATTTACTCGGTATGGTGGAGTAAATGCATGCTAACTTTTATACACATGGGTCAGCAGAAGGCTGCACAGCCGAGCACAGGCGCCAAGCCGCTGACCTCTTGTGTGTCACCACATCAACATCTGTCATTTTACACAAATGAGTTCCTGCAGTGCCGCCCGCTCTGGCCTCACCGAATTAACATCAGGAAAGTATTGGGAGAAAGCGTGCAAAATTTGAGCACACGGGCTGAATATGCATTGGGAAATTACGCCATTCACAACCATGCCAAATATTATGATCATTTATTTTTTTACCCCCTCCCCACTGTGGGTGTCCTGGCACATTATTAGTGGCTAATCATAAGGCCTATAAAAGGCATAACCAACATGGCAGCTCACAGACCTGTCCCAATCAGAGCAAGAGGGAGAGAGCTGATTGCTCATTAGGCCTATTAGTGGTCTGGATCCTCAGGTTTCGTTCTGTTCCAACAGACCATGTCCCATTAACAGAGGTGGGTAATTTAGGTCCAGGAAGTCAAAACACTCCCCAGGATTTTGTTCCAACTGCCTGGATACCTCAGCTGTTGGTTTAAGCAAATGCAAGAAGCCAATAAGTTGGAACAAAATCCTGGGGACGATTTTTACTCCCTGGACACAAATTACCCACCACTGCTTATTAATGGCTTAAAAACAAACTGCTGGGAGAGAGCAGAAAAGTCTTTAAAACACACACCCACTGCTGGACACACACAAGAATTGTGAAATCTGCCCTCCACTGCCTTCCAGTTGGCAGGGTTTACAATCAGCTGGGCCAAGCAAATTAAAAGGGACACCAGCTTTATCTCTCTACTCCTTCAACTGCACAAATAAGCAAGAAAATAAATAACCTCAGTTTATCTACTGTTTAAGGTCAAATAGCTTAGCAATATGCTCCAGCACATGAAAGTGAAGATCCAAGCAAAATATGGCAAACACAAGCACAGTGGAGAGCACATTAGTAGATGCCATCAGTATGATGTCCTTCCTTACTGAACCATCTTATGAGATCCAATCAAATGAATAAAGCAAAGTACAGAGATGTGGAAAATGCTTGGGCACTCCTGGAGAGTCATTGATGATTTTCGAAGAGAAAATATGGTCACACCTTTTACAGATAATAAGCCTTTTGGCACAACTACTGTTTGCTTGCTGAGTGTATCATTTGTATTTGTAAATAATCACATAAATCTGTTAAAATGTCTTTTTTCCAAATCTTTTAAAGTGTCGAGTTTCTTCTTCTTGTGTCTTATGTTGTCTTGTGTCTTGTCTTGTGTGTAGCACCAGGGTCCTGGAGGAACGTTATTTCGTTTCACTGTGTACTGTGTATATGGCTGAAATGACAATAAAATCCTACTTGACTTGACTTGACTTGACTTCATGGTGGAGGATGTGTACTGCTTTTGTACTGCATCTGTCATTTGACTTGGGTTGTTCAAGTGTTTGTGAATGACTCTGTATGTTGATTTGGTGGAACATTTGTTGGCCATCACTTTGGGACTTTATTACATACCCAAAAGCTCTGAATGACCTTTAAAAGTCAATATTTTTATTTATTTATCCTGATTCCTAAAAAAAGGTGGGAAAGGAGAATATGCCAAATGTCTTTTAAGTTGAATGGATCAAAATCTAATAATCCTGATATAGCATTCTTAACCATTATTTGCTTTATAATGCATTATAAAAGTAGTACAAATTAATATAATTTATTTTGTTTTTTTTTATTGAAGGGGTCTTAATGTTGATACATTGTTATTCATTTCAAACTTCATAAACCATCTCATATCACCTTAACTATAATGACAAGATAAATACTGAAGTACTGTTTATTAATTATTCTATTCTTATGCATGGGTTATGAAGTCCCTATGTAGGCAGCCTTTAAATAATTTTATTTCTAAATTCCTTCTGATGAGCAAATATGCTAGTGTCCATTTAATGCTAATGAATATAAATACGATTAGGGAAACATATAATGGAATCTATATATATAATCTAATTATAATGAAAAAACTAAAAAATAAAGATCTTACCTCTGCATTGCATGCGCTGCATTTCAGCCTGTCTTCACTGCCGAGGCCCTGCAACACAGAGACAGGTGTATCAGGACACTGACACATGGCCTGGGTTTAGGGCCTCTCTAAGCATAAGCTCACGGTTACGTCCTCCTGATCACGCACAGCAGCAAAGACACAGGCTACATCATTTACACTTCAGTCCTGCATTATGCACTGCATATTATTCAGCAATAGGCCGCCACATGCACAAGCTAATAGAAAAGTCTTGTGTGGTCCATAACAAGATACAACTAAAATTAATTACCTAAATAATTAAGGCCTCATAGCATAAATGTTATGCATTAGCAATTAGTGGATTTATTCCTGTAAATGCTGGACAGCGTAATGGAAAGACATGCAGGAGAAGAGAGAGAGAGAGAGAGAGAGAGAGAGAGAGAGAGAGAGAGGAAACACAATAACCAGATCCAGAGCTTATATGCATGACATGTGGGAGCTCATTTTGATAGATGTTAATGGCATATAATTATAGAACAGTGCTATTAAGCGATGTGATTTTACAAGAGGCCCGTGGCCCCCGGCACAGTGGTCTGATTGCTGAGAGTGTTTGGCTAATGAATGGAAATGCATGTATGTTTGCAACGATGGGGATGATCGAGCCACGAGAGAGAGAGAGAGAGAGAGAGAGAGAGAGAGAGAGAGAGAGAGAGAGAGAGAGAGAAAGAGAGAGAGCGCTTGATAATTAACTGAATTAAAAGAAGATTAAATTAAAAAACAATAAATAAAACGTTCAGATTTTTTTTCTCCTGGCATATGCGATCAGTAACTTGAATTACTGTTCTTCATGCAAAGTTTTATGCTATTATGTAGATAAAATTACCTGCTGCACTTAAACATTTTAAAATGCTCAGTAGAGTCTGTGCTGTATCTTTATTCAATATCTGAAGTATCATAAACTCAATGCAGAGAGCATTTAGCTTAAGGAGCAGCATGGTGAAGTTAAGCTTACTGAATCCAGCGCAGAAAATCTTCACATCAGGTCTTTGAAATATCTCGAATGCTATTTAGCCTGGGCCATTTCACAGAGGCTCACTTTGAGGGCAGGCTAAATTTAGTTAGTTGTTAGCATTTTACAGACTGCTCTGCATCTGGCCAACCATAGTCATATACACTTTTTTTTCCCTTGTCATTTGCTCCACAACTTTGAGGTCTATTTCACATGGACTGAATTACATATTTTGGATAGAGTATTATTTTTCACATGAGATGACTTCCATTAACTGCTCTAGACTGAAAACAGATGGCCTTTTTTTTTGTGTGTTAGAATGGAAAACATATTTATATGTCTGTATATGGGCCGAATGATTGCAGCGGTTTTGATGTGAGCTGTATGTGGGGCCCTAATGTCCTTAACAATAGTCCTTGTTCTGTAGCAATTTGGATGTTTTATCAGCGGGCCTGTCCTGGCCCACTGCAGGCTTGATTGCAGTTGTCCTAACGCTTCGTACGCCCTTGTACACCACTGAAAGGGTCCTGCTCCACCAGGAGCGCCCTCCTCCTAATGAGGGTCAAAGGTCAGCATGTGGAGTGCCTAGAGGAGCCAGGATCTCCCAGGCACACTCAGTCACTGACTCCGGCCCTATATTTAAATCAGCCCTCTAGCGCTCCACTAGCTGTCTCAGAGGCCATCTCTTAACTAGTTCCTGGTTGCTAATTAGTTTTTGTGCCATGTTATTTGTCTCTCTGAGCCTGGATGGGGGGAGGCAAAGGGGGGCAGACAGCACTGGCCTCAAAAAAAAAAGAAAAAAGAAAAAAAAAGCAGTATACACGCAACGTATTCTCTGCTGGGTCATGTACAATTCACACTCAGAGCATTAGCCAGATTCAGATACTACATCTGAACTAAAGTAAATATGAGGCCAGTTTTCCAGATGTGAATTAGCCTAACGTTGGGCAACACTGAGAAGAAATGATGTGATTCAAACGGGTCAAACAGTTGCAAATGAATAAAATTACAACACATTTCTTGCCATAATAGTTCCCTGAAAGACAGTTATTATGAGGTGCAGCCCTTGTGCAACCATTCCATTTATACAAACCATGTCATTTCAAAAATAATGGAACAAATGTAGTATTACATCTCTTATGGATGAAAGTACTGTCTGTTGTCTGCACTTGTTGCCTTGAGTCATCTTGTGTCTTATGTTGTGTCTGATGGTGTCCTATGTGTAGCACCAGGGTCCTGGAGGAACGTTATTTCGTTTCACTATGTACTGTGTATATGGCTGGAATGACAATCAAAACCTACTTGACTTGATTTGTAACATGTTACTGTACTTAAGTAGATTTTTAAGGTATTTTACTTTTGTTTCTTAATACAAATATCTTAGCTTTCTAGTGCTTACTTTAAAAAAAGGGCTCAGCAATTTAGAACTGAATCCATTCTCAGTACAGACCCACACAACAGAGGTAACAAGACATAAACAATGCAAAAGACATAACATAGTATAGAAAAGGCGAGTCCTGAATGTGGTGTCTGTGACAGTATAACTTGTAGAGATGTGGATGAAAGCAGGGGGATTCATATTCTGTAGCTTTTTGTTGTTGTTGTTGTATTTGAATTTGAATTCTATTAACATTGCTCAAGGTTTAGTTGGCTTTACATGGAAACAAAGAGAGTTACTTTTTTCTTTTCTATTCTGAGTCCATTTCAGAGCCTATACTTTTTACTTTTACTTGTGTACAGAATAGGGGCGGCGGTGGCCTAGTGGTTAGGGTGTTCGAACCCCTTCCCAATAGGTTGCCCTGAGGTATCCTTGAGCAAGGTGCCGTCCCCGTCACTGCTCCTCCCTGCGATGGGCTGGCGACCTGTCCAGGGTGCGTCCCCCGTCCTCGCCCTGTGTGTGCTGGCTTGGACACCAGCACTCCCCCGTGACCCCGTTTGGGTCAAGCGGCAGAAGATGGATGGATGGATGGATGGAAGTGTACAGAATGTTGAATCATTGCTTCTGCTTTTGCCAGAGCTGTTTTTAAAATCTGTACTGCTGCTAAAGTACAGCAATAGAAATATAGCAGAAAATGTAAAGGTAGAATAAACTGGTATAGAGAGAGCAGCTATTGATGAGCACCTTCCTTTTTTGCCGTCTATGTTTTCTATACTTAAGCTGCCTTTAAGAGTAGCATCAGTGAACACTACTACAGGTAGCCGCACACCACACGGCACTCGCAAGTCAAATGGTTATTGGATTACAGTTTCTAGCTTCCTAAAATGCGGTTAAGAGGCACTTTAGTTGTATGCAGCTGACCCGGCTATCAGAGGAGAAGTGACAGGTCAGTCACTGATTTCAACTGGACAGTGAGACACACAATGCAGCCTTTCTCTCTTTTTGTACACACAGAAGAAGAAGAAGAAGAAGAAGAAGAAGAAGAAGAAGAAGAAGAAGAAGAAAGTACAGAGGCATGCAGGTCTGCTTTGGCCTTTACACTCCAAGGAAGAATCTAACATTCATAAAACCTACTTATTCTAATATGTATAGGAAAGACTAAATGGACACACACACACACACACAAACACACACAGGCCTCTAATTCATATCCATGGTGTACTACGCCTATGGGAATCTCATTTCTACAATCTTCCACTTACCCCAGATGTATCAATCAGTAATCAAGTCCAAATGCTGCATCTTTCCCGTTAGCACTGCAGTTCCAGGCAACAAGCAGTGTACATGAAGACTTTGTAGTTTACAAAGGAACCATGTCTCTCACAAAATCTAGACTTGACTTAAGAGTGACTAGCCACTAGAAGTCAATAGTAATCCAATTTTCTCATAAAAAACACACCCAAAATGTCTCCTATCAACTAAAATGCCAGCTCTTCATCAAAGTGGTGCAGATTTGTAGAAGTGGTTGAGGATACAGTATGAACAGAAAATGAACAGAACATCACTTTGTTGCTGAAAACTGCAGACAGGCATTTTAGACAACAGGGTCTTTTAACCACCTCAGCAGCAGGAGTACTGATCTACAACTGGCTTTTTGTGGCAACAGTCCTTTCCAGTCAGGAGATTGTCTGAAGTAGCTGATTGTAGTGGTAAAGTTTTGTTTGTTTTATATCTCGAAGTCATTTTGTATCCTAAAGCCATGTGAAAAGATTTGGGTGAGTATTCACTTTGTGTTTGTGATGGTAGGCGCATAGCTCTTAAATCTGGATCCCATGCATGTCTTTGCTGATCATCTACATCTGAGGAAATGGCAAATTGTGTGAAGCTGCCAAATATTGCTGAACAACCACTTCATTAAAGCAAGGTTTTGAGTCATTTTCCCTCATTTCTCTGGATCCTCTTGAAATGGTTTTTGAAAGTGAAAAACTGGAGATAGAAGGTTTCACTGTGACAGTGATCAAATAAAAGCAGAATTTGACACCACTATGAAAGCAGAAGTTTTTTTGAGCTTTTATAGAAATAAACAATTTTGTGCAAAAATATTTAAGGTCAAGAAAACTGTAAAGTCTAGAAAATCTTGGCAGGATGGATGTTTTTCCAATAAAAAAAATTACTGTTGACTTCACACAAATACAAATGATATCAATAAAGCCTAGTAAGAAATTCCTTCTTTAAAAAGTTATTTATGTGGCCATAAGATGAATACAATTAAACATAGGCTTACTTAGGAATTTCTCACTGCCCGGCAGATTGTTTGATTTTATAAAATTCCTTCAAGCACTCCTGATTTAATTTAACATAGATCTGATTAGCTGAAGCAGGGACTGGACACTAAATGCAAATACAAGGGTTCAAAGAAAATTCTGGTTACAAACACAACAATATACATTATAATGTAAAGTTTATTTGCATTAGATTTACATATATGATTTTTGCACAGTCCTGTATGATGAAATGACTTGACCAAATGCTGGTGCAATTGTACACCTAAGTACATAAAGATGGTCGATGTCTGTAACTCTCTCAATGTTTTATGCACAATGTAAATATCATATATTATTCCTATGTGCAATATAAATTTTCTTATATTTTTTAAGAGGAGAATAAAAATGGATCTCCCAGCATGGGCTAAGCAGACTATAAAATGAAGACAAATCCTTTGACAGTCTTTGTCACTTAGGAAAAAATGCTCCTTTTGATCATTTTAATCTTTCTGTGGATTTGAGTGCTCTGTTTGGGAATAGTTTAGGCATGATGGCTGGGGAGATCCGCTGGTTTCAATTTCATGTGGAAAACAATAGGCTGGTCCAGTGTGTGTGTGCATGTGTATGCTTATGTGTGTGTGTGATTGTGTGCGTGTGTGTGTGTGTTTGGGTCTGAGATCTGGATGTGTGTGCAACTGTTTTGGAAAAGCACGGTGGGATTTGTGGCAGTCTCAGAATCAGAGAGTGAGTGTGTTTATGGAAAGGCTGCTGCATAAACAGGGTTTAGCGAGACTTTCAGCCTATCCGGCATCAAAAGACACAAAGCCCATAAAGCAGTATTAACTGTTGGGACAACCGATGGCTCTGTTGGCAGATTGCAGTCGCAGTCTAAACAGCGTGGCGTTAAAACAGGGACACGCACAATCAAAAAGAGGCTCGCTCTCATTTTATTTTGCTTATGCACTTTCAGACTGGGAGGTCCTGATAATTACCCCCATTATTTAAACATACAAGGAGGCTCTTTTTTTTTTATCTCGATTGCACTTTGCCTGTCTGATGGAGATGTATTGAGCCTGAGACTCAGTCCCATTGTAGCAATATGTAGCAAATGCTGTGCCGCTAGGTAAGACACAGTGCTTCTACATCAATTTCCCATGATATTTTGGAGTTCAGAAGTTGGGAAAGTGTGTGCAATGGTGGTTTCATGACCCCATTAACCCCTCAAAGTGCAGGCTTATTATTCAGCCTTTAAACTTAAGACTCATTATTCAGTAGCTTCTGTTCTATGAGACTAATATACATATGTATTATGTAGTTATAAGAGCAAAGATCTAAGGGTGTCACAGAAAGTGCAGACTAAAAACTTCAGCAACCCATAGCTCATCTGTATAAAAAATCAAAGTAGAAAAAATATTTTTAATTGAATTTGATTGGTTGTTATGTTTTTTTTTTATACTGAAAAGTATGGAAAATGCAGAACCTGTCAAATGGCAGTTAAATATAAGTCTGTAAATTAGGGTTAAACTTGCTATGTTTGTTACACCTGAATATAAAATTAGGATGAAATGTCGTACTTCTAAGAGTTGCAAAGGATTTAATTTCTGCTTAATTAAAATGCAAACAAAGTCAGAGAAATATGTCTGGCCATATGTGTTTTAGGACCTTTGAAAGCCACTTCTGAGAAATTTCATATATCATTTTCATTGCATGAAATGATAGAAGACATCATTTTACATTATAACATTTTAGCCAACATGCTATTGTTCTGGTTGTGTTGGATAGGAAATAAATTGCTTAAATACAAATTAAATTAAAATTGATTTTGTTATAGGCATTGGACCCCTGGCTCTATTCGCCACACGAAATCCTGATGGGTAAGTCTTGCTATGGTTAACCAATTGTTATTAATCCAACATAAATGACACTGTTTACATTTTAATATGCAAATAATTCAAAGATATGGAAAAGGGAGCACCTCTAAACTATAACCACATTTTTCACACAAGAATGAAGCCAAAAATAATAATAATAATAATGGGGTAAGTATGAAAAATCGGGTTTTGGGTTGAAGAAATTATAGTTTGAAGAAAAAATTACTTTTTTACAACATTTATAAGCCATAACCAAAATACTATTTTTCATGTATTTGCTCCCTTCCTCTTTAATTTTTTTTTAGCCTCTTTTTTTACCAGGCACCAGACTTAATTTTTCAATACCTCCTATAAAACTATTTTAAAAACCTGGTTGGAATGCATAGTTATGAAAGAGAAGAAATAAGGAGCAAGGATGGCTCTTTTCTCTTCTTGAGGTTTGAATCCATTTGTATTTGAACTCAGCACATGGTTTAATTAAACAGAACTAACTACGGGACCTATTGGCTGCAGTTAATCACTATGGTGGGCTATTGATGGCAGGGGTGCAGCCATGATGGACGATAGCATGTGTGTATTCATCACTCAGCCTGCTCACACTGAGCCTGGCCTCTAAGTCATGGGGTGAGAACAGAACCCCCTACCACCTCCACCTCCTAGACCCCATGCATCAACAGGCCATACACACCACCCTGGCTACAAGATAAAACACATTGGCTCACACTTCCGACCACTTGGAGAGCATGCGTTCAACCAGCTTAATTAAAGAAGAAAAATAGTGAGGCAAAAACCTGTAAACTCACTTTCTCATGGCCCTGATGAGACCTAACCTCACTTAAAAAACAGTTCTTAGAAAACAGATACCAGTAAAACTTCAGATGAGTTTTACCTTCTGTTAATTTCTCCCCATTAATATTCAAATTTCACTTTAATATTAAAGACTACATATGTCTAATTAATGAAATACTATATTGAAACATTAGCACATTACTGAAGAACAAATTAAACACCTGGAAATTGAAAATGCTGACATCACATAAAGGGGATCAAATGTGTGTTATATCCAGTTTGACCACAAAAATTACTTTTTAAATTTACATTTGATATTGTTTTACCCTTAATAAACTTTCTTGATTCTTAACCATACTGTTGTCCATTCAACCATTCATTATCTGAGATGATTCACCAAACCTGGGTCAAGGGGGTGCCAAGAGGCTATCTCGGAGCTCATAAGGTGAAAGGAAGAGAAACACCCTTCACAAGGCAGACACATTCACACACAGTCACACTTGCATTTTAGCATCTTCAGTCCATCTGTACAAGTCTTTGGACAGTGGGAGGAAAACCTTGCAGGCATACTGAGAAAATTGCCCACAGAAAGTAGAACCCCAGCTGGAAATCAGACCAAAACCTTCAGGCTACAAGGGGACATCACTAACCACTGTGATAGTGTACATTCAGTGTTCAGTGTACATTTAGTGTACATTTACATTCCGTGTGTTTGTATTGATAAAACTTAATAGGGCTTACCTTTTTGACCCAGGTGAGCAGACAGCTGTGGTGAGCCACAAGGTTTTTGCAGTCACAAAATCTCCTTAATGGTTCTCCATCCACCAACTGCACATCTCTACAGATAAAACACTCTGGCATTTCTACCAACACACACAAACAAACAAAACATAAACATTTATACAAAGTCAGCTAAGAGTAGCACTTACCATAAGCGATATCTACTCATGTAATATTTTATTACAAACTGCACGCCTGCTGTTTCACCATGCTGGTGTGCTCTTAGATTGTCAACTGATGCACAGTATGTGTTAGCCATTCTCTAGTCCTTCATTAATGGATTTCGTACTTTGCTCAAGGGTACCTCAAGGCAACCTACTGGTCTGGGATTCAAACCCACAACCTTCTGATCCTGGGGCCTAGTCCCTAACCAGGAGGTCATTACTGCCTCAAGGCACCACTAGGATTGAAACCAAGGATCTCCTGTTCACTAGAAAGGTGCTCTAACCAACTTAGCCACATTTCATAAAGCATTTCAAAAGTGAGATTAATATTCACAGTAGAACAGATCTTATTAAAACACTCAATGTCTTTTAGTGTTATGCTGTCATTAGTAGCTACTTTTCTAAAAGTTTGAATTATTGCTCTACTGTCCTGATCAGCGATAAGTTTTGTGAGGTGGACATAGAAAACAACAGAAGTGGGCCACAAGCTCACAAAATTCATGAAAAGCTTAACTTTCAAAACATAATGTCAAAACAAGTTGCAGTATTACTACCAAGGTCTAAACTGCCTCTGAAAGCATGATATTAGGACTAGAAGTGCTCGTTTGGAGATTCAGCGATTGGGTTTCTATGGTGTCCAGCCAAACAAACATGCAAGATCACCATCCACAGTGCAAAGTTGTGAATGGAATGCTAAAAATGTTTTCTCTGGAATGATGGATCTTCATCAACTTTTCAGTTTTATAGTTTTACAGCAACCGAAGAGTTTTCAGAAGAATGCTTTCTGCCCAATGAAGAAGAGCAACTTTAATGCTTGGTAGAGGATTTATAATGGTCTGGGACTGTGTTTGGTTTGGACCAAGTTCAAGTCAAGAACATTTCAGAATGATATTCTTACAAATTGCAACTTTCAGAAAAGCCTTTTTTTCTGTTTTGACCAGAATACGGTTTGCTGGGTTTTGTGTAAAATCTTGATTGATTTGCAAAGCAATAACTTAAAACCCATCCAACACCTTTGTAATGAACTAATACAGCGACCTAATTATCCAACAATAGGGCCCAGCATTACTTACTCATAACAAATCCTTAGAGCAAAGTTAAAAATCTAGTGTAATGGCAGAATAGTAATTATGCTGCAAAGAGAATGAATGCTTTTAATGCTTAAAGAATGAGACGTTCCACAAGCAAATAGTTTTGTCCATGAGCTTTCAGTCAGTGCATTTATGCATGAAAAACTGTCCAAGATGGTCTAGCTGTAAGATCATACAATTGGGTTATTTGGTGTTTGATGCCTAAACAGTCTGTCACCACTTTGAAGCCATGAGATGATAATAGCACTGATAAAAGAAGGAGCTGAAAGTTATTCTCATTATTCATTGCTGTGGCAGTCTCTAGTGTCTGTCCATTATTGGGTTAATGCAGGCATAATTTGCGCAACATTAACCATGCGCTGTGCAATTATTTGATTAGGGCATGCAGAGAGAGATGTGGGAGTAAATCTTCAATGCCTTGCCTTGCGCAAGCTGCTTATTACCTTGTCAATTTGTCATTTTGTCACGCCTAACAGCAATTGACGGGAATCTGTTTTTGTCAAGTCATTAATACGCTCATTCACTTGAGGTGCTGCCTCAGATAGGATCTGAACGGAAAATTATATGGAACTGCCATAAACAGAGAACACATTAGCTATCTGCGGCAAAAATAAGCAATTACATCAGGCAATGGCTGCCCTTTAATGAACACTTAATCAACCATTAACACCTAAGTGCTTTCAGGGAAAGGGAAAAAAAATCATTATCTCAGTTTAATTTGCTGTGCAAATATTATGGACTATGAGAAAGATTAGTATTGGAACTCCTAAATAAGTCATTCATTTTAAGCTTCAGAAGATGAGCTCTAATTATTAGCGCTAAGTGAAGGGTTAATGACTGACGAACCTTGCCCTGAAATAAACAGAGGACATGTTCAATGGGCTCAATATGTCTGAGAGACACTTTTAAAGTCAGCAGTTTCATTCTTTAACCATCACTAATAGAGAGTTTTCATGCAGTACTTATTTTAATCTCTAATTACACAAATGACAACAAACTAATGCAAAAGAAATGCAAATCAAAAGTTTTGATCCAAATTATCATGATTTAAAAAGCAAGGATATCAAATGTTCATTTGTTCTGTTTTGAGGAAAACAATATCAAACACATAGATCTTTGTATTTGTGTTTGAACGCTACGAATGCTAAAGCTTACAAAAAGTATTTCCATTGTGTAATGCTGCCACTCAACCAGCTTGGAACTAAAAGAGTTTACCTCAGTGCAACCTACTGGTGTGGGATTTGAATCCATGACCTTCTGATCCTAGGGCCAACTCCCTAACCACTAGGCCACCACTGTGATGAGTGTTAAAACAAAATAAATTCAAAATATTAGCCAAAAGCTGACTGGCAGCCAATCAGAGGATTAAATATAACATCCAGCAGGTACACTAATAAACACCCAGCTGTGGAAATATTTCCACACAATATTTTAAAATGTGATTACCAATACTATGCTAGCATGTTCAAAATATTGTATTTAACCCTTTTTAAAACAAGAAAAAAACAAAACTACAAATGTGTTTCAAGGGGAGTAAGGGGATCACTAGTGTGATGTGGCTCTATATGGCAATATAGCAATATAATATAAATGCTTGTTAAATGCGTTACATGATCTGGTTTGCTATTCAGATTATTCATCGTAACTATTCATTTCTGTCTGGTTCTGTCATTATTTTGAGTAGTGCTGTAACTCAACTATATTCCCACAGTGAAAGTGACTGCTGTGAAGACAAAGCACAGCACACAGTGAAGCAAAATGAATCGCATCCTCTGTATTTAACCCACACACACTGTGCAGCAGTGGGCAGCCATATCCCGCACCTGGGGAGCAATGTTGGGGATGGTACCTTGCTCAAGGGTAACTCAAGGCAACCTATTGGACCGTGGTTTGAACCCACAACCCTAGGATTATGGGGCCTGGTCCCTAAACACTACCCTGCAATATCATTGTGAATTATGACAGCAATCAAGTGGAAAATTCTTGAGGCTGGTTTTCTCACAAGGAAAAAACTTTCTCTCTATCCACCTTCAGCTGAAAGGGTAGATGCTTTTTTTCAGGGTTTTTTTTTTTGTCAGTTTGAATATTTCTCATTCTAATTTGTCTTGCCTTATTGGCCCTTATTGCTAAAAACATGTTTAGGATTAAAACCAGCTGGCAATAAACTTATCTCTGCAGTTAAATACAATAAATATGCTCAACGGCCACTTCTAGGCTTAGGCCTTAAAGCATTCCACACAAAGTGAGGCGTTCTTAAACCTTGGACTGGCTGTGTATTTGTTTATGCGAAATATTGTGCATTTTGATATTCGTATGTTTTCCATTATGACTCTGGAGGAGCAGCATAAGAGGAGCAAAGACAGCCGTTCTCATGCACGTCATTGTGGAGGAGTGTGTCTGTGTCTGTTTTTCGTCACAGTGGCAGGCCGTTCTGCAGGCTGTCCCCAGACTGCGTGGCTGCCCAGTGCTTGCCGCCATTTACATCAAAGCTTTTAGAGATGCTGGAACTTAATGTCCACCAAGAATGCAAAGAGGCTTTTGTCTATGAAGGGCTGTCATACACTGGAGACAACCACTCAAGTGCAATCCTGTCTGAAACAAAGAAAAAGAACCAGTACTAGGCTTTCTTCTACATACAAAAATAAAGGTTGCTAAGTGGTTCCTGGATTAGGTGCACAGCTTTAGGGAAGGCTTTAAAGCTTTATATTAGAGGTTATTTGCATTTTAGGATTTATTAGTCATGTGCAAAAATAAAACTAAATCATAGCCATTTAAATGAATCACTTTGAAAAACTCTTTTTAGTACTTTGGTGATCATTCAGTCTCCGCAATGTTCAACCTTTTCAAAAGCAATGTGAACAACTTGTACAGATAAGGACAATGAGTGATGACTTTATCCTTATTGCACGTGTAAGGAAAAAGAAGGGCATATGGTTATAATCATAGGCCATGTGAAGGCACTCCTATGAGCGAGATATAAAGACAAGGCTGATTATTGGGATTCTAAGATCTCTGCATTGAAACATTTCTATATTGTCAAATGAATAACAATAAGTGCTGCATCTGAATAATTATATCCAAATAATGAAACATCATTTTCTGTCTGTCTGCTCTAAACTATAGCCAACTGCCTTGCCAAATATACTGCTACAGCTGACTAGAATGTGGATTTTTCAGTCAAAATCAAGGAAAGTAGACAGGAAAGGAAGCTTTTTTTAGCTATTCAAATCGAGCCCAGACATAATAAATTGAGACAGTTTTGGTCTCAGAAGTTTACTTTTTTAAATTTGCTCTAGAGCTGACGTGGTTAACATGGAAATAAAGCCCATCATCGACCAACAAGCAACCTTTATGCCTTAAATAATCATAGATATCTTAAATATCTTAAATAATCATATAATAAAGAGTGATAAACTGGCTGATAAGAATTTGCTGATGAGGTTCCTGACTCCTGACTGCATGACAGAGTGTTATTCAAAAAGAACGTTCAGGCTTCAGGGAGGTCACTAGTGTTTTATCAATGTGATCTGTTATTCTTCAACATAATAGAAGATCACCATACAGAAACCATGCAGGCAAGTCTGTTCGAGACCACTTATACACTCAACTCAGTTTGAGTGTTTTGATGATTTACTTTGAGATTATCCATAATTTCTGGAGGAGGTGGCTATTGATGCTCTGTTTCAAGATAAAAGAAAAAGTATGGGACAATAAAGCTGTTGTCTTTTGAATTAAAGCAAAAAAAAAACATTAGACACTTTGACAGATTTGCATTATCTCTCCTCTGTATTTACACAAGTAAACATTTTGTTATGTTACCAGATCTCAAAGATTTTACACACACACGCACACACACACACACACACACACACACACACACACACACCAGTACCTTTTTTTACTGAAAAAAGACCAATGACCAAAAGAGGAAAGCCATACTAGCAAACCACATCATTGTGTTTATAGTATTTGTTTGTTTGTTTGCGTATGTGTGTGTGTGTGTGTGCGTGCGTGCGTGTGTGTGCACGCAAGTACTGCTGAGAGACGGTGCGTGGCTCAAGCTGTGCAGTAATGAGAAGACTCACACACGTCTTATCTCATGACTGAAAAATGACCCTCACACTCTCTCTCTCTCTCTCTCTCTCTCTCTCTCTCTCTCATCAGATCCCCCCTCTCTTAGTAAGGTGTTTATTTAATGCCACCGTGACTGAAGCTTTTCATAATTATGTTAAATACTGTCAGCCTTGATCAAGCTCCACACCCAGCAATCACAGGTCCTCTCCTTACCCCCATCAGTGAGAGCAAACACTCACCCACACACTCACCCACACACACACACACACACACACACACACACACACTAATGAGCATAGACTCAGAAGTGCTAATGAAGGTGCTCCAATAACACATTAACTTGGATACACATAAGTGCGCGCACACACACGCACACACACACACACACACACACACACGCACCTCTGACAGAGCTAAATGACATTTCTATTTAATTCTATTTGTTTTATCAAAAACTTGTTCAGCCTATTGGCCTCACTTTCTAGCACCCACATCAAGAAATGAAAATGAATTAATCAAAATGTAAAGAAAGTGTTCTCTTTTTCTCTTCTTTTGGATTCACTCTCTCTGATGAGCTAAAAGTGACATTATTTTATAGTGACAAATGTGTTGATTAATCCAGTTTGCTGAAGTTTAATTGTGTATTTGTATCCCTTATAACTCAGGTTTATGATTATTTCGTTTCAGCTTATTATGTTTGCTAATGAATTATGACTAGGTTATGCTTATGTGTGTATGTGGTAGGTTCTTGTTTACGGAATGCTGTGGTTTCCTCTTTTAGAAAGTGTGACCGTCTTTTTCACATGCACTAATACTGACCGTGCAGGTTTGTTCTTTTCCTTCACTCTGCATTTTTCCATTGTGATCCAGCCTCATTTTTTGTGTAGAGATGAGTGTGAGGGGAAAATGTTTTTCTTATTGGCTCATTATATCTAAGTGGCAACTGACTTCAAAAAAGTCAAGACTTCATCAAGTGAGTTGGTAAAGAAGAATCAGGGCTTTCACAGGATCCTGTTAAAATTCCCCTTTGCTTCTCCCTCTATTTTATACACACGCACATTGGTCAGCCACAACATTAAAATCACTGAAAGGTAAAGGGGGGGGGGGGGGGGGGGTATATTTATTAGGCTGAAAACGAACAGTTACTTCTTGAAAAATACATTGACAATGTGAGCATTGGAACTGCAGGGTGGAGCATTTGAAGAACTGTGTCTGGTCTGATCTGGTCTGACAGACGTGTGTGCATTGCTTCCCCGAGGAACAGATAGCAGTAGAGTGCACCATAGAAAAAGCAAGACAACAGTGGCAGTGTGATACAATGCACAGTATTATGATGGGAAACCCTGGAATCTGACATTCGTTTGAATGTCACTTCAATACATACCACTTATCTAGACATTGTTGCAAAACAAGTACCTTTGGAGATGACAGTTTTAAGCTATTTTGGCAGAGCAAGAGGGTCCTACACCATATTAAGCTGGTGGTTTTAATGTTAAAGCTGGTTGGTGCAGAAACATTTCTTCCAGGAAGGAACCAAAACTCATAACTTTTTTTTTTTAATCCAAGTAATTTGGATTATTTGTATTGGTTCATTCAGCTACAATTTGAAGTCTCTTTGTGCACCATTATAAGAAAGTTCAAATATACCTTAGCCTCAGTTACTAAAACAAAACATTTTTCCAACAACAGGGAGTTTTTCTTTTGCAGTCAGGATCAGCCTTATTTTGCTGTGGGTTTCTATGGGCAATGTTTTCCATCATGCTAAGGACATTTGGTCCCCACAAAGATGTAATACAATCCCACAAACACATACATAGAGCAGAAACGCAGAATGTATCTGAGAGTATGTTTCTTTCAGCAGCCCTGTCTGTGATGACCTGGATTCAGTAACAGATAAAATGACTTAAGTCATCAAGAATCCAGAGATGTAATAAACTGTAATAAACGGAGGGACCACCCCCTGTGGGAACACTGGCTGTGTTTGAGAGAAAAAGACAAAACACACTGTATGCCTACTGCACTGTCTCCCATCATTCCCTTAATCCCCCTAATTGCCAACAAAATTGTCATTTTAAAAAAGGTCTATATCATTCTCCATACTGCAATCATGCAAAATACAGAAAAGACATAAATAAATGTGGTTGAGCTCAAAGTAAATATTTGAGGCCTGTTTTTTGGCTGTGGCATAACAAGAAGTGTCACAAGAGAAAATGCAGCTACTAATGGACAGGGCTTTAAGCCATGAGTGTAGAGTTTGTAGATTTCTTATAAAACAGCGGAGATAAAAGAAAGCACTTAACATTTGTAACTTGGCTTTTCACCTCAAAACGATGTGGTTGTGTGAATGATATCCTCGATCCCAAACTAAAACCTCTTTTAACATCGAAGTGAAGACTTGGCATAAGCCTAGAAACACAGGAAATTCTCTTAACTCCACTTGTGTGTTGACAAGGCATTTAAAGCGGGATTCGCGTGGAGATGCAGCACCTTTCTGTTCTTAAATGCAGCGCGTTTGCTCCTGTTTAGGATTTTCCTAACATTGTTTTAATGCAATAACCAGAGAGAAGTGGACATTCGGTGTCCTCCTATCTTTTTATTGCAACAGTAGTTAATGGATGGTTTCAGGATCTGGGCTTTGTATATAAAAACTAGCCACTGCTGTGGCTAGTTGGAAGCAGTGATGTCCATCCAGTGTTTGTCAGCCTGAATCCAGCTAAAGTATTAAAACCACCCAGGTAGTTTGTTTCTCAGATAATAATGTTAGCTAAGGGTTTAGCATTCACTCTTTCTGAGAATAATTTTATGACAGAGGAGTCAACTGATTCAGCAAAAGAGACTCTGTTCATGTTTTAGTTTCTACTGTTACTGAGTGTTCATGTTTTAGTTTATTTTTAGTTTCTTACATTTACATTTACGGCATTTAGCAGACGCTCTTATCCAGAGCGACTTACAGGTCCTAATTACAGGGACAGTCCCCCTGGAGACATTCAGGGTTAAGGGTCTTGCTCAGGAACCCAGTGGTGGTAGTGCCAGAGGTGGGATTCAAACCGGGGACCTCTTGATCCATAGGTCCGTAGGCAAGTACCCTACCACTAGACCACCACCACCCTGCTTTGTTTCTTTTGTTGCTGAGCAACATTTGATAGTTTTTAATCTTTTTTTTGTCAGCTATTAACATTTTCGGTATAGTCACAGAACAGATTAGGATGTTGAGTTTATCAGTAAAGAAAGCATAAACTTCGTAGCATTTTAGAGTAGCTTTTTAGTTCTGAAGAGACTTGAGAGATTTAAAAATCTGTTGCTGAGCTTGCGTTGCTTCTGCTTGATGGGTAATTATTTTGCTTATCACTTTCCTGGCCTTTGTGTCTGACTACAGGAGCTTTAGTCACAAAGACTGCTGATTAGTGTTTCAACAGGGATAGTCAATAAAAGGACACCCACGTTTAGATCTGCAGGAAAGAGGTCAGGAAATAAGGTTGGAAATTGTTACTTAGATGCATGTTTAATCAGCCTGATGATATGGCTTAAGTGTGTAATGAAATAATATAGACTTTCTGGTGACAGAGAATGTAAATATTAGCAAGAATTGTCCACAACTACATAGAGTGGGTATGAAACTGATCTGCAGACAAGTGGGAAAAAGTGAGTCACTCTTCACCAGTTTTGCCATGTGTGGTGCAAATTGGCTGCACTGGTAAGTAGCATTTTGCTGCCTTGGTCTTATGATGAAACATTTCTAACCTGATAAAAGCTTTCTCTTCAAAGAAGATAATGGCCCCATTCATTGAGATATAGACACTGGATGGTGTGGTGGGCATGAAAAATTCTAAAAATTACATGATATGGCTTTCTCATTTACCACAACTCAACCAACTGAATATCAGTGAAGGGTGTGTGGCTGGAGGGGAGCTTACAGACTCCTTGTGGCAAATACAGCTGAAAACCATTTTCCATGTAGAAGGGCTGGCACATTCAAAACTTTACAGCCTTGGAATAATTACTGACATACACAAAAGAGTACTCAAGTCCTAATTTTTAAGAAATAAGTTTAAATGGACGATATTAATCAGTGTTTCACTTTTTCAGCTTTTAATATTTAAAAATTCAACCATCTACAAGCCTTAGCTGATGTAATGTATCCTATGTGTTGTTTTGGGTAACATTAAATTTACTCTACACCAAACCACTGGTTATATCATCTTTTCAAGGATAAAGATCTTTACCTTCAAAAATAAAGTTTTCTGTGAGAGTTTTAGATTTAAGACCATGCTCTTAATCATAAAAAGTTTACAAGAATGTTTCCTTGTGTTCTCTACTTGCTTCTTAAAAAACTGTTTATAAGAGAATCTTTAGAAAACCTTTTTTTTTTTTGTAAGCATAAATCTATGAGCATGAAGAACATTTAGGTTCAAATAAGCTACACTCAATGTTGGTTCTCAAACAATTATTATAGTACTTTAAGTAACAGCTCTTTAAAAATGCACCAATCTCAAATGTCAAACACAGTTCTTTATGGAACAAAATCAAGTTTTTTATGGCATCTACTCAAAAAAACATTCAAATCGCCTTTTTAAAGTGCTCGCCATCTTTGGAAAAAAAAATTATTCTTTGCTTTAGGTATATATGCAATATATGTGCAAAACACTCAGCTCTCTGATCTCTCTCTCTCTCTCTCTCTCTGTGTTTCTGTGTGTGCATGTGTGTGTTTTTTTTGGTAGATGTAAGCTGTCAGCATTTTAAATTACATGAGATGACTCCCACACAATCCACCTTGGCACTGGCATAAGAACAGACATCAGAATTTGCACAGAATGTCTAACAATTGCCTCAGAGCTTGTTTCTCAAACGGTCGCCCTCAGCTGTAACTCTTATACAACTTGCCTAACATCCAACGGACATAAAAGGTATGAGGCAGAGAATGAACTGCCATCACCCTGGCCTGGAGCAACGTTTTCGCTCAAGAGCCCATTCCTTCTCTCCTTATAATTCACTGATGGAGTCTCTGACTAAACTTGCTGTTATTCCAGACTTCTCGCCCTGTTTATTAGCCCAAAACAGGGCCTGTGAAGCCCAAACCCTGCCCTAGAGCCCGTTCATTCTTTTTCTTTTAGAAAGATGTAGGGGCAACCTGTCATAGCAGCTTTCGTCTCAAAGCCAGAAAAACTGCTGGTTCAGGACCTGCTGTCTCACATAGCTCTTCTCTCAATAAGCCTTATGTCCTCAGGTACTGAAGATAGCCATTCACTGGCTATAAAAGAAATTTAATTAGGTGTACGAGCTGTGATTGAAATCCAGCGGAGCCTTTGTAAGCACTTATTGTTACTGACCAGGCAAACACTGCCGGCCAGGCCTCATTAGATGTCTGTGCGGCCTTGAAACATGATCCAGAATGATCACAATGTATCCTTTGAGCCTAATTCTGTCAAACTTCAATTGAATCAGTGATAATAGGACTAGTGCTTTGCCACTAAACAAAAAATAAAGGAAAAAAAAAAGCACTGCATGCCCATCTGTGCCCCTTACACAATGCATGCTGTATTAGAAAAGCTTGCCATGTTCCTGTGTTGAAGAGTTTTTGGAGGAAGAAAAGAATAAAAACTTTTTTGAAAAAGGTTAGAAAAATTGTATATACTAATGACTCGCTACAGGCTGGTGGAGGGTTGACAGTATGTGTGGGAGTGGGTGAGCTAGTCAGGACAGAAACTGTCCCAATAACTGCCACCTCAGCAGGGGTGTGTGTGTGTGTGTAGTGCCTGCGTGTGTGTTTGTTAAGGTGGTGTTAATGCCAGTCTCCAAACACCTCCACTGGTTACTCTCACTGAGGTCTGACACTGTGTCTGACATTACTGCTCTTTATGTCTGAGACTTCCACCTGTGCTCAAGATAGCTTAAAGCTCCACTTCATAACTACAGAGATATGTAAAGATCCAAAGCAGATCATAAGAGACGTGCACTGAAAAATGCAGCTGAAAAAGAGGAACATTTAAATATTGCCACTGGTCCATTATTGGAGCAATAAATTAAAACTTTAACTCATTTAACTCATATCATAATTGTAATTCAATGTACTTCTTTGCAACTCACTCTCACACCAGCAGATCAAAAGCTTCATAATTACAGTACTATACCACTGAAAACTTGGCTCTTAAACCCCAACTTTTCATCAACCAGAACAATTTGTCCATTTTAGATTGGAAACATGTTATTTCTATGACAGTGCCATATTAGGCATACTAGGCAGCAGTGGCCTAGTGGTTAGGGAGTTGCCCCAGTATCGGAAGATTGTGGGTTCGGTTCCCTCACCAGTAGGTTGCACTGCAGTACCCTTGAGCAAGGTACCGTCCCCGTCACTGCTCCCCGGGCGCTTTCAACAGCTGCCCACTGCTGCACAGTGTCTGAGTGCATGGGTTAAATGCAGAGGTCCATTTTCGTTGTGGTTCACTGTGTGCTGTGCTGTGACCTTGCAATGACAAGGGTTGTCACTTTCACTTTCATATTTTTTGGTACAAATAAAGTTGATTTAATAAATTAACCAAATTTTACATTCCTAGGTAGGAAGAAAAAGCTTCTCAAATATTTTTTCTCTCAATTTGAGAATATAGTACTTCCAAGATCATGTACACTATAAATTCATTATAATTAGTCAATTCTATAGAAAAAAATTGTTTGTGGCATTTGACCATAAATAGATTCCAGATGTGTACAGGATCAGAAATTCCATAATGATGCTGTTATAGTTTATGACTAATGAGCGATCTGGCATATAACATCTTCAAAATTTATAAAACTTGCATCCAGTGGTGCTGTGTTTAAGGGTTGTAAGGTTGAGTTTGGAACAAAATAAAAGTAAAGTTGATTCAAAGCATATTTGTTTAGGTTAAGATATAAATTAGGATATAGGTTATTTTTACTCTAGACAAGGTATTTCCTTTTTCTAATGTTTAATCTTTTAAACATTAAACAAAAAATATAAAAGAAAAAGGCTCAATCTTCTACTTCTTCTTTGGCTGCTCCCGTCAGGAGTTGCCACAGTGGATTATTATTATCTCCAACAAAGGTTCAATAATAATATTTATTCAATAATAATATTGAATAAATATAAAAGGTTAAATAATAATATTTAATATTTATTGTGATTTTTATTAAGAAGAAGCAGTTCAAGGGCAGTTCAAAATTGTTACTCGTGATATAGTGTTTATTGCAATTATTTGTTAAACATATTTTTTTATATGCAAATTTAATAAATTGTGACAAATTGGCAGTCTGCCTGGTTCTACGCTTTTTTTGCTGTATGAGCACTGGGAGAGGCTCCAGCATCCCCATGACCCTGAATAGGCTAAACAGCTTAGACAATGAGTGGATACATTGAATACATATTAATAAATTTGTTTTTATCAGACAAAAAGCAAACTTCTCACTCACTCACTCATTTTCTGACCCACTTGTCCTAATTAGGGTCAGGGTGATGGAGCCCATGCCAGCTCTCACAGAGCAAAAGGCAGGGAAACACACTGGAGAGGTTGCCAGTTCATCGCAGGGCAAACATCTCCAATCCACCTGACATGCATGTCTTTGGGCTGTGAGAGGAAACCTGAACTCCTTGAGGAAACCCACATGGACACAGGGAGAACATACAAACTCCACCCAGAAAGGAACCAGACCGCCCCTCCTGGGATCGAACCCAGGACTTTCTCAATGTGAAGCAACAGTGCTACCCACTTTGCCACAGTTAACTAATGACACCCTTGTTTTAGTAAACCATTTTTATTTTGCCCATGAGTATTACACTTTGTACTCCAGAGGTCTGGCTTTGTTGTAGAACTGTGCTGACTACATACTATAAGTGATTCTGATTGGTCATTGTATGTGTTACTCAATCTGTCTATTCTTTCTTTCTTCCAAACTGCAGCTTACAAGACTACTCTGCCCTAAGCTGTAATAAATGAAGTACTATTGGACTCTCCATCACTAACCCACCCCCCTCCCCCCATCACACTCACATTTTCTCATGCTGACTCTCAGGTGGATCTGAAGTG
Organism: Hepsetus odoe; assembly: GCA_017165825.1. Classification (NCBI taxonomy): domain Eukaryota; kingdom Metazoa; phylum Chordata; class Actinopteri; order Characiformes; family Hepsetidae; genus Hepsetus; species Hepsetus odoe. Next base: position 15,103,289 of record CM029366.1, on the reverse strand, counting down.
CAGACATGTGTTGTGTGTTAAGCCACAGCACAAGGCTAAATATGGCGTTAATTGCTGGCTGTAGAAGCAGGACAACAGCTAGGGTTAAAGAAGAACAAAACCAATAGTAATGCAGTCATAAAAATGTCAGCGAGGTCACTTTCACCAATTATTTTCTTTCCCTTCCCTCAAACAATATTTCTCTCTCTCTCTCTCTCTCTCTCTCTCTCTCTCTCTCTCTCTCTCTCTCTCTCTTCCTCTCTCCCTCTCGTTCAGGATGCATGCTCTTATTACCATCATTATGGCAAGCCCTCAGGGCCTTTCTCACACACAGCAAAATAGACTCATCTCAGCAACTTGCAAAAACAATGGAAAAAGGCTGAAAAAATAGTCAGACTGTGAGTGAATTGCTACACAGCTGACACACACGCACACACACACACACACACACACACGTATGTCTACTGAGATCCATAGCTTCCATAATTAACTGTCAGCTTTCTCAGTCTCAGAGTGTGTAGCCCTCCTAATACAAGGTTAGCAATGAACTAACTGCATGGAGTCGCTCTCCAAACACCTTTTGACAGATAACAAAACTTCCCTGTAGATGTCAGCCCCACTACTCTGTTCCTATCACACCCAGACGGAAGGAGAAAAGAGAGGCTGTCAGCTCCAAACATGCCATTTTGATGTTCTCTCAGGCACATTCTGAACACCACTGTAAAAGCCAATATGCATTGTGTCAGAATTACGATATTCATATCGAAAATAGCATCTCTTTTAAGTGTATCAGTGATTCTTTTAAGTAAATAGACAAGGCCTCATGGAAGGCAAGGGAAAATAAACAATACACATCTTCAGGAGAGAGAGAGAGAGAGATAACTTTGCTTCTTCTTTTAGAGGAATAATCAGACCACCCAGCAGGAAATCTGTCAGGAAACATTATTCTTCTCTCTCAGCCCGCTCTTTACACACACCTACAACACTAAATATTTTCTCCATTTAAGGGTACACATCAATATAATTGGACTCAGCTATAAACCAAGTCCAGTAAACCTTCTCTGCTAAAATGTGAGCTTTATTGTAAAAAGAAAAAAAAATGTAATATAAAAAGTAATGTGTGTTTTGTGATTTAACATTCATATTATCAATGCCATCCTAAATAGGAATGAAAGTCTGGTAGGTTTTATTTATTCCATTTATTTTAGATGAGAAATTAATATATTGAGCACACATGAATGAATATTCATTCGATATAAATGTGCCAATTACTTTTTCTAACCATTCTATTAGAAGCATCTCACAAATACTGAGCATAGCAGCACAACTATTTGGAATATCTTAACAAATAAGGGAAACCACTCACGTCCACAATAACAGGATGCAGAGGACAGGAAGAAATGGAAACACATGATCCACTGTTTTTACCCCTAACAGGAGCAGTCAAAAGTGAAAGTGAAAATTCTTGTCATTGTGAGGTCACAGCACAGCACACAGTGAACCACAACAAAATTGGACCTCTGCATTTAACCCATGCAAACACTGTGCAACAGGGGGCAGCTATGAAAGCACCTGGGGAGCAGTGATGGGGATGGTACCTTGCTCAAGGGTACCTCAGGGCAACCTACTGGTGAGGGAATTGAACCCATATTCTTCCACTCCAGGGCTAACTCCCTAACCACTAGGCCACCGCTGCCCCTTTTAAAATTGGACCTCTGCCTTTAACCCATGCACACAAACACCATGCAGCAGGGGGCAGCTATGAAAGCGCCCAGGGAGCAGTGACAGGGACAGTACCTTGCTCAAGGGTACCTCAGGGCAACCTACTGGTAAGGGGTTTGAACCCACAATCTTCCGATCCTGTGGCCAACTCCCTAACCACTAGGCCACCACTGCCCACCAAAGAAGAGGAAAGTGAAAAAAAGAAAGTGACTACCCTTCTCATTGTGAAACGCAGCACAGCACAACATGACGAAATTCAACCTCTGCGTTTCACCCATAAACACACATGCAGCTGGGGGCAGCTATTGAAAGTGCCTGGGGAGCAGTGATGGGGACAGTACCTTGCTCAAGGGTACCTCGGGGCAACATACTGGTGAGGGAATCGAACCCACAATCTTCCAATGCAGGGCAACTCCCCAACCACTGGTCACCGCTGCCCATGAAAACGTACGGAACAAAGAAAAGAACAGTAGCTGATGAAGCCAAAATGTGTGAGCAGAAAAGAAAACCTAAAACAGTCAGTCATTTTCTGCCGCTTGTCCCAAGCAGGGTCATGGGGGGGTGCTGGAGTCCATCCCAGCTCACACAGTGCAAAGGACGGGGGACACACCCTGGACAGGTCGCCAGCCCATTGCAGGGAGTAGCGTGACAGGGAGGGCACCTTGCTCAAGGGTACCTCAGGGCAACCTATCGGGAAGGGTTCAAACCCCCAATCTTCCGATCATGCAGCCAACACCTTAACCACTAGGCCACCACTGCCCCGAAAACCTAAAAAAATAGTCCTAAATATAAAGGATGAGCCACAAAGATTCTGGAACAAAATGTAATAGAATGGAACTTAATAGACCGATATTTTATACATTGACTTTAATGAAACAATGATTAATCTTTACCAAAGTGATGGAAAGGCCAACTTTTGAATAAAGAAAGGATAAACTTCTTATTCATAACAAACAAGCTCATATGTAAAACACAGTGGAGGTAGTGTCATGGCTTGGGCTTGCATGTTTGCTCCTGGAACAGGCTCAGTGATCTTTATTGATTATGTTACAGTGGTAGTGCAGAATGTAAGTCTAAATAACTATTCTGATTGCCATTCTAAAAGATTTAAATAAAAAGAAATGCATCCAAATGATCCAAAACACACTGCCACTGGTATAAGTTAACAGCTTATACCAATTGAACATACACATACACTACTGAAGTGGAGACTAAGAGGGAACTCCTTTAGAACAAACGGAAAGAAGCTGTGTTACAGTGAGGAAAACCATAACCAAAAATAAACTAACAACTGATTACGAGCAAGGGATATGAAACCATATTAAGTGGCATTTACTTTAAGACTTTCTGTTTCAGTACTGCTCTGCGAAGTACTGGCAACCTGTCCAGGGTGTTTCTCCACCTTTTGCCCTGTGAGTGCTGGGATTGGAAACCATCACATACATACTCAGCAAAATGAGTAGAGATAATGAATTAAATGAAGGTTCTGATACATTTGATCACTTGAAAAACTAAGTGGTCAGATAGAAAAGTTGCAAATTTAGCAAATCTAGATGTAAATAAAAGGAAATTAATGTTGAAATCTGGTCTCATGTTCATCTTATTGCCTTACACTGCATAGCAAGAGCAAATACATTGGCCTGGCTGTTGCAAGAGAGATGTCAGTTGGCAGTGAAGTAAACTGAATTTGAAATAAAAAATAAACATTTAAAAATGCGTATTTTGTAGTTTAATATTCATTTGATCTATATCTGTCTAGGAACTTTGAGACGAGGAATTACAGTCCGGTGAGGGTTAATGTATTAAAAAGAGAGAGAATATCAAAAAGGAATACAAAGAATCAGCAGTGACTATGGTTTGGCAACATTAGCATTGCAACTCCATATGACATCATTGCTTGGAATGAGAGTTAAAAGAAGAAACAGTGTCAGGACGCCTACAAGCTCTGCCTGGAATCAATGAGGAAGTGGCCGATTCACCACTAAAGCTTCCAACACAGTCCGATCTAAGAGGACTTTAAATTCAATTATCGGTGATGTTGTTAATGACCCCATTAGAGAAAGAATAATGGTGAATTAGGCCAGTCTGGGTGAGGGATGGCCTGTGTGACAGCCATCTGGCCAAAACAGGAGGCAAAACAGGGGTGGGGGAAAAAAAAGAAGAGGATTGTGTCATGGCCGATAGAAGCATCCAAATATGGGTTTGGGCCTCAGCCATATGGCCTCATCTATCTTGTCTCTTAGAACATGGCATCTCTGTCATAAATGTCCCGTGTTGTGAACATCTGGTCTACACTCCAAAAAAACCTTTACACCTTTAAAGTGGCATGTTGCCGTTTTATGCAGTGGCCTACATCAGCTTATTTCCAGCTCTTATCTGTGGTAACAGAGCAAGGCGCTCTGACTCAGTTTGTTCACACCATGGCATAAGACTCTGGGGGTCGATCCATTAGCAAACATTAGTGCTCTTTCAATTTGCAAGGGAAGCATAAATTCTTTTTAACCGTACTTGGCTCATAACTGCAATGCATGGCCAATTTTTTAATTTGTTTCAATTTTCTGAGATGTACTGTAATGAATGGGGACTGTACAGTGTATGATAGGCATTCAAACCTCAAGTGGAAGGATTTGTGAGTGTCAGTAACAAAGTCCATTTTCAAATAGATATTTTGAGCAAACGTCAAAAGTCTGAGGACATCTTGCTTTTTAAAATAAATAAAACATTTCTGTCAACTTCCAAAAACAAACATAAATTAAACATACAGAAAGCTGTTTTATTCCCTGATGTTTTTCTTTAAAAAATAATGCAAAATTGAAACAACACGTTGTATAGTATATATACACAATATATATATATCCAAATTATCTCATTTTTGTTATGTCAGCACTCATTAGCATGTGAACTACTCAACTGCTTAAACCACTGAGGTCAAAAAAAGTTCAATATGTGCTTTTAACAATGATGAAAAGTATCATCAGCATTAGTAAAAAAAAGAAAAAAAAGACACGAAGAAAGACACCTTGATGATAGAGTTTATCCAAGTATTTGTAAACAGATACTTTATTTTTGTCCTACTTAAACTGAAAGATGAACATCAGAACTGTATATTCAATTCAGTTATATATATGGTCAGTTTAAAAGCAGCAGTTTGATTTCCTATAAATTATAGGACATCTCTAAGCTAGTGCTGGTCCTCAGTGCTGCTGGGAAAAAGTCCACATTTTTGTTTGATCCCAACTCAAACAATCTCAACTTGATCCCAAAATATAGACATAGAGCAAAAATGTGTTCCATCTTGGAGTTTGTGAAGATCAATTTGAGAGCCACTGCAGTTAACTTTACTTTATGCTTTCAACGGGCAAAAATGATAACAAGAAAGTAGTGTTTGAAAGATGATACAGTCTTGGGTTGCTAGCTGGTTTAAAAGGGATGATGAAGAAAGTTTTGTAGTTAATCCGGACTCTCCGGTTTTGTTATTTGGATCATCTGTGATTAGATGTGCTTTGCAATTGTCAGTGATGTTTCAGAATTAATATTGAGAACATATGATCAGTAACATTTTGCCTGCTTAACAGTGCAAAAAAAAAAAAACAAAACAACATTTTCTATAGCCTTTGATTATAAGAGGATAAAACAGACCTTGAGAACAGCAATGAACATGAAATTCAATCTATCAGGATGAAGGTTATGAATGCATAGGCAGCTATTTTCTCTTTACACGAAGGCTCCATCTGCCTTGGATGTTTCTCTTAATTATTACTTGCATGACTATGTTTAGCAGCCATGATAATACTTACAGAATTGATTTGATTTGCAATTGATATGTTTTCATTGGCTATGTGAAAATAGGCCCAGATAGGCAAATGCAATTACTCCAAGTTTATAGCTACAATAACTATTCATTACTGATATTCACACTGACATTCATTTTGCTGGTTTCTCACTTCCAAAGCTGTCATTACAAGCTATATGAACTTCCATTAACTAAAAGAGCTGAATGTAAAGTAAATGTTTGATGCAGCTGAGGCTGAAAAGGCCATTCAAATCAAGTTCTGTGAGAAAGTATTAAAGTTTCTGACTGTATAAATACTACAGCCCACACTATACCAGCTTGCTACAAAGTGAAATGGTTTTGGCAGTTAGAAAGTATGGAGAATAAACACTAAAAATGTTGGTTTAGTAAGCAGAAGGGAAAAAGTTGAGTAAACTAGATTTAGTAAATTAGAATTAAATAAGCAGAATATCGTACCTATGTTTTTCAGACTGTGTTTACCAATGTTAGGTTGACCAAACAACTCCTTTTTCTAGGGACTGTCTCTGTTATTGGTGGCTTGTTCTGAACTGGAGCTGACCCTGGAAATGTCTTCATTTTTTATTATGAATCTCATAAGCGACCAGAAGGAAGGAGTTCTTGGACCAGAATTAAACACCTTGTGTTGTGTTGAAGCTGCTCTTCTTATATCGCTCCATATCTACTACTTATCTTTTGTTATATGACTGAATGCGTAAGTGAATCCACAACACCACAAATATCTTTTCAAACCATTAGTTGACTCAGGATTCGAAGTAATGGTGGGGTTCCACATTACTAAACATAGCCAATGCCTCATGAAGGTGGAGCTCACATTGGGATTAATTGACTGACCAATTGAAAACAACTTTGTGGTTTGCCAATGGATACTATGTTGGCTAAAATATTTTAATTAAAAACACCAATTAGCATGAGCATGTGTCTCACCTGTGCGAACACATTACATTACACTTTGTAGTAAAAAATACTTTGCCAATTGCAAGAAAGAATGTTCCCTAAAACTGCATAGCAATTTAGTTGGAGAAGATATGAGAAAATTCACTTTCAGGGGTTCAAGGGTTTTAACTCAACTCATATTGTCAGTTAGTCACAACTCTGATGAAGCAATATAAAAAGTTTCTAATACATTTGTTTTGAAGCATAAACCTTGGCCAGAGACAGCACATCGCAAGTATTGTTGACTGAGCTCTAAACATTAAATGACCATGAACCATAGGAGCTTATACTTGGGGGCAGGTTTTAGAGCAGGAACATTCTTGTTTTCAGTGGATTTCACCAATGTTCAGGATCAAATGTTTAACAAGTTGTCCTAAGACATGTATTTTCATTAGGAGATTGTGTCTAGCCCAGCAAGATGGGTCCTCTGTCCTGGGAAAGGCCAGAAATGTGATGTGTTTGCACAACAACAGCCAATCCTCACCTGAAAGATTTGGATTCCTCAAGGGCTAAGCTATACGTTTAAAAAATGCACTGTCAATAGACTGTTCAGGTTCACACCATGCATTGTTTCTTTTTCACCAGAGACTTCAAGAACTGCAAGAACTTACAGAACTCTGCCTGAACCAATGACATCATCAGTACTTCTCAAAAATGGAGTTGCAGTGAGAGTTTTCATATGTAACTTGCCTGTCATGGTACTTTTGCATGAATCTGCAAAGCCGCTGTTGGAAAGGATCTCATAGCTGCTGTCCATTATTCCTCAGTTAGAAGATGTTGTTGTCTGGGAATAAAGCTCCTCTCAGAAACTTTTTAAATGCCTCTCAGATGCTTTCGCTTTTCACTTCCTGTCCTGGATTCCCCTCCTCTGCTTCGAGCAGACGCTCAGTGAAGCAATTCTCACACACCAGCACACACTCACTCAGGACGTGGCTGTACCCTTTAACATCTGTTTTTCTAGCTTAGATTAACTGTGCAGCAGTCTGACTCATGGACAGATGGACAGACAGGCCCCAAACTTGCCTAGCAAACATGCCTCTGTGTTTTTGTTTACTAAGGAAACAGACTAACAGGAGGCCAATCAGAGCTCTATTCCTTCTAGGAGGGTTGGGCCCATGACGGAAGTGAGTTCAGCAATCACATGTTCAGAAAACCAGATGTCTGTCTGAGTCTGCTGTAACCAGCTGAGCCGAGCTGAGCAAGATTGTCATTGTTAGCCAAGTTATGGCAATAAACAGCAATGAGGATCAGTAAACTCATATCATTCATTTAGATTATGAGTTATCAGTTCTCCAGGTTAAAAAGAAATTCTGTTCTGTTTTCCTCATCTGCTTATGTACCTTAGGATTGTTTACCACAAGCAACAACCTGTACAAATAAGAGAAATTCCTCACTTTCTCAACTACATTCATTGTACAATACTTGTTTTGTTTTTTGTTTTTGTTCAACACATGTTTGGTCTTTTTTGAGTTAAATTGTAGAATGATAAATCGGGTAAAGATTAGATGGAAAAAGCTGGAGAATTTGGGCTCACTGGGTTAAAGTTATTGGGAGTACATCTGTCTGTCAGGTTCAAAATTACCTTTATATATAATTCATTATGAGGATTATTAACATTTTTTTAACCTTTTTCTTAAAATGGAACACATTAACATTAGTTCTTCACAACAGAGAAGGTTTGTAACGGCGGCGGGGTGCCGGAAGGACGCCAGTGCGGAGCCAGGAGTTCGGAACACAGTTTTGTGACAAGGTTTGCGTTCTTTCTCTTTAAACTGCTATTTCAGTGAAACGTGTTTTGTGTATGAATTAGTAAAAAGCTCATATTCATTACTGGATATTTTTTACATTTGGCAAATACCGTATTTAAAGTATTCACAAACCAAAGGACGGTGTTTGCAATACGGCCTTGAATCTGGCCTGAAGAGTAGTGTAGACAAATAGGTGCTTCTTCTATTTCTTCTGTGAAAGATTTCTCTTTTTTTCAGTTATTTATTGCTTTTACTGTAGAAAAAAGTAAAGAAAGAAATAAAACATTGATCTGAAAATATTTGGCTCACAAAAATCAAAAACTATTCAATGGTGGCAAATGGTGAAGGGCCTCCTGATAAACATTGCGTTTTGAGTGATGGCACCTCTTGTCCAATTTCAAGGTTATGTAGTAGATTGCATCTCCCAAAACATGAGCTGAAATTTGATTTAGGTGGACAGGTGTAGGATGAGCCCTGCGATGTGGACAGCTGCAACAGCGCAATAAGCTTTTACTGTAGAAATCACACAGGATATCAAACAGTATATTCATCTGTAAAAATATGGCTGTCATCTTGTTTTCTAGGACTTATTTTAATTAATTTTATGACATAGCTTGATAGTACAAAGATAAGAAGTAAATGCCTTCTCACTGAACTTGGAACATACAAAATTAGCCATATATTATTATATACAAAGGGCTGCTAATGAGTATTAAAAATAATACTGTAACTTAATACTTTGCTCAAGGGGGATTTTTTAGGGATTCTATTGTATTATTATATGCCTTTTTAATTTTTAAGGTGCAGTTGCTTAATGTGCGTATTTATTGTGCTTGAACAGAATGTCCTACTGCTGTACATTTATATTTTAAAATAAATGATTTTAATAAAAAAGAGTACCACAATGATTATCCATTCTGGCAGTTCAAGTATTCAGCTCAGTGCTATCTGATAAAGCAATGCTCCTTGCTCAATGTTTTTGAAACCCTGGCATTGTGTTCTGTCCTTGCAGTGTTTCAGCTGTAGGTTATTGAGGGGAAAGCCATTAACTGAAGTTAATTTGATGCCAGCCTTCTTTTTTATATTGCAGCATGGATCTCTTTAAAGAGATAATGAACAGTACAGGGGCATTATTTGTAGCTTCATTTAAAACAACAACGTTAATGACAAGGAAATACATACAAAAAAGTATTTGTGGTAATTGTGTAAAATACATATAGTATCATTAGGCATATTACAAAACATTAATAAAAAGAAAATATGTACAGCTCCTGGAACTAGCTTTACTTTTTTTGTTTTTAAACCTTTTCAAAATTTAGATTTTTACAGTTCAGGAATCATCACTTAGAAGCTCTATACCAGTGAAGGCCAAGGTTTACACTGTGGGAGCATTGGTTGAGGGTTCAGGCAGGGATGTTTGGTTCTGGACCATCTATAAGTGTAAAACACTTATAAATAATTTTATAATTAATTATACATTTCCTTGAATAAAAAGTTCATAAGATTGGCCTTATTTTTAAATGTTCAACATAAGATTACTCCCCAGGATAACTGATAAACTCATCTGGCCTGACTTTAACTCACCTGGCCTTGGTGTTATTGGCCATTCTAGTCCACTAACCATGTCAGGGGAGACATTACTTACCTGGCAGGAGATACAATGATCACGAATGTGGTTCACCTAAGGTGAGACTCAACCAATACGCATTACTTTTGCTGACCCCTGAGAATTCTTAAATGTGGGAATCTCAATTGCATATTTTCTAGTCATAGGGGACTGGGTTTGTGCTCTCCCCTGATATTTTTGGGCAGTGGTGACCTAGTGGTAAGACACTAGGCCTAATAATAAAAAGGCCATTGTTTCGAGTCCCAGACAAGTAGGTTGTCCTGAGGTGCCCTAAAGCAAGGTACCATCCCTAAAGCTTCTTGCTGCGTGCTGGATATAGCTACCCACTGCTACACTTTTAGTATATGAAGTAAAAGTGAAAGTGAAAGTCCTTGTCATTGCGAGGTCACGGCACAGCACACATGAACCACAATGAAATTGGACCTCTGCATTTAACCCATGCACACTCAAACCCATGCAGCAGTGGGCAGCTATTGAAAGCGCCCGGGGAGCAGTGACGGGGACGGCACCTTGCTCAAGGGTACCTCAGGGCAACCTAGCGGGAAGAGGTTTGAACCCATGATCCTCCGATCATGCGGCTAACGCCCTAACCACTAGGCCACCACTGCCCCAAAAAAAGTGAAGTGAAAGCCAATGTCATTGTAAACACAGAGTACAGCACTCAGTGAACCATAATAAAATGAATCCTCTGCATTTAACTCATACACACACTTTGCAGCAATGGGCAGCCATATCCATTTACATTTACGTTTACGGCATTTAGCGGACGCTCTTATCCAGAGCGACTTACATGTCCTAATTACAGGGACAGTAATTAGGAGCAATTCAGGGTTAAGGGTCTTGCTCAGGGACCCAGTGGAGGTAGTGCCAGAGATGGGATTCGAACCTGGGACCTCTTTAGCCATAGGTCCATAGGCAAGTACCCTACCACTAAACCACCACCACCCATATTGGAAGGAACACCTGGGGAGCAGTGATGGGGACGGTACCTTGCTCAAGGTTACCTCTGGGCAACCTAGTGGTCCAGGATTCAAACCCACAACATTCTTATACTGAGGCTTAGTGTGGGTTAAATGCAGAAAAGCATTTTGTTGTGGTTCACTGTGCTGTGCTGTGTCTTCATTATGACAAATAGTCATTTTCACTTTCCTTCCAATTAAAATCACATCTACCCAGACACTTTACATATCTCTGACGACAGCAACATTATAAAATGCAAAATACTTTTTTTGAAACAAAAGTCTTCATTTAATGCTGTCCAAGAGCTTGTATTAACATTGCCCTCCAAAAACGGAAAGCTTTCGTCAGCATGCTCAGAAGCTAACAAAAAGCTCTATGCCAAAAACAAACTGCACTACAACTGTTCATCTCCATGTGCTGATTATAAAGATTACAGTTTCATTATAAGCACTTAAAGTGTTTATTTTTTTCTTGTGAATGGAATGAGAGCTCCTCTCCTCAATTTTACCTTAATACATCAAAGATGTAACGTAGGGTTCAATCAAATGACAAAAATGGAAAATGGCGAGAACGTCTTCACCACAGAGACGTCAGTCCATGGTGCCATCTGTGGAATGTCTGCAGCTTCACAAAAAAAGTGCCAGCAGCGCCCAAACCACTCCCCTTATATAATCAGCCATGATGTAAGAGTGGTCTGTCAGAGTTTTTGAAGCTTTTAAAATCGGAGTGCTGGAACTGGCAGGGGGTGCTCCTCATTAGAGAAAAGATAGCAAGAAGTCTTCCAAAGAAGGAGAGAGAGAGAGAGAGAGAGAGAGAGAGAGAGAGAGAGAGAGAGAGAGAGAGAGAGAGAAAGAGAGGAGGGGGAGTCTGGAAAAATTCTTCATATCTCCAGGAATATGCCTGATCAAGAGCTAAGTAAGGCCTTCACTTTGGCTAATTAAATGGTGAGTCTCCCTACTTTTCATGAAGAGCACTCTTATTAAAACAAGCATTCCCAGTCATTTCACTAGATAAATGACTTAACACCGAGTGCCATGGAGCCCATTAAATCGCTTCTTTGGAGATGGATCGCGTCCAAACACACAATCAAAGGATTTGACCGGGATTATCTCAGATTAGAAACACTCGGAGACAAATGAGGAGATGACAGGATATCATACATTGAGAGGATAAATTAGCAGTTACATACCATCCTGAATTTTTTGACGGCTGTTAGTGGAAAAAAGGAGGCATGAGAAGAGAGGGTGAAAGCATGAGAGAAAGAGAGAGAGAGAGATTTAGCACTGTGATTTAGCTGCTGAATAGGCTAATGAAATGCAGTATGTTTAAAACTTGCTGAGAGCTTTCACTTTCTTCCTCTTGGTCTCGGCAGATTGTAAACAAAGAGTTCATCTGTTCTGCAGACGAAGGGGCTGGGAAGGCCACAAAACAAAACATGACTTGACCTTTCTGAAAGGTCGGCTCGCCTTAGCCATTTTCTCTTTGGTGTCACGTGTACAGTTTATTTTCTAGTGACGAATGCAAGCCATGACTGGTAATCAGCAGGTATCTCACGCTTAATTCTGGTGCACTTATTTTATGGTGCTTATTATCTTTTCCTTTGAAGTGTCTGTGTTAGATCTTTATCTTGAGCATAGAAGCAGAAGAAGGGAAAGGAGGGGAGGATTACTGTTAATCGTGGTGGATGTCAGAAACCAGGCAGACTCAGGCCTTTATCTGTAATCTTTCAGCATGGATGGGCTGTTAGTGACTGTAACTTATTTTGAGTTGCACACAGGGGTCAGTAGTAAATAGCGACATGCAGTTAAAAGTATCTTGTGTGTGCCAAAGTAACTAAATTAAAAATTTCTAAATGCAGTTTGTACCTGACTGTGTACTTTCAAGCTGTTCCATTTTCTCAATTATTTTTCTAATCTTTTCCATTTAAGTGTTTTAACTGGTTTACCATTTTATCAGTAATTTAATTTTTTAGGTTTAGTTTCATCATTATCAGCTCCAGCACTGCTTTGATTTTCATGGAACACTTTTTTGTAGCTTATTTTAGATTTTACTTACTGTAGGCCTTAAAATTGTTGATTAGTTTGTAGTAGCTTTTTATTATTATTTAATTGAATTGTAAAGTGCACTTTGGGCATGTGGAATTTTTTAACATCATGAATGCCTGTATGCACCACAATTCAGTTAAAAAAGCAAGGCAGCTCAGCGATTTTCATGCTCTAGGAAATGTTCTGTAGGGGAAACCTTGAGTCCTGGGATTCTTATGGTCCTTACTTTAACCTGTGCTGCCAGCCTACTCATTGCTGCAGACCATGTGCCCCTTCATTACAACAGTATTCCATTATTGCAGTTACCTATTTTATCAGGTGAGGGTTAACCAGATCCCCGGCTAGTACCAGATACCACACACACTTTCAGAGGTCTTGTGGAGGCCATGTTGTGATGGGTTAGAGCTGTTTTGATGACCCATGTGAGACCAACAAAATATAAGGCAGGGGGATTTAAGGTTATCTGTGTATAACTCAGTATATATGTGATTTGAAGGTGTTTATATAAATTCTAACTAATGATGTTTATGTAATGATGATGCTCAAAGGGCCAGTGGGTTACTATAACAATGCCACTTTTATGTTTTTATGGGTCATTGGCATTGATGTAGGGTTTAACTTGCCAAGCTTATCAGCAAATTTTTCAGAGACCCTTGTCTTCAAGATCTTGCCTACCTAACCTTTTCTTCTAAAAAACATTTCAGACAGTGAATGTTACCAGACATAAGTGTTTGAAATGATTCATATTCTTTTCTTATTTGGTAAGATTTATTTTCTTTTAACTTCAGGCTTAGACTTATGGTCTTCAAATGTAAAAGTTAAAGCACAAATAGCTGAGTAGTTACATGATTTATATATAATTTATTAGGCTCTCTTTATTAGAAATGGTCACAACACGGAATTAAAGTTGAAGCATTTCTGGTTACACTAAACCTTTTTTCCATAAATATTAAGAATTGTAAATAGTAAGGTGATCGTAGGTTTGGAATTGTTAAAACAGTTCAACTGTATCGGCTTAAAAATAAACTAAAGACATAATTTAATTAATGATTATTCTCTGCCTAACTGCTTATTTGTTCATTAAAAGTGTTGTCAGTATCTATGCGTTGAAAACCATTATCTATGATTAATAAGGGGACTTTTATTTTCATTGACTTTATTGCATTTACATAATAGTTATCTCGCAACAGACTATAGTCTAGAGAGACTGATAGTGACGTAGAGTACATTAAATATCGCTTTTATAACCTCAAGATTGAAAGGTCAAACCCCGGAGGTACAGTCAATTGTGCTGGCCCTGGTAGCCAAAAAAATAAAAATCATCTGTGGTGCCAGTAAACATGTTTCTGCAAACATCTGTTTAAAATTACCTTGCAATTTTGTTTTTTTCTATGATTGCTCATGCATGCTTCATGGCTTCATGACTGCAGAGTTGAAGACCCACCATCAAACCAATGGTTAACACTTTAATTTTTGTCTTTTGTGCAAGATGAGTCACATGGAATTTATGACTCATGCTTGCACCAAAATCTACTGAGATCAACAGGCGTGATGTTGACGACTTCCAAGTTCCTGTTAATACCTCCATGGACAAATCCCAATACTTCGCAGTTCCTTCCTCAGACTGTTTCTTCACATGTCTACAGGGATTCCAATACAGAGACAACCATTTTATTTTATTACAATTTTAATACCACGCTATTTTTTCAATGTTACTGAGAAGGGTGTGAAAGAAAATGGAGTTTAGTATCACATAATACATTAAGTTTTTACATTCATTTAGAACAGAGCAGCTATGTTAATCTGTAATGGAGGTGAAGGTGTGAAGCCTTATTAGGTATCAGATCCCACTCACACCATCTGAGGTGATGTTTCTTGCATGTTTTCCAAGAATTATATAGTTTAGCTTATGTCACCAGTATTAGATTCAAGCTGTCAGTTACTTTCAGTGTCAAGTCTGAGAATTTTGTGACTACCAAGCCAACTTTTCAGAGGTTGAAGCCACGTATATATTAGAAATCAATGGGGGGAATATATGCGTGTTGGATGTTCGAGTAGACATTGTACATTTACAGCAATACTAGGCTAGAAGACATGTAAGTTATATGGTGATCATAAATGGCTGAAGGAATGGAGGTCTAAAGTAGACGTCAGTACATTGTTAAGACAAACATCAGTAATGCTACTTTTAAATCAGATTAGCTCTGGTTTTTATTCCAGGCAAGTGATGTAATAATCAACGAGGAATCCAAAAACAGCAGCGTGGCTCAGTGGTTAGGAGCTGCCCCAGATCAGAAGACTGTGTCTGGCCCCTCCAGTGGATTGCCCTGGGTACCTTGAGCAAGAACTGCTCCCATCACTGCTCCTCGGCTTTGAATAGCCGCCCCCTGATTCATATAGGGATGGCGGTGGTCTAGTGGTAGGGTACTCATGCCTAAGTACTGGATCAAGAGGTTCAAATCCCACCTCTGCACTACCACCACTGGGTCCCTGAGCAAGACCCTGAACCCTGAGGTTAATGCAGGGGACTGTCCCTGTAATTAGGACATGGAAGTCGCTCTGGATAAGAGCGTCTGCTAAATGCTGTAAATGTAAATGTACAATCATAATATAATACACATAAATAGAATATTTCAGAAATAAAGTATACAGGCTATCTCACATTGTGAAAGTGGCATTTAAAACAGTTATTTGCTTGTAAGAACGTTTAAAAGCTTCTCATTCGTCAAGAATGTCCGCTCTGCAGCTTTCTTTCACACAATACTGGGCGCTGGTTGCTGCTGACCTGTTGCTGACCTGTTGCAAACAATTTTGTACAATTGTTTGCATATACTGATCTGGCAAAACTTTCACCAAATTGTCCTTATTGACTTAACTCTCCCCATTAATCCAGGCTTGGGAACAGCATGAAAAAACTGAATCCCAAGTGGCTGGGTTAGAATGCTTATCTAGCTTATCTAGGAACATGCAATCTTTAAAAGAAACCATCATATATGCAATATCTGATCATTTTCCTCAACAAATAAAACCATAAATCGTGACTTACAGATTTTGTAGAAATACCAAAGTCATTCTAAAAAGCCTTAGGCTGGACATACAGTGTGGTGTAAGCTTATTCATTTTTTCTCAGCTGTTACTGAACTTTGAATGATTCTTCAGCTTTTTTCAGTGAGAGAAAAGCTAATAAATGGGACAATGCACATATGTTTCAGATCATGTCACATATTAAAGGCAAATGGTTAACAACCTTGAATTTGTAAAATAATGTAACTGGGAATTGGCATATTGTTAGTTCAACATCAAGATTTAAAATAGAAGACATTCTGAATATATTCCTGTGCACATTAGCTTTTTTGTATGTAATGATTAATACATTAAGTTGAAAATATTTAGAGGAGTATGTTTTGTATTCCACCAACAT
This sequence comes from Hepsetus odoe, assembly GCA_017165825.1. NCBI lineage: Eukaryota > Metazoa > Chordata > Actinopteri > Characiformes > Hepsetidae > Hepsetus > Hepsetus odoe. The sequence goes on along the minus strand of CM029366.1, from coordinate 15,087,040 downwards.
TACATTGTGTGCAGCTCGTCTTAAGTCATATCCTGCTGAAACACTTATACGTGTCCAGCAGTTTCAGAAAACCTCATCATGAAATGTTAACACAATCCAGCTTCACAAAAAAACAATTAATCAATACCAGCGATGTATTTTTCCACTAAAAAAGGGTTGAATAGCAGAGAAAGCAAAAATGACACCATCAACCCCCAACTATCAAATTAACGTCATGAGACATGCCACTCTGCATTAGTCTCATTAATGTCCTACAGTTCCTCTAAAATTAATGCCTACTGCAATGTCCTCTATTACGAAATTAAATATTTAGACTTCAAAGGAAGCCATTTTAATCCTTCTTCCTCATCCAGAGTGCATCGACACAGTGACCATGCACTTTCGCCTGTCTTCTTGCTTACCAACGTGAGCACTGGACTGTTGTAAATCGTTGATAACTTCTACTACAGATCCCTCTGCCTTTAGCCCACTCTAAATAGTTTACAGTTCTCTCGACATATATTAGAAAGCACCTAATTAATTGGCACATAAAATTCAAACATAAAGCTGCCTTAACTCTAAAACAAGTCTGCTAGCAGAGGGAGGCCAGAGGCTTTGGTGATAAAACTACAGAGGCAGTGGCCTGCTGAGGTCCTTTGATCAGGCCTCCTCTAATGTAGTCCTGACATCTTCACTGCTCCTAAATTTCGCCACCTCGGTTAGCAAGCAAGCTTTCAAGAAATTAGCCCAACACCGCAGCCTCACATATCCAAATCAAAGCGCCACTGTTACGGGCAGCCATCTTGGATTACGAAGATGCCAGAGTGCCTGCAGAACATTGACAGTTTGGCAAGCTTTTGTCCTCTTTTTCCGCTAACACCCTCTCACATCTAATAGAGTGTGAAAGTACTGTTAGGAATCGCCACTCTCCATGTGGCAATCTTTCACATGTTGCCGACAGGCTCTTGGGGAGTGATTTGCACGCGAATTAAATAAATGCAGCAGTAAAACAGTGTAATGTTGAATGATGAATAGCACTCTTTTGCTTTCTGCTCTGCTGGGAATGTGTGTGTTTTTTTCTCCTTACTTTCATAAATTGGTTCAGAGACACTAATGCACTATGCCATGTCAGCCCTAACTGCATCATCAGACTCCACTTCCAAATGCACACCTCTGTCTCTGATGTGCTTCAGAATTTTATGTGTGCCTTCAGAAACATGGCAATACTGAAAACAAGCAAGGTACAAACACGGCTGAATCACACCCTCCCAATGCTAGAAAAGAGAACTCATTGCTGAGTATTTGCAAGCGGGCACTAGGGCCTGGTATCTCCTATAAATACGGGATCTAGCCTTTATTCCTGCCAAAAATCCAATATCATGGATGTTAAAACAACTGGAAACCACTCACACAATATTCAGCTGCCGAAGCTGGGGAAGTGGGGGAGGGTGGATGAGGCAGTCCGCAAGTATGAGGACAGCATGAATTATGAAAATTGAAACGAGAATAAATGGAGAGGAGAAAGCCCACGCGGAACCTTCCTAATGCCTGATTGATTCTGGAGCATGACACCCACAGCCACACTCCACAAGCAGCCGCAGGCCTTAAACCACAATGATAAAGGGGTTATAATTAAGGATTAAATAACACTGAACACTAGAAGACACCTGCCACAGGCAGGGGCCTCTGTCGTGGTGGTACTTGAATAATCACAGAGTGTGCAGAAATGCAGGCCTCTTGAATACATACTACATACTTGTTTTTTAGACAAAGTAAGGACACGGGGTAATTCGTGTGATATATGTTATATGTTAACTTCTAATAATACTAGTAACACACACTCTTGCACACACACACACACACACACACACACACACACACACACACACACACACACACACACACACAGTGCACCAAAAAAAACACTCTGTAGATGAGAGAACAGATGACGAGAGGCAGATGATGTTAAATTGACTGAAAGCGATGGGAATGAAATGTAATGAAAAATAGACAGACTGAACACAACATGTTGTTGGGATCCTAGGCTGAAAAAATTAAAGTAACTTCCAAGGTATAACAGCAATTAGTACTTCTACAGATTACAAATAAATCTGATAAAATAAACAAATATGTGTGTTTTATATATATATATGTATATATATATATAATATATATATATATATATATATATATATATATATATATATATATAATTTCTGATAAAAATGTTTCATCTGTTCATATATTCACATCTATCATTCTATATTTATTAGCTTTTCAACATACCATAAAGTTCATATATGCAAACATCCAGTAAAAATGCCTTACAATTATAGACGATTTATGAAATTCCTTAATATTTAAGTTGCAACCACATATTACGAGTCCAAGATGCTTACTGTGGCTTGTTAACACAGAAAAAGGCTTTTTTTTGTATTACAAGAGCACTGCTTAGTTGAATAATTCTTTTAGATAAAAACCTAACGACCAAAGTGGTGATCTAAAAGTGGTGATCTAAAATGACTGAGGCCTTTAAAAGCACACAGAAGCCTCAGTCTAACATTGTGTGGGGGGATAAAGGCTTGAGTTTTGTAAGACTGCTCTTTTCAGCAGCTTTTTTCTTTGTTCAGAAGTGTCTAAATTTCTCTCCTCTTCTCCGTGGTACCCCCGTCTCTCAGCTTCCAGTGAACTGCAGTCCCTCAAATGACTAATAATCATATCAAAGGTGTCATGTCACTCAGCAGATTTAAGTAAGAGGGCTTTGGAGCAGCATTTGCATGTGCCTAGCTGCCTGGGCTAAGAGGCTAATGCCATAAAGTACTGCAACGATGTGATTTAATGTAATCTGTCATGTCATATGCTAATCTTCAGCCTCTTCTGGCCGACTGTAAGTGAGGGAGAGGGAGGGGAAAGGAGGGGGCGGATGGAGAGGAGAGAGCTGTCCTTTTTTCCCTTCCGTGATGTATCCTCTGCGTTTGGTCAGCTCAAATTGGTTCTGGGCAGTAAGTACAGGACTCCAGTCACTTTGATAAGGTCACGCCTGTACATGTGTCTCTCTTTCTCCTGCTTTCGTTTCCCCTCCCTCTGCCTCTCCTTGCCCTCTTCTCATCTATTTTCCTTCATCTGTATGTTGGAACAGCTGTTTCTTTCCGGATATTGCGTTTCGGGCTGGAGTGCCGGCTCTATGGAGCTCAAACATTCCCCCCATAAAAGACAAGGGTGGCCTGATAGGCTGCAATTTATGGTTATAAATAGCTTTTACAAATTGCTAATCTACCTCTCAGCCTCCTAAGTGCCTTTTCCTTTCAGAATTGCATTATTGCACAACACTTTCTCATCAAAAAGTCAAACAGAGAGGCAGGAGATTTATTTCCAAGGCTTAGTAAGGGAAAAGAAGTTGTCACCTCACACCATACAAACCCCCACCCACCCTCTGTACACCCTCCTTCATACCACCTTGCTGTATGTTCAGCAGTAATAGACAGCATTTGGACTTGGCTCTACTTAAGAGGACACTCTCATACGTATTTTAACCCAGGATGTATCTGTAAAGGAGAAAGGAGTGGGTGTGAGATGAACATTAGTGTTCTATATCCAGTCTCAGACACACAATAAAATATTCTCTGCATTAGAAATGCTTTACACTGCCAAACTAAACAAGAGAGAATGATTTAAATATACACCATAAATCTAGTATTTTATCATTATGAGGTCATTGATTTATATGTCTCTACTCTATGTGTCTAGTTTAATAAAAAAACTTTAAAAAGAGTTTATAAAGCCTATAATAGGTCAAATAATATTATAATACTATTATAAGACTCTCATAATGAGACATGCAAGCATCAAAGATGCTTTTGCTTGTCTCAGTTTTTCACTCACTGACCATTTTTGGCAGTAAAATGAGAATACCCGATTTATGTATTGTGCTATGTACTAGGGTAGCATTACAGGTAATATTATACAAGCCATGCAGAAGAATGTGGTCTAAATCTATGTCTGGGCCAATAAAAACCAATATCAATTCAAACAGAAATACTAACACTTCACCTCTGTATTGCACACAGACACACAGACACACATACACACATACACACACACACACACACACACACACACACACACACACACACATATGGGTGATAAAAGGACAAGGCCAAGGGGTTTCACAGACAGGAGAATAAAATAAGTGATAGCATGAATGGTGGGATGACAGCTTTCATCTTCTTCTTCTTCTTTCGGCTGTTCCTGTTAAGGGGTCGCCACAGCGGATCATCCATTTCCATTTCTTCCTGTTCTGCATCTTCCTCCTTCAAACTGACCAACTGCATGTCCTCTCTCACCACGTCCATAAACCTCCTCTTTGGTCTTCCTATTCTGCATCATTCATCAAATGGGACAAAAAATGGGAATGTTTTAGTGCAGCGATGAGGCCAACATTCCTCAGGTTCATTACCTCTCTGTTTTAGAAATTGTGCTAAATAGATGTATAGAAATATTTATGTTAGATACAATGTGTGGGGACAGCTAGGCTTAGTGTGTCACAGTAAGTGGCCTTCTTATAGTTTTAAAGCTGTTCTTTTAATCAGAGTGAATGGTTCCAGTTTGGTCAGCTGCCATTTACTATTATAATTGTCATACATTTTGCTTTGGAGCTTGTGTTTGATCATTGTACCATGGAGCAAGCTTTTCTGTCTAATTCATTTACTTCCTAAAGGTGCCACATTATCCAACGTGGTTTTCTTTAAGCATTCGGTTTGGTTATCCAACTCAGCAGTACCAGATGGAGAGCTAACTTGGGTTGATAAGCCTGGGAGGATTTTTAAGAAACTAAGAACTGTGGAGGATGCTATTGTATGACTAACACAAAAGCGAAGGGATGTACATATATTATGACTAAGATAAAGCTCATATGGAATGAGGTAATGATCTGAGATTACTGCGGTCTGGGAAGAATGGCTATGTTATCTATATTAACACCAAGGGTCAAAATTAAATCAAGGTTGAGTAAAAGGTACAGAAGAGAGGACCGGGATTGGGATGGGGCAAATTCATTTCATGCAATATATTCATTTGGACTAATCCAAATTTCTGTAAAAGAAAAGGCATCAAACTCCTGATCATTGACTATTTCATTTACAATGATTGCTTTAGCAGTAGGTGATCTTTTATTATGCAGTCCCACCTTCAGATTTAAGGTGCTGTTGTTGCAAGTTCTTTGAGAAAGTTTGATGTTAATTTAACAGTTAGAACAGACTTTTTCTACTTTTTTAGTTAAGTTAGGGAACAGACACTTTCTCAAATCAGTGGAACCTATGTGGTTAAGCTCATGTGTCTCAACTCTGGTTTGTCAGCAGCTGTCAAAACTACACTGCTGTGAGCAGTTATGTTTTGTATATGTTGCAGGAAATGAGAGGACCTCTGGTAAAAGGTCAATACCGTTACATATAACAACAGCTGAGAAATAAAATGAGATAGAAATTGCAATCTCCCAGTATTATTGCTGTTGTTGTTGTTGTTGTAGTTTTTGTCGTCATGTGACTACTTAGAGATATATTATTTTGAGTGATCATTTCTTCACCACTATTTATCATCTTTTTACATATTTTTAAAAGAAAATAGTTAAGTTAAAGTTCCTGCTCCAGCCCTTAGAGATGCCATTTAAAAATCGACCATGACTCACAACCAGTTCTACTGTTGCTCCATGCTTTCAAGGACTAAAGGATCACTTTAGGTTAACTATGCAGGATAAAGTAAAACATATGATAAAAACTCTCAAGTGCTCTGATGGAGCTGCATGAAAGCATTTTCACAAAACACTGAACTATGGCCTCCTATAGAGGAATCCTTAAGGCTGAGAGCACACAGAATGGATTGTATACATAATTTAGTCTCTTATTTGCCCAAGCTGAATGCATATTGATTTGGGCAATTTTTAAGATTTATTTAACACACCAAATAATGATGATGATGATGATGATGATGATGATTACTTTTATTGAACTAGTTATTCATATAAAACTCTAGCCCAGCTACTTACACATGGGAACCTGGGGAGGGTTTTAATGAAAGTGAAAGTGACTGTTTGTCATTGTGAAATACAATAAATTGCATCCTCTACTATTAACCCATGCACAAACGTGCAGCAGTGGGGATGGTTCATTGCTCAAGGGTACCTCACGGCAACCTAATGTCCAGGATTCGAACCCACAACCTTCCAGAGTAAGTTTGCCAGAAATCAGCCACAGGATTGATATCAATGCTATGCACACCCACTCTCCTCCTAAACTAACAGACTTTATGCGCAGTTATATTTTTATGGAAGGAAATCTGCCTTTAAAATCTTTTTAAATCTGAAATCTGACTGAAAAGTAACTTTCACAATATTTATTATAAATGTACATCACCAAAATACAAGGACTGAGTTATTAGGACTAAAAGTATTACAAACCTTCCAAGTCATCCCTTAATTGCTTAAAATAATCTACAATTGTAGTCCTCTTAGTCAAATACAGCTCTGCAGTCGACCATAGACAGTGCACATAGGAAACCTACAAAAAAAATCAACGAGCAGCAAACAAACAAAAGCAAATCTACAGGTCCCCTCGAGAGCCTATATTATTATAATGAGAATTTGTAAGGTGTATAAATGAAAGTGAAAATTAATATGGTGAGAGAGGACATGCAGGCGCATAGTTTGAAGGAGGAAAATGCAGAGGACAGGAAGAAATGGGGACAGTTGATCAGCTGTGGTGACCCCTAACAGGAGCAGCCGAAAGAAGACGATAAATGAAAGTGAAATAGCAACAACTGCAGAGAAAAGAAATAAAAAACAAATATTCTTTAAAAAAAAATCTTTACATATGCACAGAAACAGCAGGCAACAAGGTTCAAGCACAAATGCATTTATAAGATCTGGGAGCCCAGAAATGATTTCCTGCACTTATCAGAGAGGAAATAATGATTATTCTAAAGCTAGCAGCACTGAATATGATGACACTGATGCACATGTGAGCAATTACACTTGCACTCTACTTGTTTTGCTCTGCTAGTCTGAGCCACTGAGTCATTGCAGTGTTAGTTAATAAAAACGGACGTATATGAATAGTGTTTCATCTGAGCAGCACTTGGCTTGTGTGCTTTGGTTCTCTCAATTGCCTCCAAGTCTCTCCCTAATGATTTTGACTGCCTTAATTGTGAAATATGTTTTCACGTCTGAGTTGTCCTCACGACCCCATAAATAAAATGATAGGGGAATGAAAATGAGACTGGGAGAAGAGGAACTTCCTTACAGGTGAAAGCCTATTTGTGGTTTGTTTACGTGTTATCAACAAGTGGTAAAAGTTAGAGTTAGTTTTAGAAACAGAAGATTCTCTTCAGGTAAATATTCATTCATTCTTAACCACTTTGCATAAGGTCTCAACAGAACTCTGCTCTTTTGGCATCCTGACAAACAGAGTAAGTGGTGTTTTTTTGCACAGCTATTTAAACTAAAGCAATAAGCCACAATTGATTGTGAGGAAGGAAGGTGTTAGACACAATGTGAGACAGAGTAAGTTATTATTATCTGCAATAAACTGTTCTGAAATGTAGTTCATTTAGAGTATGGTGTTGTTGCCAAGAAGCCATAGCCAAGAAGGTACAGTCACTAGTCATTGTATATTGCTGACCTTTCATTTCAGTGTAATTTTCGCCAGTTTCACTACATTTGCTGTATTTTAAATGGCTCCCTGCTCACTATCTAGTACACTATGTTAGAATTCAAATACTGCTCAAACACCCGAGTGGTGCATAATTTGTGACTCAGCCACAGGCATAATGTGTGCTGTATGCAATTTGACAAAATTTCATAATTTACACAAGGCATGATATTGAAAGAAGGAAGCCAGGATTAGAGTAGCTCTAACATGAACAAGAGCTATTTGTCTATTTTTTCAGTAGGTCATATAGTGAATACTTCAAAGCCCATGATGACAGGACAGTGGTGGCCTAGTGGTTAGGGAGTTGGCCCCAATATCAGAAGAGCATTGGTTTGAATCCCAGTCCAATAAGTTGCCCTGAGGAACCCTTGAGGTTCGGCCCCCATCAATGCTCCCCGTGCACTTTCAATAGCTGCCCCCTGCTGTTTGTGGGTTAAATGTAGAAGTATAATTTCATTATGGTTCACTGTGTGCTGTGCTGTGCACTCACAATGACAAGAATAGTCACTTTCACTTAATGAAGGAGGTCAGCCTTGTTCTAGTTCAGAAAATACATTATCAGCTCCACAGATCTTAATGCATAAGTTCCAAGTTCAAAAGAGCAGTTTAACTATCATATGTTGTTCTTATCTCACAAATCTATTTTTTAAAAGAAATAAATCATCTAAATATCTCAACAATATAACTTTATTTATTTTGCTTCCTGCCACATTAAATTATAGCCACCCATGGCTGTTGCCATGAAATGCAAAGCAACCAAAAGTGACTGCTGAGGGGTTTAGACAGTTAACATGATTAATATTTTACAGCTTTCACTGGAGTCCCTTTTGAATTAACATAGTTTTATGAGTTATTCTTTACCTATAAACCCATCCCCACAATGATGATCTGTTTTCCAGTAGTTGGGATTTGGATTTAGTGTTAACAAAATAATCCCTTTGTACCAGTGACAAAAAATGTGAATATAGTGAATTTAATCCATGAAACTTTAAGAAGAAGTGCCTCGTGGCCCAAGTGCTTAACTAAGTGCTTTAACAAACAAAAGCAATTAGAGCATGCCTCAAATTATGGCACATTTTGAGCCCCCTATTAATGTGCAGCTGCAGAATGTGATGAGATATTGGGTGGTGGACCAGTCTGTTTGTGTGTGCTGCTGGTAAGAGAGTATCAAGCACATCATGTTGCAGTGGGTTTCAACAAATGAACTGCACCCTTAAAGCAAAGTATTAAAAAAGGATGTAATGACACATTCCAACTTGCAGGTCCCAGCATGTAAAATATTTTAAAGGTTAGCACTTCAACTGTTATTCATTTAATCACATGTTGGGGTGTGCTTTGAATCCCACTTTGTTCATATTTAACAGTGTAGATAAAAGGAGGAGGTGATGTAATGGCTATCAATGGGTTTATCTTGGAGCTGTTGGAGGGGGCTCCAAAACACTGTTTCACTGCTTCAATCTGCACTTACATTTAGCTCTCGCAGCCAAACACACATTCCACTCCCGGCGAGTGGTGTTTCCCTGCTTCTTCATCAAAGTCAGGCCAGTACAAATGGTTAGAGAGATGAAGGGAAATCTATCTTGAGCGACCCTGTTCCCCCCAAATACCAGCAAATGAAAAATCCATCCAGAGAGCCGGGGCCGAAGCTGCGGCATGCACTTTCAGCTTCTGAAAAGACACAATTACATCCCCACCCCCCATTGCGCTGGAGGAGGTGGCATTTCATGCTGGTGGTCCACGGTGCAAACTTACCGTGGCAGTGTCTGCACCCCTTTGATCTTCACACAAGGAGCCATCCAAGGATGACACCAGAGGTGATGTAAGAGGGCAAGGTTTGTATACTCAGGAATGTGGGTGCGTGTGTGCATTTTTGTGAGGTGTTTGTTGGGTGATGAGGTGATCTTAAAACCGTGGCTTTAGAATGGTTCTTGGCTTGGATTCTGTGTTCTACGAGAGGAAAAAATTAATTAGTATGGCTGTAATTAAACATTATTTGAAACTTGCTATCAATCATACCTCTTGGCAGGAAAAGGTTATTTAAAGAAACGTCCATTGCAGGCTTCTTTGAAAAATCAAAGTGGACTCCTAATGCAATTATGGATAACTGGACTAAAGGTAGGAAAAAACAAACAAACAGACAAACATAAAACTGCTTAGTGTCATGGTAAGTGGTGCTCTGCTCTGACTAAGCACACCTGGGCTCATGAGGACACAGGTGTGCTTCATTGGGGGCTGGCTTTATAAGCTCCAATGAGTCAGAGCAGCGCATCGGTCATTCACACTGGCGATCTCAGTTGTAACAGTGATGCTTTAGTTTGTATCTTTGTTTACTTTCACTATGCCTAATAAAGCTTAGAATAAGCATCCCGGCTATGCGTTTACATCCTACCCACACCACCCCAGCATTACACTTAGCAAGAACTACGTTTTTGAAGGAAATATTAGGTTAATTATTTTTTAAAGCCCAATAGACATTTCTTGCTGTGTTATCTGTAAAAATAAAGGTAGCTTACTAATTGGATAGACCTTCAAACACTGCTCTAGATCCCTTCCATTACAAATCTACAGAAAAGTGACAGCTATCTTTTCTAAACATTGTTTGGAAAATGTCCCTCTTGTACTCTGAACACTGAGAAATTAATAGTTAATATTAGTGACAACCTAACCAGTGTTTTTCAGTCAGATGAACATCAGTTAACATCAGTATCTCTATGTCATGTTGCTTTACTGAAGGGGTCATTTTTGAAATGTTATATAAAAGGTGAACACTTAACTGACTGGCTAGCTTTAGAAGTCATAGGTTGCCGCTGCTATGGAAGTATCCTTTTGGCAATGATAGTTTGATTAACACCCATGTTTCTGTTGGAGATGAACAGGACATAGTAGATGTTGGTCTCTCTGAATAGACTCGAATGGTTCTAAAGAGGAACTGAATAAAGATTCAATAATTTGACAAAGGGATTCTGTGAAGTTTTTTTTTTCAGCTTTCAAAGTGAGTGCACATCTGGTCATTGTAGCAGTTCTAGTTCCTCTTAAAGTGTAAGTAAACTTTATTGAGTGAGGCAGATAGAAGATGATGTGTTTGTTCCACCATTCACATATGGCTGATGAAGACACCTCTTCAGCCTTGCTCATGAATGGAGGCCACTCTCACTAATCCCTTGGATACTATATAATTCTGGCCAGGGTGAACAAGTGAGTAAATAATGGGCAAAAGTGCCTTAAAGTATCCTCTCAGCACTGTCATGAGGAAATTTGCCATCTGAACAATGAAAAAAAAGAGCATCTCGGCTTCACACAATGTTGACCAATTTATCTCTCAAGTTCACACTGTTTAGAGCTGAGGTTTTGACTCTAAATGGATGTTAACAAACCCTAAAATCTTTTCTATTCATTGAAATAATGAACTGTCAGAAATGAATGAAAATAAATGAAACATTTTCTCACTGCTTCAATAATGAACTATTAATGAACTACAATAATGAACTGTGCAATGCCTACACGGGGGGCTCTGGGTTTATTTAACACATTAACAACAATTTTGTTATATGGTGAACATTCAGTTGGTGAATGTATATATATATATATATATATATA